>OW388297.1:61151201-61641201 GCA_936450465.1 Gibbula magus
TAGTGTCCTTGGCGAACCCTTTCTGCTGTAGGGACTGCTCGATATGCGCCAAACGTGAAGGTTGAATGCTTGCAAGTTGACGTTGTGGGGTTGCCAAAGTGGCTGTTGCAGAAGATTGGGCCACAGTGGAAGAAGTAGTGGGGGATCTGACGCTAGATCCAGAAGTGACGGGAACCATGGTCTCTTGGGCCAGAAGGGGGCTACCAAGAATAGGGTACATTGATGTCTCCTGATCTTGCTTAACACGTCCGGGATTAACTTGAATGGGGGGAAGGCATAAGCTAAGAGATTGTCCCACGGGTAAGATAGAGCATCCACTGCTAGAGCTTGAGGGTCGGGAACTGGACTGATGTACTTCGGAAGTCGATAGTTGAGAGCTGTCGCAAAAAGATCTATCTGTGGACGTTCCCATCTGTCCTCTATGAGATCTATGACACTCTGATGCACAGTCCATTCCGAGGACACTACTTGATTAGTTCTGGAAAGTGAATCTGCCAGAAAATTCAGCTTGCCCGGAATATGTCTCGCTTGAATAGACATCTGAAGAGAATCGACTAGGTGGTAAAGATCTCTCGTGCTCTGCATTAGAGAAGGGGATCTGGTGCCCCCTTGTTTGTTGATATAGGCTACCACTGTCGAGTTGTCTGTGGCAACCACTACGCTGTTGTGAGACAGAAGGGACCTCCAATGGGTAAGAGCCCGTATCACTGCTAGAAGCTCTAGATGGTTGATATGAAACTCTGATTCCAACTGAGTCCAAGTGCCCTTGACTTGAAGGTCGTTGCAGTGAGCACCCCAGCCCAGGTTGGAGGCGTCGGTATAAATGGTCTGAGTTGGTGTCAGCAACACGAACGGGCAGCCTGTCATGACATGTGTTCTGAGTGTCCACCATTGTATCTCGTACAGCACTTGATGAGTGGGGGAGAACAAATGCGAAAGGTCTAGATTCCGATGATTGTTTATCCAGGACTGAAGGTGTCTCAGATTCAGCCTTCCTCTCTGAGTAAAGTCCTGCATTGACGTAAGAGAGCCCGCTAGAGACATCCACTTCCTGAGCGTGTGGGGTTTCCCGTCTGTTAGCTGAGCAATCAATGACTGTGCTCCTGTCCATCGATCTTCTGTTGGCCAGGTCATTGACATAGAGGAGTCCAGCATGGCGCCTAGGAACCTTATGCGATGTGTAGGCGTGAGTTCTGATTTCTCTGGATGAATGACCCAACCCATGATCATAGTGAATAGCCAGGGGGCGACGGAAATACCAAACGGTAGCACTTTGAATTGGAACCGGCGGCCGTTCACACTGAATCTGAGAAACTTCCTGGAGTTCTGATGAATCGGAACATGGAGATAAGCGTCCTTTAAATCCAGGCTTGCAAACAGAGAATGAGGCTGAATCAGCTTGCGAATAGCCCTGAGAGAGTCCATCGTAAACTTGGGTGGTCTTTTGAGAAATGACTTGTTGAGCACCTTTAAGTCTATTATCATCCTCATATCTTTGCAGTCCTTCTTGGGTACCAGGAAGACTGGTGAGTAGAACCCCTCCGAGCTGTCTAAAGGGTCTAGCTCTGTGACGGCGCCTTTTTCTAAGAGTAGATCTATAGCAACGAGAGCGGCATCTAGTTTGGGTCCCTTTAGGAAGAAGCGTTTCCCTTGTGGAATTGCCGTAAGTGGAGGTACAATGTTCCACTGGAGACGATAACCCTCCGATATCACCGAGAGAATCCATGGATCCTCTGTGATGGTTCCCCAGTTGCGGTGGTATGACATCAGGCGGCCTCCCACTGGGGAGGGGGAGGTCGGTTGGGGGAACTCGCACTTCAAAATCATGTCGGAGGACGGAAGCGGCCGTAAGGGGGGAGACAGAACGGGAGGGACGGACGAGTCACCGTCGCTGCTGACCTTTGTGGAAGCGACCCCTAGACTGACCCCTGGTCTGCTGTTGTCTAGCTTGGTCTCTGTTGGGTCCCGGCTGGTTGTCCCGTTTGCTTTGAAAGTAGTTCTTGGTAGGCGCTGGCGGTGCCGACGGCTTGGCATACGACTGCTTGGGGGGAGCCCTGGGCCCCCCGTTACCCCTGCGGGACTCGTTAAACTTGCCCTTGTTCAACAGTGCTTGCGAAAGTTTAAGGTTCAAGCTCCTAGTAGTCATGGTCTCCTGCGTGACACTCGCTTCTATGCAGGCTCCATTAAACAAGGTGGGGGATTGCACTGGCTGAGACATCAAAGAATCTCTCACATCTTGTGGTAAGTCTCGAACACGAGAAAGTTGGAAGTCCCTTTCGTGGAGAACAGATTTGGCAATCGTGTTAGCAGATGCACTTGCTAAATCTTGGGAAGCTAAAAAGATGCTGTCCAGGAAACCATGAGCCATCGCGGCGTTGTCAGCCCTCATGGTCACTAGCGTATCTGGAGAAATGCCCTCATAGGAAGCAAACTTGGGAGGGAGTAACTCTCTAATTCCAGCACAGAACCAGTTGATGTACGAGAGAGTGTCCATGGAAAATCTGGCATTCGCATCCATTTCCAAAATGTCAGACCTAGACATCGGTTTGCTATTCACACTGGCTGGTCGAGGGTTAAGTCTATCGAATTCTTGGTCCAAGGCGGGAAGACTGGTAGACATGTATCTGTTGTGAATAACATAAGGTAACCTTGACTTAGACTTGGCTAAATGCGAAGGAAGGTTGGGAGTGATCCTCTCATTTACTGATAAAAAGGCTGTCTTCACAACAGTAGAATGAGGCAGAGATAATTTAGGAAGCTTAGGGGTTGGAAGCAGTCCCGAATTCCATAGTTCGTCCGGTTTAGTAACTTCCAATTGCTCCGTGGGAATTGGCATAGTTGACGGTTTGAGGTGATGTACAGAGTCCAACTTGTCTACAAAAGACCATTCCGGAACTAAGTCGGCAGCTTGAAAATCCGATTTAATAATCAAATGGCCTTCATGATCAAGGACTGACACATCCACAGAGTCCGTACTGGTAGACACATGTAGGGGCTGAGTCAGGATAGGGATGAATGGTGGCCTG
The DNA here is from genome assembly GCA_936450465.1 of Gibbula magus. Classification (NCBI taxonomy): domain Eukaryota; kingdom Metazoa; phylum Mollusca; class Gastropoda; order Trochida; family Trochidae; genus Gibbula; species Gibbula magus. The sequence goes on from OW388297.1 coordinate 61,154,228, forward strand.
TTGACATCAACCAAGTCAGCTGAACCGTTAGGTAGCTGGCTTTGGCCCCAGTATCCATCAGCTAGGTCACCCGTGCCGCCCATGCTAATGTTTGGCTTAACGGGATCGACCTGCTGGGGCACGTGAGTACTCCCGCCTCGGTCGGCCAGAGGCTCAACAGACTGAGTGGCCTCGTCCGTGTCGCTCGTGCTAACGGGACGCGTAACGGTATGAGCCGACCCAGCTGTCTTGCCACGGTTAGCCCAAGCGTCCGTGGACACCGTGGCTTCCCCTCTGGCCCGGGAACCCCGTGCTCCGACCTGAGCGTTGGGTTCCCCGCCACCCAGGCCAGGATTGGTCGGGGGTGTCCGTGTCCCGTGAGAGACCGTGACACCGTCCCTGACCGAGACGCCTGGCTGGGTGGTGATGACCGTGGTTGGGTTTTGGGTCTTAATGCGCTCCCCGCGCGACCCGCGGCCCGAACCAACGGCAGGCAGTCCCCCTTCCTTGTCCACTGCGCCCAAGGCCAGGGATTTTGGAGGTGGGGGACTGGACCCAACGGTCCCAAGAAGACCAGAACCGCGGCCTGCAACCGACGGCTCTTGCCTCTATCTCCTCAAACTTCTTCTCATTCGTCTCCTTGATAGATGATACAGAAGTAGATAAAGCCACTAACATAGCTTTCAATTCTGATAGTTCAGAGGAGGGTTTATCAAGAGTGGGGTGACAGATCTCGATCTCTTGCTAGCAGACGAATCTGACTCCTTCTTCCTCTTAGGGGTCTTAGGCTTAGATCTAAGTTTGTTCATCTCAATCCAGTCTTTATCAGGCATGCCTTTACACAACAAACATCGAGAGTCAAACATGCATGGTAGATCCTTAAAACAAGCATAGCAGGATGAATGGGGATCCCCCTTATGTAAATACTTCTGACACGATAGACACTTGTTTTGATTGGCAGACATCTTGGATGAATGAAAAATGGCGGTAAAGTTGAAGGAAAATTTTTTCACACACAAGGAAAAATCAAAAACGATCTCACCCAGTTGAATCCACTTGAAATCCAAAGCAGAATGTCACAAGGATGAAAACAGAAGCTCTTCAAGTGAAATCCCAAAGGGAGACTCAAGAAGACAGAAAGAATTTTACTCTCTCACTCAGTGAACCTCTACCCAGTCCATACAGAGAATAGAATGAGGTAAACATCCGGTTGACAGGGGAAGATAACTTCAGCCAGGGGAGATAACTCAGGGAAAGAACAACACACACACACCACAATAAAATTTTATTTTTATTCTTTTACTCTGTATAACCTCTCCAGACTTGGAGATGTAGGCAAACTCAATCTAGAGGGATAGTTTACGCAATAATTGTAATAGGTATGTTTCTAGATTTGGGGATTGTTTAAACATATTATAGTAGCTAGCCTTTAGAAGATTTAGATTTACAATCGTTCCAGCGTTGAACAAACTGGTTACATAATATAGATTTAACGGTACCTTTAAGCCACAATCTGTTTGTACAGTTTTGAGATAACCAAATGTAATTTAAACCAGTACCTTCCAGGGTAGTTTTAACAACTTTGATAAGAGGTAAAGATATATATAACGCTTGCTGTGTCTTTATTATTTTTTGGACATTTGCTAATTTTATATGGGAATGTAGTCCATTGTTTCCCCTTTATTTTGCCGTATTTTTTTAAAAACAAACAATTCCCTCACATGATATGAAGTGCGGGAGTAAGGCGATTTGCCGATTTTTTCCCCGTCTCGCTAGATGACCTGCAGATAGCAGGTACGGGCGAGACAAACCCGAGGCAATGCAAACACGTGGGTGAAAATAGCCCCAAGCAAAATAAGGCTTCGGAGCGAAGCACGACAAAATTGGCCTTTCGTAAAGCTAATTATCGATGCGTTACGGGTCAACAATGCACACGCAATTTGGTGTGAATTTTTCTTGATATTTCAACCGGACATTGAGAAAGACTCGTTATCGTGGCTAGCTGTGAGATGTATGTAAACAAGTTTTCATGTGGCGATCCACGGACACACTTCGTCTCGTCTCGCATATAATTATTACTGACCCGGTAAATGCACTAAGTCCAACGTACGCATTTCGCCAAGGGGTCTAACATTTTTTCCTATGAACCTCCCGGATAATTCCGGGACCCGCAAGTTAAGGGTTAATTTAAAAAAAGAAGTTGTTTTATATAGACGAGACTGTTAACATCGTAAACATTCACTCGGCAAACATCGGAAATCATCGGGACAACCAGGATCTGAGCGATCACTTGTGAGTGAAGGATAGCACATGGCGTGGGAGTGTAACCAGTGTGAAGTGTGAAGGCAATAAATGTATATATGTTGGCTGCTAGTTTAACATGCAGAGTTCTTCGTAAAAACATTATACATGGAATTGAAGACAATTTTTCCTCTTTACAATGATATAAAAATCATAAAAATTGGACAACCGGTTCAAAACTTATAAAGTTCGCAATAATGATTTATGCTAAGGGCGCCACTTATTCCAAGCTGAATATCACCTTCTGGCGCATCAAAAGTTATTGGCGAAAATACACGTATTTTATATGGAATTAAAGACAATTCTTTTATCTTTATAGCGAAAAAAATTTATGAAAATATACCCAAGTAGTTTATTAGAAATAAAGCGTGCAGGATGTTGTGGTAAATGCGCCACTTGTTTCAAAGATAAAAAGTGCGAAAATCTCGCGGCGATTGCTGTATTTTCAGTTTTGTTAGCGCAATTGCGATTTTTATATGGGAATAGAGGCCATTCTTTCCTCTTTATTTTGGTATAAAAAATTGAAAACAACCAATTGGTTCCTATGATACTAAGTGCGCAAGAAAGGTAGCTTATCCCAATATGTTCCCGTAATTAGAGACTATCTGGCCATGTGGCGGGACACGAGATAGATAAACATGTACCTATCTCACCCTGGGGCAATGCAGACACTTACCAGGTATTACTGTGTATACATTGTGTATAAGACGACCCTCCTTTCTCAGACCCCTAAAATCCGGTAAAAACCATGTACCTCATGTATAAGGCAATCCCCTTCTAGCAATCATGGAATCCAGTCAAGCTGGCATGAAGGAAAACATGTTGGAAGGTTTGGTAATGGTAAGTTGATACTGGTAATTTTGTGAGTAACATGATATAAATGTTTTGTTATGAACGTTTCTTTTAAATGTACCATAATAAACAAAAATAGAGCCATGGGCTCTGTAGTTCATCGGGATTTCATTGATTTATTATCTAAAGTTGAATATTTAAGTTATTTAAGTTATTGTTTACAAACAAAAGATAGGTTCTTAGATCATGACCACAGTGACCCCATTTGGGGTCATGGGGTCACATAATCTACAATTTAGAATCCCCATTGGCCAAGGAGTCTGTACACAACTTTTCAGTTCTCTAGACCTTTTGGAACTGGAGAAGAAGATGAAAACAAGAAGACATAGTCATCAACATCCCCCGCCAGACACATGAAATGAGAACAAGGGCAATAATTCAAGAAGAAATAATTGTGCGCTTCTCATTTTCTTTCCATTAAGGTAACGATATCCTCAAGCCACACAACTGATTTGATGTAAAACAATGTCTGAGAAAAGCTATATCCTTGGATACTTGAAACAGAGTAAATAAAATCGGAACAAGGGGAATAACTCCAGAAAAAATAATCACATGCTTCTTTTTTTCAAACTCCATCAAGGTATCGATGGCCTTAAAACACACACCAAATTTGGTTATCCTATCTTAAACAGTTTCTGAGAAAAGCTGTCCCCTTTGGTGAAACCTTGAACAGAGTCCAAATATACGGAACAAGGGCAATAACTCCACAAAGATTAATTGTGTGCTTCTCATTTTCGAACTCCATCAAGGTACTTATGCCCTCAAGCCACACACCAAATTGGGTAATCCTATCTTAAATAGTCTCTGAGAAAAGCTGTCCCCTTTAGAGATAGCATGAACCGAGTCCAAAAATACGGAACAAGAGCAATAACTCCGGAAAAAATAATCACACGGTTCTTATTTTCGAACTCCATCAAGGTATTTATGTCCACAAGCCACACACCAAATTGGGTAATCCTATCTTAAATAGTCTCTGAGAAAAGCTGTCCCCTTTAGAGATAGCATGAACCGAGTCCAAAAATACGGAACAAGGGCAATAACTCCGGAAAAAATAATCACATCGTTCTTATTTTCGAACTCCATCTATATCCACAAGCCACACACCAAATTTGGAAACTCTATCTTAAACAGTTTCTGAGAAAAGGAGTCCCCTTTGGAGATACATGAACAGAGTCCAAAAAATACGGAACAAGGGCAATAACTCCGGAAAAAATAATCACATTGTTCTTATTTTTGAACTCCACAGAGGTATTTATGTCTACAAGCCACACACCAAATTTGGAAACCCTATCTTAAACAGTTTCTGAGAAAAGCTGTCCCCTTTGGAGATACCATGAACAGAGTCCAAAAATACGGAACAAGGGCAATAACTCCGGAAAAAATAATCACATCGTTCTTATTTTCGAACTCCATCTATATCCACAAGCCACACACCAAATTTGGTCGTTCTATCTTAAATAGTTTCTGAGAAAAGCTGTCCCCTTCATAGCGGACGGACGGACGCACGCACGGACGGACGGACGGACGGACGGACATCCGTGCTAACATTAGTTGCTTAGGAGCTCAATTGTTGGCCTATCAGTGTCTTAGGGGGTAAATTTTTTAGGAGCTTAAGCTCATAAGCAATGTCCAGAAACGTGTCTACAGGTTATTTATGAGCTAAGAACTGTTTTAAGATTGAGTTTAGTTTTACCCCCTAAAATATGGACATGGACTATGTCCAATGAGTTTGGACTCTAATTGGAGTTGCTTCCCTTTGACTATAAGAGCAAACACATTCAGGGGTAAAAGAGAAAACCAGTTTTTGCTCTAAGACGGAACCCAGTTGTACGTGACCTCCTAATTTTGGACAAAACATCATCTGAGCATGACAGGAAGTGACTAAAGATGGAGGGTGAAGTGGCACCATGAAACCAGGTAAGTGTAAACATATATCATTTTATCGAAAAAAACAATGTTCTAAATGTCATAAAGGTGTATGAAGGCATTGGATAAACCTATATTACCTATTGTTGTTTATCATGTGGATCTTTTAATTAGTGGTTACTTTGGGTACCTGACCAATTCAGTTTCTCATGTGAGCTGATATGAATAAAAGTAGGTCAAAATATAATCATTACTAATCACAAATATAAAAATTCAACTATCAAGTAAAACTATTTTTGGCAAGAAATACATGTATAAATACCAAGTTAAATGTAAGGTTATGGATCAGGATGCATAATACGACTAACGGACAAGCTCTTACTTTATCACTTCTCATGTGATTATGCAAAGTTTACGTATATATGTCATTATAAATTTGTCCTTATTTTGTTATATGTTTGTACCCTTCAAATTTGAATAAAATTCACTTTTGTTTTTATTTTAACAATTTCCACATTCTGATACAATTCTGATTGAATCCAGATATTTTGGCACTTTTGTAATTGTAATCAACCTGTAGTTCAGATAAAATACATTACAATATTAATACTAATGAAGTTATTTGCAGTCAAAGTTGATTCCCGGTAGAAATGATCATTAGTTTGCTGTTTATTGAACACAACTGGCTGAATGACTCCATGTCTCGAATTCTTGCATTTGAGTTGCTCTCTAAAAGGGTAGCAAATTGAAAACAAAATTTTGCTAAGCTTGCATAATTTATATTTTTTAAATTTAGAAATGCGACATTTCTGTACATTTAACTACAAATCCTGCAAATGAAATTTAAACTTTGGCTACATGAAATGTGCACAGATTTGAGATATGGAGTCAGTCGACCAGTTGCATACACACATATTCACTCAAATTTCTCACTCACCTAATTTGATAACTATTCATGAAAAATGTGTTTTCTTATAAAATACATTTTAATTGAGACAATCTTCTTCATATACGATCTTCCTATGAACTGGGTTTTTTAAAAAATAAAATGCTTTTTTCATTAAATATATTAAATATATAAATTTCATAAATATTTTATACTTCCTGGTTGACACCATTTGGAGAAGGTTTTTTGAATGCCATTGATTGAGAAGTAAAAATCATACATTTGAAAGTAAGCAAAAAATGTTTCCTTCTGGATAACAATTTATTTGTGGTATTCGTGATCGTCCGCTGTAACAATGCCAGTTGCCCAAAATAAATATTGGTATATTTTTAGACAACATATTAAACTCATAAACAAGTCAAATTTTACTGACATGATCGGAAAATGAGATTGTCTATTTTACACCATTTCTGCATAAACTCTTATTATTGGACACAATTAAAACTCATATTTTTAGACAACATATTAAACTCATAAACAAGTCAAATCTTACTGACATGATCGGAAAATGAGATTATCTATTTTGAACCATTTCTGCAGAAACTCTTATTATTGGACACAATTAAAACTCATAATTTTGGACAACATAATAAACTCGAAAGCAAGTCCAATCGTAAAATGAGATTGTATTTTTACACCATTTCTGCAGAAACTCTTATTATTTGACGTTGCAATCTAATCTCATATTTTTGGACAACATGTACTGGACAAAATAAGTTAGGGATATAAGAAGTTTTATGATTATTATTTTATTAATTTACTAAATAATAAATACATCAGTATTCATAATTTAAAATTATTAAGAAACATCCCTATTTATATTTGTCCTGTATATTAAACTCATAGGCAAATCTTAATGACATGATCGGAAAATGAGATTATCTATTTTACACCGTTTCTGCAGAAACTCTTATTATTGGACACAATTAAAACTCATAACTTTGGACAACATAATAAACTCGTAAGCAAGTCCAATCTTACTGAAATGATCGGAAAATGAGTTTGTCTATTTTGAACCAGTTCTGCAGAAACTCTTATTATTGGACATCATCTATCTCATATTTTTGGACAACACATTAAACTTGTAAGCAGGGCGAATCTTACTGACTTGATCGGAATATGAGATTGTCTATTTTGAACCAGTTCTGCAGAAACTCCTATTATTGGACACAATTTAAACTCATATTTTTATCATGATATCAGTTTTACCTAGTGATACGATATATTAACAAAGTGTTGATAAGTAACATGTAAGACTATTATTATCATGATGCATGGGTCGTGATACGATACATATCCCGATAACTGTTTGAGGGTTTATCTTGACCGTACAGCATTAGGCGGAAGGATGGGGATAGAGATAGTCTCTTACTCAGTTATGTCAAACCCCATAAAATCAGTAACCAGAGCTACAGTAGCAAGGTGGGTAACCAATGTGATGAAAGAGCTACAGTAGCAAGGTGGGTAACCAATGTGATGAAAGATGCAGGAATAGATGTAACAGTGTATAAAGCACGTTCTGTTAGAGGGGCTTCTACTTCACCAAAGATGCATCTTTGACTGAGATTTTGGAACTTAGTAAATGGTCCAGAGCTTCTACTTTCAAACAATTTTACCCTAGAGAGGCTCAAACTTTGGGTGGTCAGTCAAAAATAATTCATTAGCAAGGCTTTAAAATCACCGCTATCACATCTACGGAGTTTATGTAGTGAAATTGGTTAATTCAGAAGCACATGTAATGTTTGAACTGAATTGGAATTTCAGTAATAAAACGGAGTAGATGTGATAGCCCCACGCATTATCAAACCCACCCAAGTATGAAATGTCTTGTTTGACTGATTTTATCTATATCTTGCAGAGGACACCCAAAGTCTCATGGGGGGATCTTGATGAAGGGGAAAGTCCGACCAGGATGGAAGACCTGAGATGACGTAACAGTGAGGTTGACCAGACCAGACAGGATGACCGGTGGACCAGGAAGGTTGACCTGAGATGACCGGACCAGGAAGGATAACCTGGGACTACTTGTTCGGTTAGAACTAACTAGAGGTTAGGCTGACCAGGAAAGATGGCCTGACTTTTTTGAGAGATCCAGGAAAGATGACTTTGGATAACCTTATTATGTTGAGATTACCAGGACTATGGTTCAGGACAGTTCTGTAATCTTGCTTCGCATTTATTTGTAACTACTGCATGTAATGCAGGTTCTGAGTTTAATCATGATTAAATTTCAATTGAGCTCTTCTCTTGTTGTTGTTTTAGCACTTTGGCATAATGAAGAATGGCTTGTGGGTAATTTAAGCCCTGTTTATACGGCGAACTTTGCACATATGCAATATTGCTTATGGTAGTAAAAGACACACGTGAGTAAAAGTAAATTTACTTTGCGTTCATATGCATTTAAATTCTGCCTAAGCAAATGGGCTCCCAACTCTTTTAATATATTTGAATAGAGAATTCCTAAAACATGCCAATTAATATTTATTAGATGTAAACTAAATAAATGACATTACTTTATATTTGTCAGCATTGTGATGACATTATCGCCCTAATTATATAATGAAAATCGGATAGTCAGATAGATTTTGAAGATCATCACGTGCAAGAAGGAGATTATCCAATATAGAGAATTTGAAAAACAGTATTAAGAGTTTCTAAAGTTCTCTAATATATTTTCTCAACTGAAGTCACTATGTCTGTATACGACGAACTTTTACTTGAAAAGTGAAAATACCATGTTTACTCACGGTAGTAAACATTTGCACCTGCCCCTAAAGCTAGTGCAAATTTGCTTACGGTAGTGAAAAATTTGCTTACGGTAGTAAAATATACATATGTGCAAATGCGTCCATATGTCGAAGTTTGATCATATGAGCAAATTTGCATATGTGTAATGCTTTACTCATATGCAAACGTTCGCCGTATAAACAGGGCTTTAGTCTCATTCTCGTCAATTTTAGAAATATATGATGAAGACAATGTCGTGAAGTATATATACTTTTAAGTGGCATTTAGTCAGTCCAATGTCATGAAGTATTTATACCGTCTGACTTTAAGGGGTATTTAGTCAGTCCAATGTCATGAAGTATTTATACCATCCGACTTTTAAGGGGCAATTAGTCAATCCAATGTCGTATAGTATTTGTACGTCCAACTTTAAGGGGCATTCAGTTTGTCCAATGTCCTGATATTTATACTGTCTGACTTTAAGGGGTATTTAGTCAGTCCAATGTCATGAAGTATTTATACCATCCAACTTTTAAGGGGCATTTAGTCAGTCAAATGTCGTAAAGTATATGTACATCCAACTTTAAGGGGTATTCAGTTTGTCCAATGTCGTGAAGTATTTTACCGTCCAACTTTGAGGGGCATTAAGTCAGTCCAATGACTTGAATTATTTATACTGTCCGACTTTAAGGGGCATTTAGTCAGTCCAATGTCGTGAAGTATTTATACCGTCCAACTTTAAGGGGTATTTAGTCAGTCCAATGTCATGAAGTATTTATACCGTCCGACTTTGAGGGGCAATTAGTCAGTCCAATGTCATGAAGTATTTATACCCTCCAACTTTGAGGGGCATTAAATCAGTCCATGACTTGAATTATTTATACTGTCCGACTTTAAGGGGTATTTAGTCAGTCCAATGTCATGAAGTATTTATACCGTCCAACTTTGAGGGGCATTAAGTCAGTCCAATGACTTGAATTATTTATACTGTCCGACTTTAAGGGGCATTTAGTCAGTCCAATGTCATGAAGTATATATACCGTCCGACTTTAAGGGGCGTTTTGTCAGTCCAATGTCATGAATTAATTTACTGTCAGATTTGAAGGGGCAGTTTAAAAAGTTTAAAAAGGTTTAACGTTAAAGAATTATTCAATTTTAAGGCATTTGGAAAGTCAAAGGTTGAGATAGATAAAGATTGTCCATATTTAGGGGGCAGTGAGATTGTCAAAGATAACAAAATATTTAACATTACAACTTTAAAGGTTCTGTTTGGCACCATGATGCAAAAATATAAGTAATGCACAGATATTGGATATGTATAGATATTTGTAAAGATCATCGGTACTTGGTATCTACTAAAAGCGTTCTTTTGAGCATTGTTACATTTAACTTGTTTGATAATCCAATACAGGTCAATTGTTATATAATTATTTTATTGCAGCCATAGATGGAGAAGTAAATACATATGCCATCATTCTACAACGAACCTCTTTTCCTTGCAAAATGAACTTTTTGGGGGTTTTAACCTCGAAAAGGGGAAAATATTTAAAATTTGTAGTAAAGTAACTTTACAAAATATATAATATAATCATCATCATATATACTATCAAAATATAATCATCCAGAATTAAAAAAAAAAATTCTTTCATAAATGAAATGCTATTATATTGGAACATATCAATAATGGAGCAGAAATAACTTCAAATGTCCTGTTAGAAAATCCAATGAAAAAGAATTCAAACATGATGAACAATGCAAAAACATATTGACGAACAATAATAAATATCGTGCATAGTGTTCTTCTTAGTTAGTTGATGCTGAGTTTCAATATTTGTGAAGAAGATGGATAAATCTTCACTGGAAAATTCATTTCTATTGAATTTTATTATTCAGTGAGAGAAAATGTCCAAGGTAAAGAAATATTTTGACTGTCCAACTTCAAGGGGCAGTTACTAAAAATAGAATACACTAATTATACATGGACAAAACTTTTATCTCATAAGGTATGAATGTTAGAATAGAGTCCAAAACCACTTAACATTGGACGAAAATAACTCATAAAACTGCTGACCTCATAAAATTAAAACTCATAAAACGTTTCCCCATAAGCGTCAAATGTCGGAAAGTGACGCACGGACGGACGGACGGAGCGCAAACCTATATCCCCCCTCCACTTCAGGGCGGGGGATAATAAGTTTTTAAGGATGTGACCCCGGTGACCCAATTTGGGGTCATGGGGTCACAAAATCTACAATTTAGAATCCCCATTGGCCAAGGAGTCTGCACACAACTTTTCAGAACTGGAGAAGAAGATGAAAACAGATTTTTAAGGTTGTGACCCCTGTGACCCCATTTGGGGTCACGGGCTCATGAAATCTACAATTTAGAATCCCCATTTGCTAAGGAGTCTGCACATAAAATTTCAGCTCTGTGGAGTTATTGGTTCTGGAGAAGAAAATTGAAAATTGACTTTGCGCGACCGGAAGAACATGGTTAACAACTGTATAAAGTTTGGTTGATGTACCTTTGACGTTTTTTGAGAAAATTGACCGGACGGAATGACGGACGGACGGAATGACCGCTATATACCCCTGCTTACTTCGTAGCAGGGGTATAATTAACAACAAGAAAGTGTTTTTACCCGTAAAAACAGATGTCTCCCCCTTCCTCAAATGCTCCAAACCTCTAAACAATACTATCATAAAGCACCATTAATGTTCTCTGTATAATTCAAATTGTTGCATGGAAATAAAAAAAAAATTTTTTTTAAATTATCTCTAACCCCCAAAAGGCACATCTGCTCCGGAAACAAATACACCCTTGAAAAAGACTAAGTCCAAATCGATGAAGTGGAAATAAATAAAAAAATTAAAAAATTTAAAATCTCTTACCCCCAAAAGGCACATCTACATGATGTGGAGAGACAGAATACCAAGTTTGGTGATGATTGGTCACATAGTTTTAGAGATCTGCTCCGGAAACGAACACTACCCTTGAAATAGACTAAGTCCAAATTGTTGCCATGGAAATATTAAAAAAATTTAAATTTAAAAAAATCTCTTACCCCCAAAAGGCACATCTACACGATATGGAGAGACAGTATACTAAGTTTGGTGATGATTGGTCACATAGTTTTAAAGATCTGCTCCGGAAACGAACACTACCCTTGAAATAGACTAAGTCCAAATCGTTGCCATGGAAATAAAAAAAAATGTAAATTTAAAAAAATCTCTTACCCCCAAAAGGCACATCTACACGATATGGAGAGACAGTATACCAAGTTTGGTGATGATTGGTCACATAGTTTTAGAGATCTGCTCCGGAAACGAAATGGGAACGCCGACGCCGACGCCGACGCCAACGCCAACGCCGACGGGAACTCAGCTAAAACCAATATGTCTCCCGACCCTTCGGGGGGAGACATAATGATTATTGCCACAACAATGTCAAGAAATAGTTATTGAAAACATAAGTACTACTTGCCAACTGCCAAGTCCAAATGCTATTTATAGTATTGACAAAATAAAAAATGCACCTTTTTTTAAATCCAAGCAGAATAAATCGAAAGAATCAATTAGGCCTTGTACATAGATACTAATATTCTCAACATACTAATAATTCCTCAACATTAACATGTTTGTGAAGTAAAGACAGCACTTTTACCGTAAATGCTGATCGCACGTGCTCCAAATACTTTCATTACGACAAGTTAAATGTATAATATTAAATACGTAATTTAGTTCCTGATTTCATGTTAACTTTGCAGGGAAATAGTTACTTCTTTTACGCATTTATGTGCATAAACATTGAACAACGTTTTTAGAAAATATTATTGTAAAAATTAGGTAACTTAAATTTGTACTTCAACATATTCTTAATGTTAATTGTCGTCAGGAAACAACAATGGCTGTCATTCATGTTATCACGAAAACATTCAGCTCAACTTGGATTTTATAAAGTTTATTGCAATCAACATTTGAAATTTGTTATGAAAAATAATAATAAGTATTTGTAATGATGATAATTAAATTGACTTATTTAAATCAGCTCCATTCCAGTCAATTTCCCAATGGCGATATTTAATTTTTATTTTCCCAAACGGTGTTCGCATTTCATAGCGTATTGTAAGATTAAGGGCAATCTCTTTTTAATTACTTTGTGTTTGTCAAAATGATTTTTCTTAGAAAATTCACACGAATATTACCTTAACATTCACGATCTATTCTGTTTGAATTATTGATTTGTTACGGCACATATATCCTTTGAATGTATCAGCCTTTACAAAGAAAGACGGAACCAAAAACGAATAGTAACTAAATTATTCGTCACCGGCACAATAGAAAACGTGCTCGGCCGAATGTATCTTTCTTTGAATGTAGAAATTAAATCCCTGACATTGGGCAAACCCACTGAAATTGGGTAAGAACTCATTTATGTCATTTATGATACAATGTATCGTAGCGAATAGATTTTCAACATTTTGTATCGTGTATCGTATCGTAGGACATCAAATCGCGATGCATCGGTGTATTGGTGTATTGTGGTACCCTTATCCATAATGAAGATATTAATGTTAAGTCAATTTCGCATTCCTATTGCATAGGATTAACTGCAACGTTAATTTCTTTTCACATGAAAAAGATGAGATGGCTCTCTCTCAGGTCATTTTATTTTATAAGGGATTACTTTTATTCAGTGAAGCACTCATACAATCTCAGAGATCAAACCTTATTACAACAGGTTTTGTGGCCAATATTTGGGGTCAGACGTCACAAAATCTACAATTTAGAATCTCCATTGACCAAAGCGTCTGTACATAACAATTTCAGCTTTCTAGAGCTTTTGGGACTGGAGAAAATTATGATAACAGCTTTTTAGGTCATGACCCCTGTGATCCACATTTGAGGTCACAGGGTCACCAAATCTACAATTTAGAATCTCCTTCAGGCAAGGAGTCTGTACATTAGATTTCAGCTCTCTAGAGTCATTGGGACTGGAGAAGAAGATGAAAATAGCTTGATCATGATCCCTGAGACCAACATTTGAGGTCACAGGGTCAACAAATCTACAATTTAGAATTCTCTTCAGCCAAGGAGTCTGTACATTAAATTTCAGCTCTCTAGAGTCATTGGTTCTGGAGAAGAAGTCGAAAAAAAATGCCATAAGCCCATCAGGCCCTTTCAGGTCTGATGAGCTTAAAAAAATTTAGTTCTATCTTGCTTAATATCTATGATAAATATATAATGAAACTTGTGTTAAAAACCTCTCAAAAACACCTTTCATTCAAATATAAATATTGCTATATCGAAGGGGACCGAAAACCCCCATTCAAAAAGTTTTGCATGGGGACAAAATTTTGGAACTCTTGATACTCACTAAATAAAGATGATATCCTTAAAAGTAGAGTGTTCTAGAGTCATTTGTTTCTGAGAATACACATACACATTTAAATGAACCCCTGTCACACCCCAGTATTTAAGTTTCAGTTATGAAATTTACAAATCATAATCTCCATCTTTTAAAGAAAACAGTCCCCAGGTTTCTGGATATCACCTATTGCTGATTCATGAGAAGAAGTCGTTTGAAGCTTTTAGGGTGAACCCCCTGTAAAGTTCATATTTCATAATTTATCTTAACCAAACTTGTATCCATCCTACAAAGATGTTTATGAACAAATTTCACATTTCTGTATCAAGCGCTTTCGTATACGAAGTCGTTTAAAGGTTTCACTTTTAACGTCTCTGGTGGGCATATTTGTGGGCGTTGGAATTCATGATGAACAAACTTTGACCCCCTAGGTGATTGGTACCCATCAACCAAATTGAAAGAATGAAAAGTTTACGGATGATAGATGGACACCGAACAACGGCCCATGCCATAAGCAGACTGCACATCTGGCCTTTCAGGCCTGATGAGCTAAATAGGTTTCCCTACAAAATTTCAGCTATAGGAGTGTAGCAGCACTGAAGAAGTTGAAAATGTGAAAAGTTCATGGACAACATTCTGGCAGACAATAAGCGGCAGACAATAAGCGACAGACAGATGACGACGTCAACATCCCATGCCATAACCCCATCTAGCCTTTCATGCCTGAAGATCTAATAATCCATCTCTACTCAGTATAAAATAAGAACACTTACATCCAACTTTGAGTCCAATTCCTGATCAGAAGCCACTACATGCTCATCTTCTTTCTTGCCCAATTTCTGCATAACAGCTTGCTTGGTTGTCCAATATGTTTCTTTCATCTTATGCAATGTAGAAGTGTTTGTATTTTCCACTTGGCGGTCGTAGTTCATCCCACAGTAGCCATGAGTCCTGCAAGTATTCACATGTTGTGTTTTAGGCAAACACTTGTTGTGAAATATTAAAACCTTTTGTCTCCTTTCCAATCACACAATTGTTACATAATTTGTCATCCAAAAATAGAGCCATGGGCTCTGTAGCTCATCAGGACTTCATTGATTTATTATCTAAGGTTGAATATCTCAAGTTATCTCAAGTAATACATTGTTAACAAGCGAAAAATAGGTTTTTAGATCATGACCCCTGTGACCCATATTTGAAGTCACAGGGTCACTAATCCTACAATTAAGAATCACCTTTGACCAAAGAGTCTCTACACAACATTTCACCTTTCTAAAGCTTTACATACTTGAGAAAAAGTTGAAAATAGGTTTTGGTGTCATGACCCGTGACCTAGATTAGGGTTCCAGGGTCACAAAATCTACAATTTAGAATTCCCATTGGCCAAGGAGTATGCACACAACTTTTCAGCTCTCTAGACCTTTTGGAACTGGAGAAGATGATAAAAATAGGTTTTTAAGGATGTGACCCCTGTGACCCCATTTGGGGTCATGGGGTCACGAAATCTACAATTTAGAATTCCCATTGGCCAAGGAGTCTGCACACAACTTTTCAGCTCTCTAGACGTTTTGGACCTGGCGAAGAAAGGGAAAGTAGATTTTTAAGGATGTGACCCCTGTGACCCCAATTGGGGTCATGGTGTCATGAAATCTACAATTTAGAATCCCCATTGGCCAAGGAGTCTGCACACAACTTTTCAGCTCTCTAGATCTTTTGGAACTGGATAAGAAGATGAAAATAGGTTTTAAGGATGTGACCCCATTTGGGATCCGGTATGAGACACCTAGGAATTGTTTATGACCCTCCCGGATCATGCCGGGAACCGCAAGTTAAGGGTTAATTAATTAATTAATTCTCCAAATCAATTACACAATATCATGAGATATTTCAAAGAACATTATATTACATTTAACAAGCAGACAGAGTCGGCCATATCCCCCGCCATGTAGGAATTTTGAATATATTTATGCATTTTGAATATATAATGCATTTACTTTCTTGAAAATTGTTATAACTCATAACTCATAAGTGATAGTTCTAACCTGAAACACGTTGTTAGTCTGATTGAACTCAGTTTTAAGATTTCCAGTGTGTCCTAGAAATAAATGTTTTTGCCCATGCCAAGATTCATTGACCTTGATCATACATCTTTGGAGTTAAGGTCTGGAAACACAATTTTAACATGTTTTTCCATTGAAACAGCCAAACAAGTTTAAACTTGAAAAGGCACAGTGATCAACCATATTTGTTCTATCAAGTTTTATCGAGCTTGGTCTTATTGCCTTGAGTTATGTTTCGGAAACAACAAAATTCTTAGATGCATTTCCAAGGAAACGGCAAAGCAAAAGATCAAAGAAGTAGAAAACTAACACAAAGACAGAATGACAACATTCTCAAATTTCTATATATAGCAAAAGGCACATCTAGACTACTTGGTTGATACCTGTACAAAGTTTCAGCAAAATATATTGAATAGTTTTGAAGTTTGAGGCCGGAATATAGTTATCCCTCTTCTTGAAGTCCAGACTGTTTGCATTCGTAAAAAAAAAAAAATATTCTCAAATTTCTATATAGCAAAAGGCACATCTAGACTACTTGGTTGTTACCTGTACAAAGTTTCAACAAAATATATTAAATAGTTTTGAAGTTTGAGGCCGGGATGGAAAAGCCCGGATGCACAGACGGACAGACAGACGGACGGACGGACGGACAGACAGACAGACGGACGGAGCTCATTTCTATATCCCCTGCCAACTTCGTTGTGGCGGGGGATAATAAAAACATTTTATATTATCTTTATCAGCAATTCACTTACAAAATACAAATAATGACTCACATGTGAATGTGAGACAAGTTACAAAAAGATGAAATATGACATATAATTTTTGTTAGACCGCCAATTCTAAGTTTTCAATTCTCAACATCCACAAGGGGTAATCCCTGTCCATGCTAAACTGGAAGTTGGCAGTCGTCAACAACCATTTTCTCGACAGACAGTAGTTTTTAACTGGGGTGGGTCCGAATTGGTTAGTTTTGAACATTTTCCATTGAATGATGTCAACAATATCAACATGTTTAAACTCTTGAATAGCTTTAGTTTACAATCGCTACATCTGTGAAACATGACATGTAATATATAGTTTAGAATTTTAACATTTTAGGAGCCAGTCAATCGTCGTCAGGGAAAATTCTGCGAAAAGGCGACTTTCTACATGAAAACAGCAAATTTACATGGATCAAGCCCATTATTGTGTAATTTTAAGTCGAATGTGATAATCTAGGACTTGCATTAAAGTTACAGCTGTCACAGATTGATTGAAACCGAGATTTAGCAAAAATAAAAACTGTACAAAATGATGGTAGTTGCTCCATCACTGTCCAGGTTGTTGAGTGTCCTGATTGGTTGCAATTGAATCTAGTTGTGCAATCAGCAACGCCGTTGTAAAAATGACATTTGCCAATGACACGTCATATTGATGAAATAAACATAAGACCAAAGTTTTCTCGTTTAATGTGTTTTCCTCGAAATATGCTATTTGATTTTGTGAAAACTATTGATCATAAACATGAAACATATTTTATTCTCAAAGCACATGCTAGAACTCTCACATCATAAAGATGAAATGACTGACCCTCAGGACTTTTCTTTGGGATTAGGCCTAAAAAAAGAGAGTTTGTTTCGGGTTTCTGCCCGCATCAGTTACAAACCAACGCCTCAGGTCTTTTTTTTCTAGGTCTTAAAGAGCAACTCCCGGATGATTTTGCTCCAATTTCTTTCAAGTAACAGCCTATGGTTTACATGCACATTGCAAAGACATGGAAATTATGTGAATTGGTTTATAAACAACAAATTCTCACATCCCATTACCATTTAACCCATTTATGCATGACGTCCCATAAATGGGACGCTAATTCAATGATCTGGTTCTCTGTTGATATAAAAGATAAATTTTTGTGGCAAAATATAATTTCTTGTCTTGATATTTATTGGAAAGGTAAGTGGAAGGGTAATAACAAAATTAAAAATTTATAAGTGACTGACTAACCCTCTGCTGACATATATGATCACCGTACTATGTTAAAAAAACAGATTCAAGCATCATAATATTGTCCAAAATATTTTTGGGAACTGGCTTTGTTATCTCAAAATTTTATTCAGCCACAAATATTTTTCAGGTAACTTAATACTGCCCATTTTGGCATCACAGTGGTAATTTGTACCAAGTTCAGTTACAGATTCAAGGGCAATAACTCCATAAAAAATAATATTTCAGAAGTGGTTTTTCGAACTCGATAAAGAGTATGGTCATGAATACTCACAACCAAAATTTCATTCACCTAGGTTGAACAGTTTCTGAGAAAACTTGTCCCGATTGAACACAATAAAACTTAGTCCAAATAGTGACGTTTTAATGGAAACAACAAAAAATTTATATGTCAGAGAACTGAAAATTGTCTGTGCACGACGGGAAGAACATGGTTAACACCTGTACAAAGTTTGGTTGATGTACCTTTGATGGACGAATGGACAGACAAAAGGACAGACAGAAGGAATGACTGCTAAATACCCCCGCTTACTTCGTATCGGGGGTATACAAAAAAAACAATTTTTTTTTACTTTGTTTTAGGTCCTCATCCCTATGACCCTTCTTTGTGGTCACAGAGTAATCGAGTCTTTAATCTCTTATTCATAATCCTCATTGGAAAACAAATCTGTACACAATAAATCAATCTTCTACGGCTTTAGTTCTGCAGAAGAAGATGAAAATAGGTTTTAGGTCATGGCCTGTGAGGCACTTACTTGAGGTAACTGGGTCACCAAATCTGTAATAATAATTAATCGGGCCCTAATTCAGACAAGATGAGCTAAAATGCATGACTTGACCTAATTATCATGTGACTCTACTTCAAAGATTAGATTACATACGTCATTTTGCAGCAATCAGTCTTCAGGATATTTGTTTCCAACCTGAAAAAAAAATGTACAAAATGAAACCAAATGTTATCTAAAAAGTGCATTTACTTAAAAATAGAGCCATGGGCTCTGTGGCTCATCAGGGTTTATATTGTTTGATGATGAAGACAGAAACATATTGTCTCAATATAATGCATAATCCATAGCCCTGACAAATCTTCGTCTTGAAAGTGAGAGAGAGCACTCAGCTAGGTCAACACAGAGGAAATTATGCAATATGCTGACCCCTTGGCTCTGGTTACAAGCCAGCTGTGCTTTTACAGCCAAATTATGTAATAGCCTCTGCCTTGCACAAAACACTGGCATCACTGATCTAACTGTATAAGGCTTAGAGAGAACAGGCAATGTGATGAATCTCATGGTACATAGTACAATTTAGAATCACCTTGGCTAAATAATCTTTGCACAATTTTATCTGTTCTTAGCCTTTTCGTCCAAACATCTAAACATTCTGAACGCAATATTCCTTCTAGTTCGTTCTGGAGAAGAAGATCAAAATAGATTTTTATGTTTGGACCTGTGAGGGCGTTTTTTTTATATAATATCCACAATATTCAGGCTATTCAATAGTTCTCATTTCACATTGATTACATCAATTTGACAAACATGTCCATAATGCATGGAGACTTGAACTTCAACATATATTTCACATTCCTACTGAATAAGATTAACTGCAAAGTTACTTTTTTTCTCAATTTCTGCATTTCTCAAACCCAAGTTAGGACTCACATATCTAAAAGATGAGATGACTCTCCCTCAGGTATTTTATTAGGGAAACAAGATGTGTTTGTTAAACACAGATGCCCCCGGATATACTAAAGTTATGGCCAAGGTTAAAGTTTTCTGAATATTGTCCATTGCGGCAAGTTCAAGGTCACAAGGTCAAATATGATGACCTCATCTGGAAGGTCTCATCACAAGGTATGCACATGCCAAGTATGAAAGCCCTAGCTCTGAGCAATCCAAAGTTATGGCCAAGGTTAAAGTTTTCTGAAGATGTCCACTGCGGCAAGGTCAAGGTCAAGGTCACAAGGTCAAATATGATGACCTCGTCTGAAGGCCTCATCATTGGGTATGCACATGCTAAGTATGAAAGCCGTAGCTCTGAACAATCAAAAGTTATGGCCAAGGTTAACGTTTTCTTAATATTGTCCACTGCGGCAAGGTCAAATCACAAGGTCAAATATGATGACTTCATCTGAAGGTCTCATCATTAGGTATGCACATACCAAGTATGAAAGCCGTAGCTCTGAGCAATCCAAAGTTATGGCCAAGGTTAACGTTTTCTAAATATTATCCACTGCGGCAAGGTCAAGGTCACAAGGTCAAATATGATGACTTCATCTGAAAGGTCTCATCACAAGGTAATCACACGCCAAGTATGAAAGCCGTAGCTCTGAGCAATCTAAAGTTATGGCCAAGGTTAAAGTTTACTGAAGATGTCCACTACGGCAAGGTCAAGGTCACAAGGTCAAATATGATAACCTCATCTGAAGGTCTCATCACAAGGTATGCACATGCCAAGTATGAAAGCCCTAGCTCAGAGCAATCAAAAGTTATGGCCAAGGTTAAAATTTTCTGAAAATGTTCATTGTGGCAAGGTCAAGGTCACAAGGTCAAATATGATGACCTCATCTGAAAGGTCTCATCACAAGGTATACACGGGCCAAGTATGACAGCCCTAGCTCAGAGCAATCAAAAGTTATGGCCATGGTTAAAGTTTTCTGAAAATGTCAATTGTGGCAAGGTCAAGATCACAAGGTCGAATATGATGACCTCATCTGAAAGGTCTCATCACAAGGTATGCACATGCCAAGTATGAAAGTCCTAGCTCTGAGCAATCCAAAGTTATGGCCAAGGTTAAAGTTTTTGTGGAGAAACACACAGACGGACAGACGGACGGACGGACGGACAGACGGACAGGTGAAAAACAATGTAACCCCGGAATCTCCGATTCGGGGGCATAAAAATAATTTGAAGTGCCATAAAATATCAGTTCAAAATTCAATTTCAAAGGCTTTTTTAGGCTGTGGCCCATATTTGGGGTCACAGGATCACCAAATTTACAAGTTAGAATCCCCATTGGCTAAAGAGTTTGCACACAATATTACAGCTTTCTAGGTCTTTTTGTTTCAGAGAAACAGATGAAAACAGGATTTTAGGTAATGGCCTGTGAGGCCCTTATTTGGGACCACAGGGTCACCAAATCTACAATTTAGAATCTCCATTGGCTAAAGACTCTTTACACAACATGACAGCCTTCAAGGTCTTTTTGTTCTGGAGAAGAAAATGAAAATAGTCTTATCTTATCATTTCATCACCAGTCATATGCAGTTCACATATCTCATGTAAAATAAAAGAATTCTTAACTCCTCTTCAATTTATTCCTTTGTGGCTTGTCACAATATTCAGTTAATAGGCTGTTCAATAGTTCTCATTTCACATTGATTACATCAATTTGAGAAACATGTCCACAATGTAGATTGTATACTTAAGGCGACATATATTTCACATTCCTACTGAATAAGATTAACTGCAAAGTTACTTTTTTTCTCAATTCTGCATTTCTCAAACCAAAGTTAGGACTTACATATCTAAAAGATGAGATGACTCAACCTCAGGTATTTTATTAGGGAAAAATTGATTGAAGTGCCATAAAATATCAGTTCAAAATTCAATTTCAAAGGTTTGTTTAGGCTGTGGCCCATATTTGGGGTCACAGGATCACCAAATTTACAAGTTAGAATCCCCATTGGCTAAAGAGTTTGCACACAATATTACAGTCTTCTAGGTCTTTTTGTTTCAGAGAAACAGATGAAAACAGGATTTTAGGTAATGGCCTGTGAGGCCCTTATTTGGGGCCACAGGGTCACCAAATAGATCTACAATTTAGAATCTCCATTGGCTAAAGATTCTTTACACAACATGACAGCCTTCAAGGTCTTTATGTTCTGGAGAAGAAAATGAAAATAGTCTTATCTTATCATTTCATCACCAGTCATATGCAGTTCACATATCTCATGTAAAATAAAAGAATTCTTAACTCCTCTTCAATTTATTCCTTTGTGGCTTGTCACAATATTCAGTTAATAGGCTATTCAATAGTTCTTATTTCACATTGATTACATCAATTTGAGAAACATGTCCACAATGTAGATTGTAATCTTAAGTCGACATATATTTCACATTCCTACTGAATAAAATTTACTGCAAAGTTACTTTTTTTCTCAATTCTGCATTTCTCAAACCCAAGTTAGGACTTACATATCTAAAAGATGAGATGACTCAACCTCAGGTATTTTATTAGGGAAAAATTGATTGAAGTGCCATAAAATACCAGTTCAAAATTCAATTTCAAAGGTTTTTTTAGGCTGTGGCCCATATTTGGGGTCACAGGATCACCAAATTTAAAAGTTAGAATCCCCATTGGCTAAAGAGTTTGCACACAATATTACAGACTTCTAGGTCTTTTTGTTTCAGAGACACAGATGAAAACAGGATTTTAGGTAATGGCCTGTGAGGCCCTTATTTGGGACCACAGGGTCACCAAATCTACAATTTAGAATCTCCATTGGTTAAAGACTCTTTACACAACATGACAGCCTCCTAGGTCGTTTCGTTCTGGAGACAAAGAAGAAAATAGAATTTTAGGTCATGGCCTGTGAGGCCCTTATTTGGGGCCACAGGGTCACCAAATCTACAATTTAGAATCTCCATTGGCTAAAGAGTCTGTACACAACATTTCAGTCTTCTAGGTCTTTTCGTTCTGGAGAAGAAGATGAAAATAGGTTTTTAGGTTATGGCCTGTAAGGCCCTTATTTGGGGTCACTGGATCACTAAATCTACAATTTAGAATCCCCATTGCCCAAGGAGTCTGTATACAAAATTCAGCTACCTAGACCCAGTGGTTCTGGAGAAGAAGTCGAAAAAGCGAAGAAAAGTTTACGGACAGACGGACGGACACCATCCCATGCCATAAGCCCATCGGGCCTCTCAGGCCTGATGAGCTAAAAATTAAAAGGACTTCTCCGCTATTAATGAAAATTATTTTTGCAAAGGTTAGTCTATGGGATTTCAGTTTTGATGACTCACTTTTGGCCAGGTACTAGGGCTATAACCTCAAGTGATTGGTTTTCGGACGCTTAAGAGACAAATCAATGTTGACATGTATGAAAATTAATTAATATATATCATCTATTTTTTCCATATGAGCTTTATCTAAAATAAATTGGAGACAGTTCGTCGGGGAAAATGTTTTGATGACTATCTTGTCTCATTTAGTGAGTACATCCGGAATTTTGACAGTCGACGAATGTATGCCGTTTTCGGACATCTGTTTGGTTGATACCAAAAATAGATATCCCAAGCTATTTATGTAACTTCCGTTGACCCAGAATATTACAAAAACGCAAGGACAACGTAGAAATGTTGTTGGTAGCCGGTATGACTTGTTCAAATTATCAAAATGTCGACTTTTTCATAACATGCAAAAAATACCTCAGGATAGAGATAGATTTTAAGCTTAAGAGTGAAGTTTGTATGATATTACAAATCTTAGGAAGTTTCACACGAAACATATGTTATTCTGACCGCTAGCGGAGACCTGTCCTTTGTATTGATGATGTCACATGGCTACAAATATCATGAAAAACTACCCGAATGTGAGCCGTCCGAAAACCAAGTGCGTCCGAAAACAAAGAACTCGACGATATATTTAAAATTAAATAGGCTGTTGCCATTTGCTTTGATTGTGTATGACTTTGAGTCTTTCACACTTCCCGACGTCTGCCGTCCGTTGTGTATTTATGCGGAATATGTGCAGTGTAAAATGGAAAAATATAATATGGTATTGAACGACAAAACCTAGCAAGCTCCATGTTATTAAATATCCCTAGATCTACGTTAAAATCGCCGAACCGGTAGTCCGGTAGACGAGGTTTCTGAAAACATGATTGCGGGTGCTAAATTATAATATCTATAATGATGCTGAAATAGGACTATATTTAAATAATTCCCCACCTGTTATGTTGTCACCACAAGTCGACCATATTTCTATTGATTTTCCGGAAGTTTCCGATATGCGTGTAAGGGAGATAATTATGTTGTTATACTCCAATCCGGAGACCACTAAAGAGAATTCGAAATCTGTTTCGATAAACAAGCACAGGTTTGTTTATTTGTTAAAAATAGCAAAACACTTGTCGTTTCTTTCCATTGCTTTATGTTTCGACAATTTATAAGGAAGGTTCTATCGGGGTATTTTTTGTTGAAACGAAAGTCAAGAGGATATTCCCGTTGACACATATATGCGGGATACGGACGAAACGGCGACACGGCAAAACGGCGACAAAATTTGGTTGAAACGGCGACAAAATTGGACGGAACGGCGACAGAAATAAATATATGCTATTGATGGGAACCAGGTATTTTTTTGTTGAAACGAAAGTCAAGAGGATATTCCCGTTTACACATAGATCTATATGCTATATTAATGGGAACCAGTGATTTCGTGGTCGTCGCTACTTCTCAGTCGCTGAGCAGTTTTCTCGCGGGGCAAGTGTTATCGGCCAGTACGCGCTTGCGTGGAGAGCTCACACAGTAGGCCCTATATATATAGTAAGCGCGCTTGTGAGTGCGATGCGCTGTGCAAAATGATCTAAAGTAAAGTCGGAAACGCTATTTGGGAATTATATTAGATTGGTTACAAAAAGAACATTATCTTGTGGAAATGTTTATTCAAAACGTGAATAACTATCTGCAAACGTGTAGGTATGAGTGTCAGATCTTTCTAAAGAAGGTTTTACAGGAGGAAAATAGCAATTATTAAAGCACTAACAATAATGCTGCCAGTAATATTCCCAGTCGAACAATAGAAAACAGAAACCGTCTTTAGATGTATGTGCAAGTAAGTGTAGTAAGTCAACCTTAAGCATTATCACTTTAACCAACAATGACGTTAGAGATAGTTAATTACTGTCACTAAACACAACAAAAGCAACCGGTCCAGACGGAATAGGAAATAAAGTTCTCAGATATATACCGCACATTTAATACTAACGAAACTTTTCAATTTATCGCTTAGCCAGTCAGTGTTTCCCTGTTTATGGAAAGAAGCATTGGTCATACCTCTTCACAAAAAAGACAGTGTACATAAATGCTCAAACTACCGCCCTGTTCCACATACATCTTGTTTATCGAAAGTATTTGAGAAATGTGTATTTAAGTATGTATTCAATTTCCTTAGAGATAATGACTTATTGTCAGATTTACAATCAGGATTCATGCCAGGAGATTCGACATCAAATCAGTTGACCTATCTGTATAATTTCATAGCTAAAGCTATTGACGAAGGAAAAGAAGTAAGAGCAGTTTTCTGTGATATAAGTAAAGCTTTCGATAAGGTCTGGCATAAAGGAATCATTCATAAGCTGAAAACTTACGGTATCCAAGGCGAACTATTGAATTGGTTCGAAAGTTATCTAGAAAGTAGGATTCAACAGGTAGCAATTAACGGGTATAAATCCGATAAGAAAGCTGTACTAGCCGGAGTACCCCAGGGCTCAGTCCTGGGGCCACTTCTATTCCTGATATACATTAATGATATTGTATGTGATATTGACAGTAACATTCGTCTCTTTGCGGATGAAACTTCATTATACGTAATCATTGAAGATCCAATTGTTTCTGCTACTTGTCTTAAAGCGCAACTCCCGGATAAAATGGACCAAAATTCGTTTGACTAAACCAAGCTAAATTGTACACTAATATGCATCTGTATGCATAGTATCTAGATAAATATGATTTTCCGTTAGGTCATAAAAATTTTAAAACAATAGATTATTTTATTATTTGCGATTATAAAAAAATAGCGTCATTTACTTGCCGCGATCGTTTTGTTCCGGTGATGTAACCGGATGTTACGTCAACTGGGGCAAACAAACGTGACGTAACAACCACGTGACAATGTAAACAACACAGCGCTTCACTTCGGTGATCGCGTTTTGACGATTTCAATTTTGGGTCACAAATAAAGTTAAACTGAGAGTGAAATTCGAATATCTGCTGTATGAAAGTATAATGGCAACGATGAATTAGCTAAATATTTGTTTTGGTACATAATTATGAGAAGAATTCATGATCCGAAAGGACATATGTCAAATTCTGTAGCCAGGGGAAGGAGTCGTTGTCCTCTGTCGACACGGAACGATTTCGGTAAGTGGGTCTTTGATTTCTTTCTTCTAACGATTCATAATTTGTTATGTGAATGGACATGTTCTTTCGAAAATATAAATATTACTTGAATTTTCAATCTGAGTCGAGGAAAACAACATTATCAGTCTCTCAAATCGTGGCTCTCGTCGAGTGTGTTTTGCAAATCCATTTTTCGATACGCGCTCACAATCTTCCAAAGTGATTTTTTAAAGAAATTTGTCTGGCCCACAGGGATGGCAGTATCCATAGTAATTTTTACTAGCCTCGGGCTGAATGGCTGGTGTTAATTTTAGCCCGGAGATTCATTAACATGTCAATTATGAGAACTTATAATTAATTTGCACCCTTTCTTTGGTAAAATGTTAATGTGTGCATGACTCGCCTTTTTAAAAAACGTTTATAATTGATTTGTCTTCAACTTCAGGAAATTATTTTTTAAATATCTACATTTGCTTTCAATGAAATAAATTAGACAGATATCAAATTCAAATCCATATAACAATGTAGTAGAAATTACTACTGGACCGGTATTTAAAAATTACAAATTAGAAGCCATATGAGTTAGTGATCATGAATGTATATGGATATTTAAATTTTCAAAGAAATGGCTTTCCATAAAAGATTTCAATATTTTGTTGGATAACTATTCATTTGTTTGTGATGAAATTAGACTGAGGCTGTAGATGTTTAGAATTATTTCATTTGCCTGACATAAAAATATCAAAGGTCCTATACCAAATACCAAAAAACCATGTTATGAATTAATCCTCTCAATATCCTTGACCCTTCATGCATTCAATCAATCAATCTTTATTCAATACTGAAAGGCCACAGGCCTATAGTACATTTTACAAAAATACAAAATACAAAATATATGGCAATCATGTCGACAATCATAACTAACATTTGGATTTCCTAATGTTCATGGCATGGTACACAAACATTGCAAGATTTTTTATAACATCATACTTATTACATTTCATTAAGGATGAACATTTCTCCAACGAGGGATGAACATAATAAAATTCCTTAAGGTATTGTCTTCTGATTTTATAATATAACGGACACACGAGCAAGAAATGATATTCATTTTCTATTACATTTGTAGTACATGATTTACATAATCTATCGTCTCTTTTCATATTAAAATATCTGCCTTTTTCAATCAAATAAATAGTACTCAGTGTAAATATATGGCTTAAAACCCAAATAAGTGTCACATTTTGAAGAAAGTGTAAGTTTACTGAGCCAGTTTTGTTGGTATATATCCTTTAGTCTTCGCGTAAAATCACTTATAAACTTCGAAGGACACTCAAAAGTTTGTTCATACCACACATGATTAAAACCAGTTTTATATAACAGCTCTTTAATGTCCGATACCCAGTTTTTGTGTCCATGACCGTCATGTAGAATCATCATTTCATAACATTTTTTTGGTAAACGATAAGAGGGCATACTTAGGAGTCTCAGCCAGTATTTAACAACTTTCACCTGGGAGTTCATGATGAGCGGATATCTCCCGCATTCCCCATGAATTAATCATGTGTAAACATATGCAGCATCAAGAAAGATTTATTATTGTTGTTACAGGTGATGGGAGCCCCTAATACAAGAGAACACAACAACAACGAAAAAACCCCATTAGGAATGGACTGTATGTGCAGTAAAATATTGGTGCTGAAGGTGTGATCATTTGATATCAGGAAATGATATATATAAACATTGTCATAAGAAGTGATATATATGCTGATTGTGTGAACTGATATCCAAAACATTATCTTCTCTTGGATATGAGAATGTGCCAATGTTTTAGAAATATTGTATTCAACTTTGAAGCAAACTTGAGCTGCCTCAGTGAAAGACTACACAAAACAGTGTAATAGTAAATCAAATTAATATTCAATTTAATTATGAGAGTAAATCAAATCAAATATTTCCAAAAAAAATTAAAAAATAAATTTTATGATAATATTAATTTCATGTGCACTGTTTCTATGTAATTCCTAAAATGCAAACACTTACACAAAGTAATGGTCAATACATGTTGTATACTTAGTTGAATAAATTTGGCTCTTATATTTGTTGTTTGTTTTATTCATGATTTAAAAGTGGAAATGCAATATTGCATCTTAAGTGACATTAATGTCACAGTAAAAATAGAAAACTTGAATGTATATATTTTTTTCAGAATTCTTAGGACTGTTTCAAGGTAAGTTTGTTTGATATGCAGGTAGGTGTAGGCAAATGTAAAAAACACAAGTCATGCTTACATAGGTATTTACACACAGTTACAAATCTATTTTATAGAAATAAATATCTTTGTCCCTATGGATAATGCTATTTACAAAATTAATCATATGCATTCTGATGAAGTACATATGTTTTATTTTTTTATATATATAGATCTACATGTAACCGAAAATGCAGGTTAGTTAAAATTGCAAATGTTATTGATAAATGTCTGAATTTTCCATTTGATCAGATATATATACTTGACAAAATATACTCAGAAAATATTATGTAAACTTTGAAATGGAAAATAATTATCTTATCATTTTAATAAGATATCAATCACCAAAAATTCCATTATTCTTACCTATTTTATCCACTAAAATACAGATCAGTTAGATACAATATTTTCATTCTTTCATTCAATGTCTTTCAATATTTATGAAACAATATCACTACAATTAAATTATTTCTATTGCAATACACTATTCATCCTAAAACAAAATTGGGTACGAGTTCAGCGAAACGTGTGGATATGCATTGGAGTTCACTGCATCCCGAGAAGACATCACGTGACCCAGCAGGCACGGTAAAGTTATTTCGCCAAAAATGAAAAAACCTATGTATTATAGTCACCAAATTACAAAATATTTAACTACATGCATACACTTTTAATGATGTATCTAAAATTCGTAAGTTTGCCAGCTATGTCAGCACTGAAACACGTATGATATCAGCTGTTCGGTTAATTATTTGGGATTTTACTTCCGGGTTTAGTAAGAACCATTTTTAAAACTTTATCGCTGATATTGAGTATATTCCTTTTCTGTTTCTCTTCAAGTTGTCATATGCAAATATCTTGCAAGTTTTGACATTATATGGTCGACTGGTATGATTCCTATAATTGCCCGCGCAGTTTACTCGTCTGACAGTGCTATTACTACGGCGGTCGCCATTTGCATTCGTTTGTTTTCTCCAGTTGACGTCATACCTTCCTTCGGGAAAAAATCGAGATTTTTCCGGTGTTCTCCGTAAAACAAGATGGCCGACACGTCAAAAAGCGACGTAAACAGACAGTTTTCTGACTTTTTTTACGATTTGCTAAAGTCACACATAATTTCAATGGTAATGGGATGCGATAATTTGTTGTTTATAAACCGATTCACATAATTTCCATGTCTTTGCAATGTGCATGTACACCATAGGCAGTTATTTGAAAGAAATTGGAGCAAAATCATCCGGGAGTTGCTCTTTAACAACGATTTAGATAAAATTTCACAATGGGCCCGTAAGTGGCAGGTCACGTTTAACCCAAGCAAAACCGAATCTATTCAGTTCTCACGCAAAGCTAAACCATCTGTGAAACCGAATCTAGTCATGGACGGAACAATCATACAGGAAGTCCAAAGTCATAAACATTTAGGCATAACACTCCAAAGCGACTGCGCATGGAATAAGCATATTGATGATATTGTACGAAAAATTCGCCCTTTGATCAGTTGTCTGAGGAGTTTCAAATACCGATTAACACGTAAAACCTTGGATACAATGTATAAGTCGTATATTTTGCCGATATTTGACTATTGTTCACACATTTGGGACAACTGTACGTCTGAACAATCGCGAATATTAGAAAACTTGCATCTGGATGCCCTGAGAACGATTTGTGGTGCCGTTCGAGGCACGAGTCATAATAAAATTTATAGCGAAACCAAATTCCAGTCTCTTTATGAAAGAAGATACTGTCAAAAATTAACCGTTTTCTTTAAAATGTACAACGGTCAACTCCCAGATTATCTATGTAATTTGGTTCCTAATTCCGTTTTCGAAACTGCAAGATATAACTTAAGAAACAGTTCAGAAGTACAAGGAATTTACAGCCGAACTACTTCTTACGCAAGATCATTTTTACATGACACAATAAATATATGGAATACTCTTCCAAATTCAAAAGAGTCAAGCACTTTGCCAGAATTCAAAACATTAATCGCTAAAACTGAAAACAAGTTTTATTTTAATTTAAACTACGGCACACGATTTTGCCAATTTGCTCACTGTCGCCTCAGACTTGGTTGTAGCGATCTCAATTCCGACAAATATAACCACGACATATTTTGGAAAGTTCTTGCTGCTCATGTGGATATCAGACTGAAAACGCCCTACACTATTTTTTAACATGCAGCAATTATGATCATCTAAGACATAGTATGTACTTTTATATCACAGGTTATAGCCTGGAGACCATTTTGTACGGAAACAAAGAACTTTCGCGGAATCAAAATCAACAATTAATTGATTCAGTTCACAGTTTCATCACCAAAACACAACGATTTAAATTTTAACATTCACGTGATTGTTTGATTTCTATAGTTCTGTATATGGGCCGTTGGACACACTGAACCGTAGCTATGTATGTCTACTATATGATATCATTAAATCTTTATACACCACGTGGTGTGGTTATCAGGTCAATATCAGAGGTAGTTATTTTTAGATAACCGACCTCCAAGCTACCGAGAGGTCGGTTATCAAGAGGTTGGTTATCAGATAACCAACCTCTCGGTTCGATATGGTGAACATGTCTCGGCTTCGCCTCGCCATGTTCACCATATCGCACCTCGAAAAAAACTTGCCCTCGGCTTACGGGTCTAAATGACCCTTTGCCTCTATTTGTGACTTTCGACATTCTTTAAAGGTACATCCATTGTGTTGTTGGGGATCAAATATGGCAAACGTTATAAATGGTCTTATTTCATCGAGAAGTACCAACTGTTACCGAAAACTACCATTTTAATGATACTCGACTTCGTATATTGACGATATGAAGGTAAAAGATTTGATTTTTGATCGAAAACCGGACAATGCACCGCATGTGGCGCGCGCCAATGAGTCAAACGTAATTTTGG
Organism: Gibbula magus; assembly: GCA_936450465.1. Taxonomy (NCBI): domain Eukaryota; kingdom Metazoa; phylum Mollusca; class Gastropoda; order Trochida; family Trochidae; genus Gibbula; species Gibbula magus. The sequence continues at coordinate 61,185,588 of OW388297.1, forward strand.
AATCTTATTTAAACCAGACAAAATAACAAATTGAGGTTGATAATGTTCAATAAGTCATATAACTACTGTGCATGTAAATAGGATGTGCACTTTCGGTTTCTGCACATGTATAATGATGTTACTCGATTTTAATTGGAAACTAGTAATTATGATATGTTTGCCGATTGGGGATGAATATGCAAGCTGAGTGAATTTGTTTGTATTGTAAACAGCACATATGATGTGTTGGAACGTATTAAAGCAAAATAAATTTTTATGAAACACAATGGATGCACCTTTAAATAATTTATTGAGTCAGTTTTGTTATGCCAATATATTCATTTAGTTTTCACAAAATATGACAAATAGACTGATTTAAAGAATATCAAAGATCGAAAATACGTGTTTATGAAAGAAAACATGAGACAGAATCCACATAATTTATTTACCATCATTTTAATTTCATATTACATGTTCATACAACTATTCGTGTTATCGATCCTCGTTACAAATACAATCAATCACTTCGTTTATTAACATATCCGCAATTGAAAGTAACACTTTAAAATGTTCACAAAAGTTCACAAATCAGCATACAGTATCCATGGTGGTCCTTTCTTCAACTGCAGGTAATGGCACAAAACAATGGTGAAAAGTCAGGAACATAGAATAATCCCTTTTCAAGCAATCCATCTGATCGTCAATTTGCTGAAGCATTCAATAAAACCTTATTTTTGAAGACGACTCCAGCTAAATTCGTTCGGTTGTACCTGAAACAAGCAAAAGTGTTATTACCAGACTGAAATGTTCATCCATTGGGGGGTCACATATGCCAAACGTTATAAATGGTATTATTATACTGACTTGCCGAAAATTACCATTTTGATGATAGTCGACTCAGTAAAGCTGATGTAAAGCTAAAAGTAGTGATTTCTGATCGAAAACCGGACAATGCACCGGGATTGAATGGCGCTAATTAGTCCAACGTAATTTTGAAAATTTATTTACAAAACATGCATAAGGACAAATTGAGATTTATTATGTTGAATAGGTCATATAACTACTGTACATGAAAATAGGACGTGTACTTTAGGTTTCTAAACATGTATAATGACGTTGCTCGATTTAGTTGGAAACCAGCTAGTAATTATGATATACATACATTTGACAAATGGGGATGAATATGCAAGTTGAGTGAAATTATTTGACCTTTAATCCGCACGTATGGTATGTTGGCACATACCATGGCAAAATAGGATATTATGAAACAATTGATGCATCTTTAATAGCAGTATATTTACGAAATATCTAAATGATTAAAATACCTATTTTGAAAGCAAGAAAATAGACGATTTTAATTTAACACTCCATATTGATTATCGAACATCGAGTGTGAAAAGCATGCTATTTATTGTTGAAAATGACATACAAAAATAGGGTGCAAGTCAATATTACGATTTGAAGAAAGCTGTATCGTACTCTGAATAAAACAATATCGTGAACGTGTTGATACTTCGTTTGATCAGTCACTTGGAAACGGCATATAACACTATCCATACTCATAGATGTTTTACATGCAATATCAAATAAGGTTAAACAGCAAATGAATTAGTGTAACATACGATGTAACTCACCTTTATGTCGCTCCGAACAGACCTTGAAACACGTATTAGGTGTAATGTTTGAAACATCAGACCTCTCCATTTTGGCGGCCTCCTTGAAACCACGCATTTTTTTATTTTGTGCAGCACGTGAAGTTAGAAAATCAGCTTGACAACATGACATTCATAATGTCCGTGCATCACAAGATGAAATGAACAACGTCCGTGCAGCCACGGTTTTCACTTAACGCCAATAGATAGTTGGTCATGGATTGAATGGCTAGTTAAAATAGTATATGTTGTCTTAAAACATCTCATAAGCGTTTTTATTTACAATTGTTCATCTTTATTTCATATATATTCAAGATAGATGTGATGAAGTTTATGAAGTAAAAACGAAAAGAATTAGTTGGTTACTTGCTTGAAATTTCTGATTGACATCTGAGAATGTACACGAATCGATTTGCACGTGAATTTCGCGCAGGGTGCACGTGAAGTTGAAGCAATGTTTGGAGTAGAGTAACTCAAGCATTACAACATTACAGCTATTCAAAACGTTAATATAAAGTAACTATTTCGTATTTACATGAATAAAAATAAAAATGCCTTGACACTTTATTAATCATAACCATGTGGTGTATGTGAAATAATGACCTCGACCTCGTGAATATCTGTGATAACCATCTCGCGTACCGCTCGATGGTTATCACAGATATTCACTCGGTCTGCGGTCATTATTTCAACCATATTTCTTCAGATGGGTTGATAAACCATTCCAAACACAATTTTCTATGATTGATTGCTAGATAATATTACTGTTAACCTAATTGGAGCATGTATACATTCTGTTATTTATAACAATCTTTATCATTGACGTCACTTTGTATTTCATTCTGTATCATATGTTGTATGGGAGCGGTGTTAATATAAGCTACATAGCTTGTTCACCAATCCCAATTCATTTTCATGAATAAAAATATGTTTAAACCAAATGTATGTGCAAATAAGATCATAGAAGAAGAATATAAAACTACAAAAGACACATGTAACAAGTCTAAATGTATCGTTTATTCTATTTAGATAAATTCTGAAATGCTAAACGAGTTAGATAATAAAAGAATATCCTAATTTTACTCGACACCAACGACAATTAATTCACTGCACTGCTGTCACTAAGAGGATCATCTCAAAGTCGAAGTTGGAGACAAATTTAAACTATTCGAATAATGACTCATACACAGATAGGCTATTCTAAATTTAGTGACAGGGTGTCCACCTACAATGTTAATCTCGAACTGAATATAATAAACAATTCACTTATTAGATTTTCAACAAGGTCAGGCCTATGTAATCGAATACGTTATTGTTTCTATTTAACTACTTAATATTTAACCTGTAGTTATATACAGACTCCTGGGGGTATTACAGTTAAATTAATGACAGGCTAGAATAGGTAGATATTTGGTAAGTCGACATTTGTAATTTATTTATTTTGATAAATAATTATTTTGGGTTTGAGGTCGAAAACCATTTTTCTAGCATTTCCGACAGTTCCATTATTAACGTCATCGTCAAGATTGATATACATTTTCAAAATTAAATAGGACCTTCAGAGATAACTTGAATCAATTCACTCCCATATACAGAATTCCCAAAATACAGAAACAATTATCAAACATGTCAACTAAACAAAATTAACTTAAATTATACGTTATTAGAGACAGTTTCATATTATACAGACAGCTAAGAACATAATAATGAAATTAGCAGGGAAATTACTTGAAGTACAAGTATATATGTTTACATTCCGATGGTTGTACATATTTCTACATCAGATTTTAGATGCACTAGAACAGAAACATTATCCTTCAATTAAAAGGCTGTGGATTTTCCTTTGCCATGTTCCTATAAAAATAGCGCCCATCTACAACAAAATAGATGCAATGAATAAGAATCGTAGACGAATATATATTGATTGAAGACATATTTTATTCATTGAAGAAACGGATTGGGCAAAAGTTATACAACTTATAGAAGCTCTCTCCACATAATCGACATATCATTTGAATATGTATATTAATTAAAGACGTGGTAGGATCTATTCACTGGCGCATACATATATTATGGAAGGTGATATAAATATGAATTTTATATCTTTGTAAAATTACACGTAATCGCCTTCAATTTGATACCAATTATCCTTTTATTTAAAAGTTATTCTTTTCCTGACGGCGATCTGAAAAGCTTCTACTTAACTGATGTTGACTATGAAGAACACTCTCTATATATAAGAAAAGACTATAGATGTGGTGGGTCTACGTATTAGCTTGTACTTACAATAAGGCATGTCTATGCACCAGCGCGTACCTAATAAAAGGAAGGTGCTATGAATATTTAACCTATATCTTCTTTAAGTACACAAAATCACATTCGATGTGATACCAAAATGCATTTATTTAATAATCATCCATTTCCTGACGTGAATAAATACTGATAAACGGCTGTACATCTCCTATATTAGTCCGGTCAAATTAGAGTAAAAAAATAGCCTAACCCACCACAAATTGCAACAGAAATGATTTTAATGGTTTTCAAAAGGTCAAGTATTCTTTTATAACATATCAAAAGTTTAGGAATTTCAGAGTGGGAGAACATTTTGTAAAATTTGGGTCAAAGTTTATAGGGGAAATACAGATTTTCGCCGAAAAACTCAAAACCTAAAAAAATATTTTTTTATGTAATCTTACTGTGTGACCACTTAAATTAAAGCTAACTGTGACAGCATTACATATATGACAGTACAAATTAAGAAAATATTGTCTGATAAAATATATTACCATAAAAAGCTTTTTCCCAAATACAATATCGTAACATTTGACAATCGAATCCGGAGGCAACAGTCCAAGTCATTGTCAGACACGCTATAAATACATATAAGAATGCCTTCACGTTATGTAGGTTTTCTTTATATCAGTCTTTTAATATATTTCAAAACCTTTATATTATCAGTTTGAGGTGACTATAAGTTAATGAAAACAGTTCAGCTGTTTGGGAAAGGTAAGAAAATCCCTTAAACACCAACTAACGTTCAAGTCAAATTGTGAAATCATTTTCATGAATAGTTACATTAAAGAACTCAACAAATTTAAATGATTCAAAATCCTACTGAAGATTAAGAAGTTACTGGTTATACCTGGAGAAGATTCATTTCATCTCTTTGGTATTGTCAAAACACAATGTCAGTGTGTGAAAAGTCATTGAACAAATCCGATAGGATGTATTCCTTACAAACACAATATTCGTTATTGGCAGTAACCAGCTTCAGAAACACGTCACAGTTTGACAGTTATAGTATAAGGTAATTGTTTTCACTCTTCAATTGCCACTGTGCAGTTCAGGCATTATACACCACGACAGTCACCACACATGGATGAACATTTCAGATCATGGCGTTTACAGGAACACCTCATCGAGCTACACATTGTAGTTTTACAGTTGCAGTAAACCACTTGCAGAATATCCTTTGGGGCAGGTGGTAGGTCTGTTAGTAAAGGTTAAGGTACGAAGACGAGGTCTTGGTGCCTGTAGATAGACCGCAGGGGGAGTCGGGTAGGACAGATAGACCGCGGCCGAAGGTCAAGGTCTATCTGTCCTACCCGACTCCCCCTGCGGTCTATCTACATGCACCAAGACCTCGTCTTCGTACCTTAACCGGCTTATGAACTGAGGGAAGATTGCATTTAAAAAATAAAACAAAAATATAGCAGTTCAAACATACTCACACCCCTCTATGAAAATGAACTGGTCCAAATGACTTCATAGGTTTCTGACAGGATTTGGAAACCATTAATAACAATCGTTTTAAAAACGAATTTTAGTTATGTGTTAAGTAATCAAAAGGTGAAAAAAATATTTTCCTTTAACATTACAAACAAAAAGTTGACGGTAAATATTAGTGTCATCATCAGGCGACGCAGCCGATCACGTGACATTGTGCCCGTGCATTTCGTGACACTTGTGCTTAATGCTGAAATGTACACGCTTGCACACTAAACTGCTCGACCAATGACAACATGATCAAAGTTATCCCAAACACAAGACAATTTCAATAGTTACAAGACCTTTTGCACATAAAACATATTGCTACATTAATAATAATAAAAATAAGTAATGCAGAAACTGGCAATTTTACAAGAGGCAATGAAATAGTGTAATCAATTGGTCATGAAAAAAATCATTCTAACTTCAACTGGCTCCGTAGCCTAATGGTATGCACGTTTGGTTACAAATCGAAAGGCCAGTGGTTCGATCCCCGACTTTCGAGTGATATATTTGGAAAACTCTTGTGGTGGAAATTATATGAATTTTATAATGGGAAATGTTTGAGATTTGAAAAGAAATTAGTTTAAAATCTAATGTTGAGGTCTTTAAATCACAGATAGGCCTCATACGAGGTCTTTAAATCCTAGATAGACCTCATATGAAGTCTCTAAATCACAGATAGACCTCAAACGAGGTCCGTAAGTTACAGATAGACCTGACTTGATGTAGCCAAGGTCCTACCTCCAGGTAACGGAACGGTGCTAAACAAAGGGATGACGTCACCAGAGGTTTATAAGCTGAGGAATCAGTTGATGATTCAGAACTCTCCAACCCCAATCTTCAGGATTCATTCCTTCAACTCCTTTCCACTGTTGCACTTGCAAGTAAACTCGAAGGCTATGATGTTTAGCTGCTGCTGATGTTGGTGGAAGACTCTGAGGATGAACATGGCTGAAACTCGAAACAACCTTTTCTCTGAAGCGCCTGTATCTTAAGTGGTTGAGATCTTCTCCTGCTTCAGCATTATAAAGACACAGCATTGCGTCTTCTCCTGCAGCAACAATCTGGACCTGAGAAACATCTGTGATAGGCTGATGAAAAGTCCTTGCTTTTTTTCTGAACTCAGGGTTGGTCTTGTACTTCTTCAGTGGAACAGCCTTTCCAATACCATGGAGCCTTGAAGTTGTATCACAACCGGCTAGTGCATGGAGAAACAATAAATCTGTGCAAGTCTCTTTGCCAAGTGTGTTCTTCACCTTGATGATGTTCCATGACTTGGGTTCTTTCTTCGAATTTCTGCTGACATCTGATCTGAGGAAAATGTCGAACAAATCTTCACTGGCATGGTAACAAAGAAGAACTAACAGGTCTGTGTCCTCTCCTACCACTACAGTTGGTGCACTGGCTGCTTCACATACGGCTGTCCTGGTGATGAGTAGATCAGCATCCTCTCTGGCCTGCCGGGTCTTGACTCCCTCATTTTGCAGTTGTTCACTAAGCAGGTTGATGAAAAGCTGTTTATTCGATTTATTGGAAAGAAAGGATTCCTTCTTGGAATACAGAACCGTACTTTTGTCAAACTTTACTGTTGCTGAAGTATTACCTCCTGTTCGCCTTAGATGTGTTATTTCCTTTGTAGACAGTTGTTCTGTGTAGCCATCAAAGACAACAGTTACACTTTCGTAGTGAGTTTTGACAAACTGGCAGTACATGTCACACAGGTGTCCATAGGTAACTCCTCGTGGCCATGGCAGACGCTGAATCAAAGAACCGCCATCAATGACAAAGTGCACATCAATTGGTATTTCTCGTTTGTGGTCATGTGTGTCCATCAAGTCCCATATGGCATTCGCGAGCACAGGTTTGTTAGCTTGCTTCAGCAGCACATCACCATCAAACATTGATGTTGGATAAGTGCACAATTCAAACTTGAATATACTGTTCAACTTGTCAGGATTGTCCCAGGCAACAGTAACAAGTCTTTGGAAAAGAAGCATGGGATCGACAGTAACAGTTTCTTCCTCCTTGGCATGTCCCTTGGAATTCATGGTAACTGCTTGATTGGATTTCTTGAAAGAGTAATCTGCAACATCTGTGTCTGTCATGGCGTTCAAAATTGCCCAGCCAATGTTCACAGCATCATCATCATTAACAGAAGAACTGGCTGTCAGTCCATTAGCAATGTTCCTGAGAGTTGAATCATCCTGAAAAGGATCTCTATCGATTAGATAGTTGATGATCTTCCTCACATCTTTTGAGTCCCTTTCAATTCTGGCCTTGGTTAGATCGGTGTGTTGCTCGCTGCTCCTTGTTTCAACTTTTGTCATTTCCTGCATAGCATTGCTGATTTCAGTCCGGGCAGGCATAGACATCAACCACACAAGGCGTTGAGTTTCGTCCATTCCAGTTCCCCGTGTTAGTCCACCAACCGTCTTCATGCTTCTCATCAGCACTTGTTCAATCACTAGGTCAGTTGAAAGTCCAGCCCAAAATCTGTCAGAACGACGAACAACATGATGACCTCTTTGAAACATGTCATGAACTTCTGGATGTTTCTCCTCAAGTTTTCCCATCATTTGAAGGTACAGTCGTACAGACTTGGTGTAATGATTGTGTCCTGATGCAGCAAAGTACGGAAGCATTTTGTACAATGATTGTAGGTGTAACTGCCAATTTCCGGTGCGTTCTCCACGAATAAAGCTGTGCAAGATATTGAGCATTTCCATGTATTGGAACCATAACTTTGCTGTTCTTGATTTTTCCATGGACATCTTCAACTGATCCCGTCTTTTTCTCACATTCTGCAATGCTTCTGATGAATTCAGTTCCTTCTCAGTTGTTGAATCTGACATTAGTTCATCAAAGAGAACACCGACATTCTGGAGATCTTCATTTGTATGCAAAATGGTTTCCTCTTCAAAACGTGTATCAGATTCTGATGATTCTGTGGACTCACAATGAAGTGGGATGTCATAAGCTTTCGCTAGTAGGAGTGAATTAAGGCCTGCATCAACAAGTAAATGGGCTCTTATTGATCGTGAAATAGCCTTGCCTGTTAGAATGTGTCCAACTGCTTTCTCTGCATACACAATTTCAAGTAGCTCATGGAGACCAGATCCTGCCATTAGATGACCAATACATCCGAGGAAACTCATTTCGGTATGCAGTCCGCCCAGTCGAAGAATGATGTTGTGCAAATGGCTGGTAGATGGTTCTTTGTTGATAATCACCGTTGCTTTCCACCAAAGTGGCTGATCAAATGTGAGGATAGGAACTTTCGCATATCTGCTTGATTGCTCACTCACAAATGTCAACGTGGAGTAGATACAGGTTGCATCACTTGGATTCAAGTCAATCATCGGTAGGAATACAACAGATGATGTGCCGGGGTAGGAACCCTTTTGAACTGTTTGCATCACACCTGACCACCCAGGTCGAGATGGTTTCAAGAGCCATACAGATTTCCAAAGAAAGTCAATGGACTCTGTCTCGTCACTTGCGATGAATTCCTGGAACTGTGCATACTTCAGGTTTGCAGGTGGTGAAAGTGGTGGTCTGTAGAATCTCAGGTTGATCTTCCCAAGTTTATTCAAAGCTTCTGGTGTGATGTCACCTCTTGGGATAGGACGCATGCATCTAGTTGCTGGTGTAACAGTTGCTATAATTCCCATTCCGTGGAAAGAGTTAAATCCATCCAAAGTTCTTGTGTTGTGGTCAACATTATCAGCTACAAACTGCAGGGACTTCATCTCATCTCAGGTGTCATCTCAGGGATATCTACCCCCTGTGAATTTGCCGCACTGTACTCAATTTTTTTTACCTCTGAGTAGGAGCTACAAAAACCATGACTAGAGAGGGTGTCGATGAGGTACCTTGATGCAAAGTGATGGTGAAGCTGAAAGGACAGTCCTAGTGGTATAGGTGGTTTCAAGGATCTTGGTCTTGCAGCTTGCATGATAACCTGTCCTATGGAAGCTATCTTTAGATCTTTGTCTTTGCCAGGGATTAGTGACTTCAACATCTGAACCAGTGACTGGGTACATACTTGATGTTTTCTGATACGTCAGACAAATCTTCAGATGAAGGATAGCAGTCAGAGGAAACATCTATTGATCTTATATCACTTTTGATGAGCTTTGATGCAGCATCTATCAGTTGCATTTTCTCTTCTTCTGGGTCACTGTTCCTGGGTTTCTCGTAATAACCTTGCAGTATGTGAGATGCTGTTGTCTTCAGAGTTACAATGTTAGGCTTGCCCTTCACTTCTGAGATGATAACATTGTCTCCATAGTGATCAAGAAGTTGCTGTTTCATGTACGTGAAACTGTAGGCACTTTCTACATCAGTGAGATGACAGGACATTTGTCTGATCAGTTCTTGCATTGTCACCTGATCTTCATAGTTTTCCTCCAAATACTCCAATGCTCTCATGAATGCCTCTTTCTTTGATACATCATCTTGTCGACCCAATTTCAGTCTTTTGCTGTTTCCACATTCTTGGACATACTGATGAGGAATGCCTTTGCTTGTCCTAAAATTGACACTGCATGTCTGGTGATATACAGCATCTGCTGCATGAAGATCTTGAACATATTCTATTCTGGCCAAAACCCTCTCAGACCAAATGTCATTTCTTTTGTGGCATATATTTCTGATTTTAGCTTGGAAATCCTCAGTTCTTACTGGATATACATCATGTCCTTTCTTTTTACTCATAAACTTTGCAGGTGACCCACAAAACAGGCAATCAGATTTAAAAGAGAATGATCGTTCATGTGAGCGTGTTCGAAGCGTTGCTTCCTCTTTATGTTCTTCATCTTTGACCTTTGTAGCACTTGAAATATTGTTCACATTTATGTATTTGCATCTGCATGATTTATGAACAAATTGGCCGGTTTCAACTACGAGCTGATCACCACGAGCGGTACTAGCACTGTTGATGCCTTTTGCTCCTTTACTTCTCAGACATACTGTAGCTGTGGTATCTGCCAAAGACGTGTGGCAAATAGCACACTTGTCCATGCTTATCTAAATCTGAAAAAGAAAATTAGAGTATAACTAACCTGTCATTAAGATCAGGAAAATGAAAAATTGGTAAAAAAAATATGTAATATTTTGAAATATCATCTACGGAAACACATAATTTATGTTACGTTATGTGTTGGTCCTGCGCCCTGCCGGCAGCATGTTAAACCAGCTCTGATATTTTGTCTCTTTTTACATAGTTTATAGTTGATATTTCAATCTGAATTTTCTACAGGGTGTTTGTAAAGATATTGTCCACCTGATGGATACAATTTTGTGTCAAAACTTGCTCTTGAAAACTGTATTTTGGACAGTTTTGGTTGTAAATTTGCATCATTATTGCCAATCTCAGCATTCATCAGCAATCAAAGGAGAAGCGTTCTCGCCCACTGTGATGATTGACCAACAAAGAACTTTGTCTTACTCAAGGGAGATGCTACTACAGCTGGGCTTTGGTCATGGGGGTGAACAAAGACTTCCAATCAAGGTGTTACATCAAGTGCGTCAGTTTGGGATCAGTTTTCAAAACCTACAAAGCGAGGACTCAGAAGTGGGAAGGGAAAACATAGGCATATTGAAATTGTTACAAATGTATTTGATAACTCCAAGGAGACGGATACATCAAGAAATGTTTGTCCACAAAATCTTGTAAACGTTTCTCAAAAAACATTGGAACAACAATTCAAAGTTGCAATGTGGAACGCTCAATCGTCTAGAAATAAAACCACAGAGATTGTTGATGCCATAATTGAAGATGGAATAGACATTCTATTTCTAACTGAATCGTGGTTAAAGAAGACTGGTGATGAATCTTTGATGTCGGCCATGACACCCCCGGGTTTCAGACTTATGAATCAGGCCCGAACTCGTTCACGGGGTGGCGGCATCGCCATCATTTATCGAGACAGCTTAAAGATTAAATCGTCTTCCATTGATGACATTTCACATTCTTCATTCGAAATGCTGGATATTATCTTAAAGCTTAACAAGCAAACATTGAGGCTCATTTGTGTCTACAGACCACCACCTTCTAAAGCCAACAAGTTCACTATATCACACTTCTTACAAGAACTTGAAAACTTGTGTGAAGTTATATCCACGAAAGGAGGTAACATTGTCCTTTTGGGGGATTTCAATATTCATTATGAATGTGAATCTAAATCTGATGTGAGGCAGTGTAGGACAATACTTGAATCGTATGGTCTAACACAACTTGTGCAAGAACCTACACACAGAAGTGGACATATCATAGACTGGGTAGTTACTAACACCTATCATAATGTTATTTCCAAAATCAGAGTTGAAGATAGGCAAATGTCTGATCATTATTGGATTGAAATTTGTTTTGACTTGGAGAAACCTGTTGCAGAAAAGAGGTTTATTCTGTGTAGGAATCTGAAAGGTATGTCACAAGACGACTTTAGATATGAACTCATGAATTCGTCATTGCTCACCAATCCACCAACAGACAAAAATGAACTAGCGAGTCTTTATAACAAAACATTAAAGGATCTGCTGGATAAATATGCTCCCGCCATCAGGAAAGAGAAGCATGTTAAAATAGGTGCCCCATGGTACAACAAAGAGATTCGGAAGGCTAAATCACACAGGCGAGCTATGGAACGCCAGTGGAGAAAGTCAGGACTTGAAATACATCGTCAAATATACAGGTTGAGTCGGGCAACTGTTAACAAGCTTATCAAGGAATGCAAGTCAGAATTTTGCAGAACTAAGATGATGTCAAACCTGAACAACCCCAGGATGCTGTTCTCTCAGATGTTTAGTCTTCTGGGCCAAGTTAAGGACAAACCTCTACCGGATGTGGCTGAAAAGGATGACCTTGCAGAAAATTTCTCTGAATTCTTCATCAGCAAGATTAATCACATTCGTCGTGATTTCTCAAAAGCTTCAAGTGGAGAAGAGTCGGATCATCAGATATTTGAAGGCACGTCTTTATGTGACTTCAGACCCTTAGACGAAGCAGATATCATGAAACTTATTGGTTCTTCAAAACCAACTAGTTGTGAGGAAGATCCGATTCCAACCAAACTGTTACTGGAACACATCGATATCTTGCTACCTACAGTGACAAGAATAATCAACCAAAGCCTGGAAGCAGGAATATTTCCAAACTGTTTCAAAGCAGCTGTTGTAAAACCTTTGTTGAAGAAGCCGAGTCTCGACAAAAACAAACTCTCAAACTACAGGCCAGTTTCAAACCTGTCCTTTATATCTAAGCTGTTGGAGAAAGCTGTTAAAAACCGCATTGTCGAACACATGCGAAACAATAATCTTGAGCCTAAGTTTCAGTCAGCATATCGTAACGGCCATAGCACAGAAACAGCATTGCTCAGAGTTGTTGGCGACCTTCAGCAGACAGTGGATCAGGGTAGGCTGGGTGTGCTGGTTCTTTTGGACTTAACAGCAGCTTTTGATACTGTCAATCACACAACGCTTCTCTGTCGTCTTAAATCAGAGTTTGGCATCACTGGATGTGCTCATGACTGGATTACTTCCTATCTATCGGGAAGACAGCAGGCTGTTACAATCGATGATATCAAATCGGCAGGTTATGGACAGCTTGCTCCCAATCGAGAATCCTTGCTCACCTCTGTCATCACTTGAGGGCTGCCTTGATGACATCAGTGTCTGGATGCACACGAATAAGCTAAAGCTTAACCAAGAGAAAACTGAAGCCATGCTGATTGGAACCAAGACCATGCTTGCCAAAAACAAAATTACAAAGCTTTCAGTTGGCCAAGAAGAAATACAATTTTCTTCTTGTGTAAAAAACCTTGGGGTTTATCTCCAATCAGACTTCACCTGTGACAAACATGTAACTGACTTGTGTAGTAAGTGTAACTACTATTTGCATAACATCGGGAATATTCGACATCTTCTAACCCAAGATGCAGCTGCTGCCCTCGTCAGAACACTTGTCTTATCCAGGTTGGATTATTGCAATAGCCTCCTCCTGAGTGCAAATCAAGAACTTATCCGACGACTCCAAAGGATACAGAATAAAGCTGCAAGGATAGTGACATTAAGATCCAAGTATGAGCATATTACACCTATTCTCCGATCCCTGCACTGGCTACCAGTACAGGCACGCATCGAGTACAAAGTTCTCTCCCTTACATACCAGTGCTTAGACGGAACAGCCCCCGAGTATTTGTGCGATTTCATCAATGTGTACAAACCCACCCGCTCCCTCCGATCAGACACACAGAATCTTCTACTAAGTCCTAGATGGAAACTCAAAACGTTTGGACAATGTTCTTTCAAAAACTCCGCCGCCACTCTCTGGAATACTCTGCCTGAAGATATGAGAACTTGCCCATCTCTGGAGAGTTTCAAAGCTAACTTAAAAACACATCTTTTCAAAAAGTATTATCCAGAGTGACATTTCATCGTTGACTTGTACAGCGCTTTGAGCATATGACTTATGGATAAGGCGCTATATAAATACTCATTTATTATTATTTATTATAATTTATATATTAATAAAGAATGAATAATGAATTAATACTTTTAAAACATTTTGTTCTAAAATACAAGAAAATATGTCTATCTATAATTGTTTGAAATTGATTACTTTGCTTATATTTGTTTCCATTTTATTTCTTTGTATTTAGTTTTGTAAAATGTGACTTCTTCATATCTGATGCATTTAGTGATATAATAAGTGTCAGATCCAATAGCAAAAAATAATTTATTTTCTATTACAAATATTTTATATTAATACAAGACACATGTTATCAAAAGAGAAATTGAGATTAATTTAAAGTAGAAATTCACTTGAGGTCTTTAAAATAGCACATCATTGCAATAAGTTATGTGGAAAGTAGTATCTCAATGAAAAAAGTTCTTGGACAGGGGTCTTCAAACTGTTCAACTACAAGAATGAATTAAGTCACTTATATCATTCATTTCAAACAACTATTGCAATATTATGTTAGAGTATGAGTTAAATCACAAGTTACAATGGTTGTACTCACCAATTCAACTTGGAAGTGTATGATTTTGGTCAAAATTCTGCCATAGTGTTGACCTCTGTTTACTTGTCTCCATAGTTAAGATGGCTGCCACGATAATATTTCACTAACAACTTATCACAGTGAACATATTCTTTCAAGTCGCAATGTGACAATTTCACACCAACTCCTATAGGCCCATCTCCCTTACCTCAAACTTATGTAAAGTAATGGAAGCAATGGTAAAACATCGCCTCCAAGCTCACCTAAACATTAAACCATTAAATAGCGATCAGAGTGGCTTCACTCCTGGTCGTTCTACTCTAAACAATCTTGCTCGCTTAGAGCAAGATATTAAACTATCACAAACCAAAAAGCAATATACACTCGCAATCTTCCCGGATTTTTCCAAAGCTTTCGATATGGTATGGCATAACGGCCTCATCCAAACTAAAAAAGGCCTTTCAGGCAACATAATTAATTACATCCAGGATTTCCTACACAATAGGCAAATAACTGTCGGGGTCGAAAACTAAAAATCTGATAACCACCTTTTGGAAAACGGCACCCCACAAGGCAGCATCATTAGCCCCACACTATTCAACATAATGGTTGATGACCTTTTCGAAGGTATCAACAAAAATATAAACACCTCCAAATTTGCAGACGACGCTGCCCTATGGGCAAGTTGTAAAAACCAAGGTAAAGCTACCTCCTTACTACAAACCGCATTAAATAAAATCGGCCGCTGGGCTGATAAATAGGGCTTTAAACTAAATGCGGAAAAAACCATAGGAGTATTTAAAAATAAAAACTCGCGGCCTATCTCCCCCAACCTATACCTAAAAATAACCTAATTAAATTCCAAAAACAAACTGAATTCTTATGGCTAATAAACTTATCACCGGAAAAATGATATACGTTTGAATAGCAGAGATGGTTTCCTTCCTGTGTACATAACTCAACTAACACCTGCTCACAGACAGCGGTGATTACTAAGAAAACAAGTGCCCGTCCTGTCTAGTGTAAATGACTACTTGGAATGGCAGGATGTTTATAATTAAAATCATGTTATCTCGATGTACACACCTAATTATTTCCTCACTTTTCTGCAGAAGAGTGTCATCAGCACTTGTTTGTCAATTAAAGTTGAAATAACGTAACGTAACATATAGTTCACACATTTGAAGTTTTCAAAAATTACAGCTAAAAAAATCACAGGCATAAACCTCATCAATTATATAGCATTGAATGTGTTGAATTTTAAAGTTAGTTGGTTTTGGTTTGTTTGTCTTAATTCCGTGTTTAATGTACAGTCAATTGTTGTGTTAAGTCCATAACTGAAGTACATGATGTGTTATAAACAGCGTTATAATCGTCTTCTGTGTGAGTTCACGTGTCGTTTTTGTTACGTGTTTTTAATGAGTTTGTTTGTCATATTTGTAAGCACGCAAAGGCAGACATTTCTTACTTTCAATTGTTGAATGTCCATATATATAGGTTTCATGTTATAATGTATAAATCCTGTCAATGTCACGGGGAGAGATATTTATATAGGGGTAACCCTGTTTATGAATCCCCCTTTCCATGTACCATCTGGAAAATAAATACCGTTTAAATCAGAAACTCGCCCCTAAAAGTACTCTGACCACAGCCCGGACTAAATCTAACACCCATTACAATAGGTACATGAGGAAGGCCTCTCTTATATGCTACATGCACGTGGGACTGTCATATAAGTTAAAGAGTAAAGTTAAGCTATTTTTAGTCCTAAACACAATCCTATAAGTACTCTGGCCACAGCCTGGACTAAATCTAACACCCATTACAATAGGTCAAGGTACATGAGGAAGGCCTCTCTTACATGACCTATACACGAGGGACTGTCTTAGTTAATTTTAGAGTAAGATACGCTAATTTTAGTCAGAAACTCGCCCCTAAAAGTACTCTGACCACAGTCCGGACTAAATCTAACACCCATTACAATAGGTCCGGGTACATGAGGAAGGCCTCTCTTACATGACATATACACGAGGGACTGTCTTAGTTTATTTTAAAGTAAGATACGCTAATTTTAGTCAGAAACTTTGCCCCTAAAAGTACTCTGACCACAGTCCGGACTAAATCTAACACCCATTACAATAGGTCCGGGTACATGAGGAAGGCCTCTCTTACATGACATATACACGAGGGACTGTCTTAGTTTATTTTAGAGTAAGTTAAGCTTTCCTAAAGAGTAAAGTTAAGCTATTTTTAGTCCTAAACACACTCCTAAAAGTACACTGGCCATAGCCCGGACTAAGACCTTAGACAAGCAAGATGTTAAAGCGACTGGTCTATAACTAGAGCAGTCATGAATATTACCTTTCTTATGGATTGGTATGACAGATGATTCTTTCCATATATCAGGAAAAGCTGCTGTTTGAAGTGATTTATTTAAGAGATTAGTCAATGTTAGTGACAAAGAAGATGATATCAAACGTAAGAAGCGATTTCCAATTCCATCTGGTCCGGTCGCTTTGGTAATGTTTAACGATGACAATATATCTTCAACATCCTGCTGTGTTAGACATATATCGCTCAAACTTATAATATCATCGTCCATGAGTAAATCTGGAAGATCTTTATAAGGGTCAGCTATTGTAGCCTGATCAACGAAGTAAGTGTTTAACACGTTTGCTATTGATACTGGTTCTTGATAAACTTCGTTATTATGGGTTATAGGGGGGAAGGGTGTACTTACAGATTGTTTGTTCATATATTTTTTTACTAAACGCCACCATAATTTAGTACTATGATTATTGTTGATTTGGGTGTCTAATTTTGTTATGTATTCTATCTTGGCTTTTCGTACTATAGAGATTACTTGGTTTCGAATGGATCTAAAACTCGCCCAGTCGTTTTCAGAGTTGCTTTTCTTAGCATTTTTATGTTGCCCGTTTCGTTTCCGCATTAGTTTGCGAATGTTACTATTCATCCACGGGGTATCTTTACATCTTATTGTAACTGTTCTGTTATAGGTATGCTTGAATCACAGATACGAGATGGGGTTTTTACAAATGTTTCGCTGATAGGTTTTCGGCGAATTCATACGTTCCTTTAAGGTTACGGATACTGGACAATGGTCGACCACTACAAAATGGATCTAAGACCTTCGATTCTTTTACCATATCGAGACGGGAAACAAGTATCAAATCGATAAGCGTTCTATATACTGGTTTTGGTGATTCTAGTAGGAGATATTATAATTTGGTGTAAATTATAGGCCATCATAAGGTTTGTTATCTTTGTATCTACTTTGTTATAAATATCAATGTTAAAATCTCCAACAATTATTGTATTTAAGTCCATATCCAAGGCATCTCCGATAGAGTGATCAATCAAGTTCCAGTACTTCTCACTTTTGTCTGCTCTATAAAACACACCCACTAAATACTTTCTGCTTTTACACTGTAAAAATCGCTACATGTTTAATGCTATACATGTTTAGGATAGTGCTTAATAGCTAAACACAAGAACGATATTACATCTGTTATTAAAACATGAATAGCTTTTAAACACATTTCTAAACATGTTTAGACAGACATTGCACCAGTGGCTAAACACTTTCCTAAACATGTTTGAGAATTTCCCCAATGGGTCGGATTACATTGGTCAGTTTGGGCGGGAGAGTTAATTAAGAACAGATGTGTATCCCTGTGGCCGCCATATTTCGCCAGCATCCTTTTGTCTATTTACACGTTGTTGATGAACACGTTTCTGGTCATTCGAAGTGCACATGAAGCCAAAAGTTGATGCTACTGCGAAAATATGTCTCTATGTTCCCTGAACGACACAATTATGGTTCCAATCAAGACTGTGTAAGGTAGGTTCATTTGAGATTTCACAACGTCGTCCGATTGCTTTCTATGTTGTTTTCATTTGTCAAAGGAGTTTGTAACAAGTCATTTAACGTACGCATATTATATGCTTAGCACCAACAGTAAAAACATACATATTCAAGTAATATTTGTTATTTATATAAATGATATATATGAGGGTTGTGATAATGTTTATAGATCTGAAATAAAGTAATATCCATAAACCACATGTTACTATAACATTCCAGTGTAGTGAGGTTTGACTAGTGTAACTGGTTGTGTTGAATTATTTGAATTAAGATGTGTAATAAGGATAAAGACGTTTAACAATTGTATTTACTAAATAAGTTCTGAAAGAAGCATATAACAATATGTTCATTAAATACTTGGTTGATGCTCATATAGCTCATTTAGGACCAGACCAGTATATTTAGATGTATCTATGTTATGCAGTTGGAGAAGAAGTTTTCCTGATGACATTCTACCTTGACAAGAAAGATGCTGTGATGGAGAAATGGGAGAAACTGTAAGCATTCACTCAGCTGAAGTGAGTAAATATTAAACTAAATTCCTTTATGTAAGGACTTTCACAAATGAACTGTATTTAAGTAATATATAGACTATTACTTTACTTTAAAGACCAACTATTGTATAAATATGCTTTGGTAAAATATTTGCTTGTATCTGCCATTTTATTCTGACTTTTTTATACTAATTTTTGCCCTTTTTGTAGGAAACAAGAACTGACAGAATCAGTTATTACAAAACGTTAAAGTCCAACTAAAATACATTAAAGTTTTTTTTAACTGATTTGATCACTGGATTTGATGTCAGTTAATTTTGTACAACCATTTGTATATACCCAAATGAGCTCCTCTATGACATGTTTCACTTTACTTCCTTTATAAAACTGTTTCCAGGAGACACGATATGTTCATAAAATGTGTTATTTTTTTGTCATGTTGCATTATGACGGTAAACTAAAAGTTTCTTCATTCATGCTACCGGTGAAGGATGCCAAAGGAAATAAAATGCAGTTTACAAACGACCTTCCTGAATCTCAAATACCTTCCAAAACCTTGGATTTAATACAGATGTTTTAAAGGGAGTAAACTACAAAAAACTTGTTGTGAAAATGTTATGTTGGAAAAAATCAAGAAAGCACCCAAACCTATTTTAAAGGATTTATTTAGTTATTAATTCATGTACAGAAAATCATTTGTTAAACAATGTCGCTATATTGCCTTGATTCTAAAACCAATTTTAAAATATTTGTGTCTGAAAATTTAACTGCCAAGTGAACATTGTCCAGGCATATATTTTATCTTTAGATACCTTTTTCCATGTATATTATGAGAATAATGATTATCTTATAAAAACAGTATTTGGTAATTTGGAGGAGTGTTCTTGGTGTATATGGTTATTTTATACTTAATTTTTAATAAACCTTTTCGAGGAATTCCTATTTTGAGTCATTATTTTCTTAAAAGAGGTTAATGTAGACCAAATTTATGTCTTGTTTGATATACTTTTTAGTAGTAGTACTACATTGGTAGTAGAGTGTAACATTGAAACTTGTAACTGTTTTCAATAACCACTGGTGATTTGATCTAGCATTTTAATTTACAAGATATGCAATTGGTCTTCATTGATTTAAATATTTTGTACATTTGCAATGCTTTCATTTTCAGGCGTGTTGGATTGTATCGTTTTGTTTTGTTTGAAAGCTAAACATAATACTAAGCGCGTATCTTGTCCTGTTTTCTTTACACGTTTAGACCCCTAAACACGTTTAGCCACCTAAATGTGTTAAGGAATGTGTTTAGTTGCTAAGCACATTATTAAACGTGTTTATGTAGCTAAACGTGATTAGTTGCTAAACACATTCCTAAACACATCCATGTAGCTAAACGTGTTTAGGGGTCTAAACGTGTAAAAAAACAGGACAAGATACGCGCTAAGTATTATGTTTACATCCTAAACACGATTTTTACAGTGTAGAGCGGAGATCGACCCATAATGCTTCAAGACCAATCTTATCCAATTTTTCTATCCTTTTAGCGATAATTGTGTTTTTAACGAACACAGCTACCCCACCTCCCCTTGTTAGATTTAGTCCGGGCTTTGGCCAGAGTACTTTTAGGAGAGACTTTCTGAATAAAGTTAGTGTATATTTACCTTCAAATAAACTTATATGACAGTCCCTCGTGCATATATCATATAAGAGAGGCCTTCCTCTTGTAACCGGACCTATTGTAATGGGTGTTAGATTTAGTCCGGGCTATGGCCAGAGTACTATTAGGAGAGACTTTCTGACTAAAGTTAGTGTATCTTTACCTTCAAATAAACTTATATGACAGTCCCTCGTGCATATATCATATAAGAGAGGCCTTCCTCTTGTAACCGGACCTATTGTAATGGGTGTTAGATTTAGTCCGGGCTATGGCCAGAGTACTTTTAGGAGAGACTTTCTGACTAAAGTTAGTGTATCTTTACCTTCAAATAAACTTATATGACAGTCCCTCTTGCATATATCATATAAGAGAGGCCTTCCTCTTGTAACCGGACCTATTGTAATGGGTTTTAGATTTAGTCCGGGCTACGGCCAGAGTACTTTTAGGTGAGACTTTCTGACTAAAGTTAGTGTATCTTTACCTTCAAATAAACTTACATGACAGTCCCGCGTGCATATATCATATAAGAGAGGCCTTCCTCTTGTAACCGGACCTATTGTAATGGGTGTTAGATTTAGTCCGGGCTATGGCCAGAGTACTTTTAGGAGACACTTTCTGACTAAAGTTAGTGTATCTTTACCTTCAAATAGACTTATATGACAGTCCCTCGTGCATATATCATATAAGAGAGGCCTTCCTCTTGTAACCGGACCTATTGTAATGGGTGTTAGATTTAGTCCGGGCTATGGCCAGAGTACTTTTAGGAGAGACTTTCTGACTAAAGTTAGTGTATCTTTACCTTCAAATAAACTTATATGACATTCCCTCGTGCATATATCATATAAGAGAGGCCTTCCTCTTGTAACCGGACCTATTGTAATGGGTGTTAGATTTAGTCCGGGCTATGACCATAGTACTTTTAGGAGTGTGTTTATGACTCACAATAGCTTATCTTTACTCTAAAATTAACTAAGACAGTCCCTCGTGTATATATCATGTAAGAGAGGCCTTCCTTATGTACCCGGACCTATTGTAATGGGTGTTAGATTTAGTCCGGGCGAAAAAAATAAAAATATATCAGTAAAAGACAAATATTTTGGTCGAGAATGCTAAAATTACAACACAAACGCATAAGGACTAGCTGCTATTGCGATGACGACTCGAGCGGTGCTATATGGTCTAGGACAAAAGCCTCCCGGACAAAATCCACCCGGACAAAAGCCACCTGGACAAAAGCCACCCGGACAAAAGCCACCTAGGACAATGGCCACCTAGGACAAAAGCCACCCAGACAATAGCCACCCGGACAAAACCCACCCAATTTTTTGAAAATAGTTTTTAAAAAAGAACAAAAATACTGTAGTACTGATTATATATGTATTTCACTTTCCTTCATTTCTTTCTTCAAGACTTTGTTTCAATACATGTAAGTTCAATTGTTTCATGTCAAAAAGCACTATGCAAAGCACTAGTCATTGCAAGTCAAATTGTTGTTGAAGACAATTCAAGCACTTGACTAGACACTGATCATACATTCATAATACATTTAAAGTTTCATGTCAAAAAGCACTATGCAAAGCACTAGTCATTGCAAGTCAAATTTTTGTTGAAGATCATACATTCATAATACATTTAAAGTCTGATATTGTGATCAACGCTCCTCAAATATTCCAAGTGTTGTCTGTTCCCGAAATCCGCAGCAATGGCTTGCAGGCGCATCTGGCAGTCTCGGTATTGCTTCCTGTGGTCTGACCAGCCAACATCTGTGTGATGACTTGATCGTTCAGGGCTTGCTCTCTCCTGAGAACTTCGAGGAAGCGCCAGATGCTGGGATGACAACCTGCCATGCTCGTGAGAAGTCGCAGGCGCCGGTATAGGGCCTAATTGATGGTTTGTGTCTTGTCATCATATCCCAGTAAGAGTTATTTTCAAACGGATCAAACAGTTTTAACTTTAAACATAATCCATATAAGTAACCTTACTCAATTATATTGCAAGCTAAGGAAAGTGTTACTGAAAGGAGCTATTTCATCTACAAACACAAACTACACAGTTAAATCCTATCTGAAACAACATCAAGATTGGTCTAACTAATTAGACCCAAGCCCACTGCTTCTCAATGAATCTTTATAACTATCAAAACATACAAAAAGGTTTACACAGTGTATCCATACTATTTTTTATATGATTGTATGTGGGTAAAATGTTTAAAAAAAAAAAAAAAAAAATTCTTGAGAAATTATAAGAAAATGGTTGGTAAATGAATATTATGACTATATAATATCACCCAATATCATTTTATATTCATTTTATTTGTATATTATTAACAAATAATAACTATGTGAATATTCTATCAGTGTAGGGCCTATATATGTTTCCTTATTACAATAAATTTAAATTGGGTTAGATATAACGTGTTTTCATTTCACGAAATGCCAAGAAACCAAGATATGGCGGATGCTGCTGATAAATCAGTGATGGAATTTTCCCTATTTAGATGTCATGCCACATTGTCACATCAGGATTCATTGTCACAGTTGGTAAAGTGTCCGCTCATCGCGTAATACCAAAAGACGAAGATAGAAGTTGTTGCTTCCTTGCTTGACACTCAGCATTGTAAGGACAGAACAACGCTTGAACTGGCGCTGTACTGTGCCTGCCGGGTGCTTATTTGCACACAAAGAATTTCCGATGTACATTGTATTGCGGACAATACAGAGTTTTTATTATAAACATGCAGTTGTCTATAGTACCTCAGTTAGTTCAACTAAGCTTGGCCTCTTACACAAAAAGAAACCTGATCTCCTATTATGTAACACTACACTTACTCTCTCTACTGCTCTTGTGCTGTGGACAACAGTGAGTGCGGGGTGCGAAATGCACAAAACAAATTATTATTTACAATTCAGGCCCGTAGCAACAGGGATGGGGGGTGGTGGGGGAATTTATTTGGGCGCTCTGTTCCAAAGTGTTTTTCAACCTGGAAGACATTGCAAATGATTTCATGAGAGAAGTGAAAAAAATAATTACACTTATGGAAAATTCTGATGATGTACGTAACGTTTGCAGTTACAAGTATCGTATCTGACGTTTCTAAATAGACAATGACAATAAACACAACTGGCACTTTATACTTTGTGAGAAGTGAAGATAGGATGTTATTTTTGGAAAATTCTGATAGTGCAAGTTGATGTTTGAGTATATAACGCATTCACTCGGTCTCATTAGATACGAATTAGACGAAACTCGTGACCTTCCTTTGGTATCTGACCTCGCTTTCGCTCGGTCAGATACCGTCGGAAGGACACTCGTTTCGTATAATTCGTATCTAATGAGACCTCGTGTAGTATTATCTATTTATGTCATTTAGTTGTACGTTCACCACGTGTGTAATAAAAGATGTTACATAACAGTCAGAAGGGGCCTAAGTACACGCCTGAGCACGGTGACAAGATTGATTTTGTAATGGTAAATTGGCAGTGTATTGCTTGCTATATGTCAAACATGAGCTTAGAATGTATTGGTCAAATCAAACAGCCAATGAAATTTCCAAAGTGCAGAAAATCCATAGAAGTAAGTAACAGAAATGTCCATAATGATTAATGACAACGGATTACCATGGAATGAGAAAGTAACCTGACACGGTATGTTTTTTTTATATCTTTTTCTTAAAATTATTAAGTTATTTTCATTATGTCCAGTACTTGATGAGAGTTAAACAATTCCAATAGTTATACGTCGTAAGTTTCACTTTCTAGAATCAAACTACTTTGAAATAGTATCATACATATGTGTTCCATTTCATTTCAAATGTTAAATAATGGATTAGAAAAACGTGAATGTGTTGGTGCTAGTAAGGTGATCTTGTTCTTCATACAAATCTTTGAGGCTGTTTTGACAAGTGAAATCAGCGAAAAATACGTTCGTCTATACGAGTGTATAATGTAAACAATAACATAAGCCAGATACTGACTCCTGAGTAACACGTCACACATCCGCTAGCAGCTGATTAGCTAATGGAACGTTTGGCGGCTGTGTTAATGAAGTTTTTGTTTAAATCGTTTTTTCTTCAATTTTAGGTTGGATTTTTAATCCAAATCTTTTGTCTCGTTATTCTTTGGTTTCATATGTTAGCATATCAGTTTGGAGAGAAATCATTTAACCCTCAACATAATTGATATGTATAAACTAACAATACCCGTCTAGGGTAAATTATTAACCATGACAGGACACCTGGCCTATACGAATATGGAAACTAATAAGGATAGGGTATGACTGTTCGTTGGTTGTACATACCAGTCTATTAGGGACTAGCTCCAACATTATGTACGTACACCCAGTAGGTAGAATATTTAGAGACTACCCAAATTAAGTTACCTAACTTTAGCAAAATGAAATATATTTAAAATGCAATAATAAGATATTACATAATTAACTTTTACTAAAGGTTGAAGGTAAAAAGAAAGGGGCCATATGAATAATACATTCTATATTACTAAAGAAAACAGTGACTTCACATCAAGTGGACAACATGGAAAATATAATAGTTAAAATAACAATGTTGACAGTAGCCAAATCATTGTGAGAAAACATTAATCATTATAACATATAATGATAACAATGCAATGATGGCATTTACATAATCATTGTGAAAAACAAAATCACATGAATATTGTAAATAGGAAATGAATTTAAATACATAATTAATGTATTGTGATAAAAAAACAATGATTGTTAATGCTTAGCCAAAAACATGAAAATATTATGCATGAGCTCAGATGGTATGCAAATGACAAATGAAATAACAGAACATATTTATGGCACAATTTTAATTAAATAAGTGCTGCAATGTAGCATTAGACATTAGCTATATTTCAGCAGACGATGTAGTTTTGTCTAAAGGTGGTACCGCCATCTTGGAACTTGGTCAGCAGTGCTTGGCCATATTACTCAATACCATGTGTGAAGCATGAGACAAAGGAAATATTGCACACTAGTTAATTTGGACATAGATATATCAGCTATCTGTTTTTACCGGCACTGTGCACTTAATTCAAAAATTTAATGAGGTACTTGGGAATTTGGAACTTAAATTAGCAATGAGCTATATGGAGTTTGGAATTACCAAAACTTATAACTTGATCAGCAATTAATCTTTTATGCTACCAGTCAATTATGAATGCAGCAAATAAAAGTATTTAATGCAAATATGCATGAGAACATCATGGAATACCATAAACCAAAACGAGAGACGTGAAAGTTTCAATTACCTATAACAAAGGAGAGAGGATCTGTTTCCATTGGCTGCCCAGATACAATAAGGAAGACTTTTGGTTTTCAATCTCCCTTCTAAGTTCTGGAATGGTCAGTTGAAGGAACTTGTATGTAAACCTTGGTTACCATTTAGAACCTAGTCGAGACCAGGCTAATTATTGACCACAACAGTTACCTCCCTTAGAGTATTCTAATTAGTAAGGGACAGATAAAATTGGCACTTCTTGGGACAATAATTCTGGACGTAACAATTATATCCGCTTTTTAGGTCCCCAAGACTATGTCTGGAAGACCTATTGTTCTTATCGTGTTTTTTTAGGTCTTCAAGACGAAAGTCATAACACCTATTGTTATTATCCTGTTTCTTTTTTTCCTCCATTATTTGACATGCGTCTTGAAGAACTATTGTTCTTATCCGGATTTTTTAGGTCTTCAAGACGTATGTCTCGAAGACATTTTGTAATTATTCTGATTTTTAGGTCTTCAAGGCGTATATCTCGAAGACGTATTGTTATTATCCTGATTTTTAGACTGTTCTTATCCTGATTATTTGGTCTTCAAGACGCATGTCTGGAAGACCTATTGTTCTTATCCAGATTTTTAAGGATCCCTATTGTTATTGGCGTGTTTTTGTTATCATTATTCCACCGATTTTGTGGACATCATTTAGCTGAAATGGCTGGACCAAACTTCACAAGCTAATAGCCCTTATTGTGGAATAGAACTGCGTAGCTTTTTTGCCCAATCGCCCTTTCCATTAAAGGTCCAGTTTGAATCTAAAAGTCGATTTTTAACATGGGAAATCTTTTCAAAATGCAGCGAGAGACTTTTTAAAAAAAAAGATGGGCAATGATATCGCAACAGAAAAGTTAACCATGACGAATTTGTAGGTCACATGGTTTCGCCGCCATATTGATTTTTCTCACTTTTGATAATTTGCCGACCCCATGCACCTTTGACAGTCTTCTCCTCTGAAGATACCAGCATTAGAAAGCTCATATTTAAACATAATGTAGCTGAAGCATTCATTTGCTCATTGCAGCCGCCAATTACTAATACTTTTTGCACAGTGTGCACTCGAAATCAGGCAATTTAAAAAAAAAAGCAAACTTCAAGAGGACATAACTCATATACCTAACCATCGAATTTTATGATTTTTTTGTGAGAACACCTAATACTTTTTTCACAATGACCTTTCAAAGTCAGGCAATGTTTTTAAATTGCGAACTATCAGGGGCTATAATTAATAATCCTACCCATCGAATTGAAAGATTTTTTCAGGGGAGTAAGACAGTACTACGGCCTTTATGAATCAATAAAAAAATCGACCGCGTACAGTCATTTCCGGTCATAATAAAGAACAACTTTAACATGGGAAAAATGTTCAAAATCCACTTTGAGACCTGAAACTATTTGCAAAAGATGCACAGGGACAATACAAGCAAAAAAAAGTATATCATAACAAATTCGTAGCTCTCGTTGTGTAGCCGCCATTTTGATTTTCTTTAAATTTATCTGATTTTGTCATGTTAAATTAAATACTCCCAGAGACATACTAGAGAGTCGCAACTTGTTTTAAAAGATGCTGAATAACTAGACAAGCAAAATATGTTACCATTGCGAACTCCTAGGTCAGCTAGTTTTGACGCCTTATCTTAATTTTAACATTTTCATATGTTTTTACCCTATGCACTTTTGCCGAAACACAACACCGAAGACATTTGCATCTGAGTGCTGAAACTTAGATTTATAAGCAGCTGAAGCATTGGGGAACAACAAGTTTTATATCTTATTAGCAAACTCCTATTTATGGCTTCACATTTACCTTTCAAAGTATGATAACTTTGAATATTTACCTTGGTTCTTAAAAAAACTAATTTTCTTATTTCTTTAAAGATATACACTTTACTGGGCAATAAGTCATACCAGTTCGAGTTAAAATCTATTCTACGCGTAATGTGAGGTAAAACCTGTTCGAAATTCATATCATATTTATACAATAGTCGATTTAGAAGATTTTGCAAGCATAAAGAATCATGCTAAGACACCAATAACCGGACAACAGTATCAACACTGTCTGCTTCATCGAGGCCTTACTGGGAATCTTATTTCTCGAAAGATACACATGTTATTGAGCTGTAAGTCATACCAGTTCAATTTGAAATGTATTCAAATACAAATACAAATACAAATATGTAATTTGATATAGCGCGTTTTAGGATTAAAATCATCAAAAGCGCTTTACAATAATCAGACTTGGGAATTTAGTACTTTTCAAACAAATATGTTTTCAATTGGCGTTTAAACGCATTGTCACTTTCTGATTGTTTGATAGTGTTCGGCAGTTCGTTCCACATGACTGGTCCTTGTACACTGAAGGAACGACTGGCAAACGTTTCCTTTCGAATTACTGGTACCTCCAGCTTCTTGTACATGCTGTGGGATCTGAGAGTCCGAGGGGGGTTGCTTACAGTCAGCATGGATCTTATATATGCTGGGGCTGTGTTGTGTAGCGATTTGTACACCATTACTAGAACTTTGAACTGGATTCGAAGTTGTATTGGAAGCCAGTGTAATTTCTTCAAACATTCAACATTCCGAAGGTCCTCAGCTTCTCTTCCCAGCACTACCCTTGCAGCTATATGTTGAACTTTCTGCAATTTGGCGATGGTTGTCTGGGGGAGACCGGCGAAGATGGCGTTGCCGTAGTCAAGATGAGATATGACAATTCCTAGTGCTAGTGTCTCTGCAGCATCCTTGGTAATAGATGATCTAATAGACTTGATTCTATGGATACCATACATTGCGGTTTTACATTTCTGTCTAATGTGCTGCTTGAGTGTCAGTTCTTCGTCCAGATTTACACCCAGGTACTTGACACTTGCTGATCGATGAACAATGTCACCGTTGACGTTGATTGATGTCGTCATGCATTTCTGAAGCTGTTTCCTATGACCAAATAGTACAAATTCCGTTTTTGATGAATTCATTTTCAGCCTGTTTGCATCCATCCATAGTTTGATCGAAAATGCATTGTCTTCAAGAGTTTGAATCGCTGTTTTTTCTTCATCTCTATTGCTGGCATTGAAAGATTTACGAAGTACATGGTCATCAGCGTATCCATGTATCTCTATCTCATCACTCACTTCCTTTTCAATTGTTGAAGCATAAGCGAGGTATAGCACTGGTCCTGCACATGATCCCTGGGGAACAGAAAATGGAAGATCCCTTGAAGTTGAGTATTGACTTCCAACATTCACAACACAGCTTCTTGGTCTCAGATAGCTGTCGAACCATTGCAGTGCATGTGACTCGATCCCAAAGTTGACATTGAGAACATCAAGTAGCACATCATGATCCACTGTGTCGAAAGCTGCACTGAGATCTATCGCCATCAATGCAGTGACTTCTTGTTTTTCTTTGGCCCATAACAGATCATTCATGAGCTTGACTAGCGCTGTCTCACAGCTGTATCCGGTTCTGTAAGCTGATTGGTAATCCGGCATCAAGGAGTGAGTGTCACAGTGTTGAATGAACTGAAGAAGTACAGCTTTCTCCAGGACTTTAGAGAGAAAGGGGAGGTTACTCACCGGCCTGTAGTTCCCGCAGATTTGGTCTAAACCTGTTTTTTTAAGCAGTGGACGGATGATGGCTTGTTTCCATGTTGAGACAAACATGCCCTGTTGAATGGAGCAGTTAACAATCTTGGTGAGGATACCTAGTATTGAGCCCAACACTTCCTTCAGAATCTTGGTCGGCATTGCATCGGTTTCACAAGATTTTGTTGAAAGTGAGGTTATGATATTCCTGACATCATTTTCTGAAAGCTCTTGCCAATGGTCTAAAATAGGGATGACATTTCCGGTGCTGGGTTGATACACTGGAACATTATTGAGGTTGTTTCGTATTGTGTCGATCTTTTTGAGGAAAAAATCAGCAAATTCCTCTGCCTGTTCTTTTTCACTTTTTCCCTCAGGAAGAGGATTTTGTTTAACAACTCCCGTGAGTTTATTGAATGTCTGGTACAGCTTTTTAGTGTCCCCTTTACAATTTGTGATCATTTCAGATTGTATTTCTTTCTTCGTCTCTTTAAGTTTAAAGTTGTAGCTGTTTCTGACCTTTTTCAGGGCAGTCCATTGATGGTCTTCTCCAAATTGTCTAAAAACTCTCTCTCGCCTTCTGACACTTGTTCTCAACTCTCTCAGTTCATCTGTGAACCAATCTTTGTTCTGTCTGGTAGTAATAGTTCTGGTCTTCTCAGGAGCGAGGGCGTCTAACGACTGTTTAACTACAGAGTTGTATTCTGTAACTAGTGATTCAAGGTCATCTGCATTGGTATCAAAAACAAGCATTTCACTTAAAGCATTTAGATCCAATTTTTTGTAGTTTCGATTTGTGACTGTTTCTCTTCGTATATTGTCTTTTGGGACCTCTAGTGTTATTGAGACTGAACAGTGGTCGGAAATGAACGCACCGGTATCACAATTATGAACTTTAAGGGAGCTATTTTCTTCTGTGAGAATGTGGTCTAAGATATGCCCTGCTTTGTGTGTTGGCAATTCAGTGTGTTGAATGAGACCTAAAGCCTCGCAGGTATCAGCATAGATGTTGACATCTGGATTGTTAGCGTCGTCATATTGGATATTGAAGTCGCCACAGATGATGATGTTGTTCATTGAGGCGAGCGATACGGCAAGAAATTCCGTGAAATCATCAAGAAACTGTGGTATTGTTACTTGATGCTTTGCCGAATAGGGTGGTCGATAAATGCCTATTATGTAGGTTGTTACATTTTTTATAGTCAATTGCCAAATTGCAAACTCGAAAGAACGTGTTTGTCCTTTACGGATTTCCTTAACTTTCTTTGCCTTTGTACAAAGTGCTAGCCCCCCTCCCTTTCGGCCTGTCCTTGGAGCTGAATAAAAAAACCATCCGTCGCTGTTGAGATCAGACTGGTTAATCCAGTGATCATCGCTTTCATCTAACCATGTTTCACTGAGGATAACAATGTCAGTTTTCAGATCCTCAAAATGTCTTCTGACCAATTTATCTTTGTTCTTGATAGACTGCACATTTAAAGTTGTTATCTTAATAAGTTCAGTTGTTTTTGTTACAGGCCTGTTGATATGTAACTTCACATTGCACAAATTGTCAGGATTCCTACACAAGGAGAAATTTGATTTATTCCTAACGTGGTTCCCCCCTCTGGAGCCTCTTTTTCTGCGAGTTGTTTTGTATCTGTTGTTAAGTCTCAGATGCCGAATTGATAAACATGTCAACGGGTCAACCCTACACTGACCCTGGTTCCTTATCTCTACTAGAGCTTGTCTACTGTACACAATCCGCTGTGACCTACTTGGTGGCTGAGTGTTTCCAATGTCAGCTTCAGTCTGACAATTAATAGAAATGAGATTACTATAATTCCTCATTGTTCCAAGAATACACAATAATCCAAAGAGAAAGTTGACTATTCCAATAGTCCAGATGTTCACATTCATGCTAGACCGTTTTTGAAGCATCTGGCATCCTTAAACACGGACAAAATGCCTAAAAGTTTCAGAGCTGATAAGCAGTGTCGCTATACATCCAGCGCCATCTTGTATTTTGTATTCGACGTGAACTGAGAAATACATACTGGAAGGAATTCATATGATATTTACACACTAGTTGAATTAGATTATTTGCAAGTGTAAAGACTCATGCTTAAACTCAAATAACCGGACAATAGTATCGAGAATGTCTGGTTCATCGTGGCCTCCCGGAAATCTTTAAAATTCTAAGTTCTGCACAGATATATATGTTACTATGTACTAAATCATACCAGTTCGAGTTAAAAGCTGTTCCACACAAACTGAGAAATACGATAGTGCTAGGGACCTTATGTCCGCTATCGATTTAACTATCACTACCCCGGACATCGCTATAAATACCCAGTGGCAGGTATCTGATGATCCGTGGGGAAGTGACCATTTTTCCCATATTTATCACTCTAAATAACTTCTTACCTACAAATAATTCAAATATTCCAAATTCCCCCCGAAACCCTAAATTTCACTACAACAATGGCTGACTGGGACAAATTTAATGCACTTTGCAATCAACTTACACCAGCAGACCTTGAAAATAAAGACCCCCAAACCTTTTCCAATACCTTCACTAATGCTATCATAAATGTTGCAAAACAATTAATCCCCTTCTCCCCTCCCAATATTACCAAACCCTCAGTTCCCTGGTGGACTGAGGAAATTAAAGTTGCGGGCAAACAATGTAAAGCAGCCTTTAAAAAGGCAAAGCACAACCTCTCAAAATTACATTATGCTAGGCAAATTAAAAACAAAGTAAACCTACTCATAAAACAAACAAAAACACAACATTGGGAAAACTTCTGCGAGGAGTTGAATGGCAAAGTCAATTCATGACAAGTCTTGAATAAACTCCGAGTCATTCGTGGCGGAAAATGCAGAAGTAAAATCTCATCTATAAATAACCTTAAAAACCCAAAAGATAAAGCTAACGCAATCGCATCACACTTTGCTACTGCAAGCAGCAACACGAATTACTCCCCGGAGTTTTTAAAACACAAAAATAACACTGCAAGCACCGCAAAACAATCCCCAGATAACAAACCAATCAACAAAGCATTCACTATGGAGGAGCTTCAATTTGTATTAAATAATAGAAAAAGGGAACAGCCCCAGGGCTTGACGTAACCTCCTACCAAATTTTCCAAAGCTTTTCATATGGTGTGACATAACGGCCTCATCCAAAAATTAACTAA
Organism: Gibbula magus; assembly: GCA_936450465.1. NCBI lineage: Eukaryota > Metazoa > Mollusca > Gastropoda > Trochida > Trochidae > Gibbula > Gibbula magus. Next base: position 61,218,075 of record OW388297.1, read on the forward strand.
AAAAGGCCTTTCAGGCAACATAATTAATTACATCCAGGATTTCCTACACCATAGGCAAATAACTGTCGGGGTCGAAAACCAAAAATCTGATAACCACCCTTTAGAAAACGGCACCCCACAAGGCAGCATCATTAGCCCCGCCTTATTCAACATCATGGTTGATAACCTTTTCGAAGGTATCAACCAAAAAATAAACAACTCCAAATTTGCAGACGACGGTACCCTATGGGCAAGTTGTAGACACCCCAGTAACGCTACCTCCTTACTCCAAACCGCACTAAATAAAATCAGCCGCTGGGCCGATAAATGGGGCTTTAAAATAAATGCGGAAAAAAACATATGGGTAGTATTCAAAAAGAAAAATTCGCGCCCTATCTCCCCCAACCTATATAAAATAACCAAATTAAATTCCAAAAACAAACTAAATTTTGAGGGCTAATCTTTGACGAGCATCTCACATGGGATGCTCATGTCAAAGAACTTAAACATAGATGCTCCAAAGACCTTAATGTCATGAGAGCAATCACCGGCACAGGCTGGGGTGCAAATAGGCAAACCATTCTCAATCTCTACTCATCCCTAATAAGGTCCAAACTGGACTATGGCGCTCCCATTTATAATACCTTAAAACCAACCCAAAAACAATCCCTAAATTCTATCCAATATCAGGTACTTAAGGTAGCTACCGACACCTCACTCGAAGCTCTCAAAGCCCTAACTGGTGAAATTCCTCTCTCACTGAGAAGGGACCAACTCACCTTAAACTTCTGGGCTGGATCTTCAGAGGACCCACTAATCAGGGACCTGCTTATTAGCAGTACCTCTCAATGTTACGCAGCAATTTTCAATAAATATCCACTTCGCGCTCCCATTTCCCATTGCATCCAAACACTACTATCCCAAGCTAAGATGGGCCATATCCAACTCCCTCCCAAAAATACGGTGCATCACCCTATCGCCCCACTACCCACCACCAAAATAAATCTCCATCTAAGCAAAAATAACTTCTAAACAAAACCCAAAACTCGCGCAAACCACCGCACTCAACTACATACAAGAACACTGGTCTGACTGGTGTCACATATACACACTACACAGACGGGTCCCGAGACGCACAACAAGTGTAGGCCCACACATGCAACATCCACAACCTTTATCCAATAGGCTCCCTAACGACCAATTGGTCTACCTTGAGCTTATGGCCATAGCACTCGCTTTATCCCACCCAAAAATTAAAAATCAGGCCAAAATTCTCATCCTTTCGGACTCTCTCAGTGCCCTTCAGTCACTCCAAAATAAATCCACCAAAAACCGCCCCGATTTAATTTCCAAAATTCTCAATTCGATCCAAACCCTAAATAATCAAGGCAAGGCAGTAAAACTCCTATGTGTACCAGCACTTGTCGGCATATTTGGCAATGCTGCCAATAAGGGCCTTTAAGTTCCTAATTTTCTCCCCCTTTTTCATTCGAAACAAGAGGCCAAAAGCCTATCAAAATCTCATGTAAAGCGAGCACGGCACCTGCAATATGCAAACTCCAATAAGGCAACCCACTTCAAACAACTTATCCCTAAACCCCTAGGCAGACAAAAAATCTGTTCTAAAAATAAAAACATCGATAGGGCAATAATTAAGCTCCAAATGGGGCACACAAAACTAAACTATTTTATGCCCAAAGATAAAATAAAAAATATTTCCCCTGCATGCCCACACTGCCCCCAAGCAGAAACAATACAGCACATTCTTTCAGAATGCCCACAGTATGCGGCCTTCCTCCAAATACTTAACCTAACCCTAAGGGCAAATAATATCTCAACACATAACATATACCAAATCTTAAATCCAAACAATAACCATAGTACCCTCCAAGCGGTCAGCACTTACCTCAAAGATTCGGGCCTTTTGGACCGAATCTAAACACATAAACAAACTAAAAAACCCCAAACTTGACAAATAAACATTCCCCCTCTTCCCCCTCCACTCCCCACCCCCGGCTTAACATAACCAAGGCACTTTTCAAAATTTCAAATTTTCAAAATTAGCCTCCAACCCTTTCGGCCGTGGCATAACAAAATATCCTTTTTGGAAACATTTCGGAACTTTATTAATGGCCCTGGTGGCCCGAGTGAGAGAACAGCTCCGCTGAAAATCGCTCGTAAAATCCCTGTATTCATCATCATCATCAACTGAGAAATACATCCTAGAAAACTCGATATTTACACTGTAGTCGATATAGATGCATCAAGTCACAACTCAAGCTCAGAAAGCGGCTCCAAATCCTACCCTTTCAGTTTAGCAAAGCTCTGACGTCAGAAATACGGCTCGAAACGTCGAACATTTCCTTAAAGGCACTGTGTCACAGCAAATGTTATTAAATATCACTGATTCAGCAATCTTGCCCATTGCTCGTATATGAAATTGATCAGCCCATATGTATTCTACCATATAGTCAATTTGAAATATTTTTAAGTATTCGGGTTTTAAAGTTAATTAAAAAGCTTGCAACATTGCATTAAATCGACCGTGACGCCTTGAGCAAAACCTAGATAGAGTTAGCTCCCTTTTGAGATGCAAGCGCGTACCCAGTTTATGGGGAGACTTGATTTGCCAGCCGGGCTATCGCCCGGGTCGCCCGCAACCCGGTTGTGAAGCGGCGACGCACTTGATTCAGGCGGGCGGGTGTTCAATATCAAATGAGCGGGCTATCGCGGGCGATAATGGCAGCATACGGAGCAAACTCGTTTTTGCAAATTTGATACTATCGTATATCTTTCCATCTAAACATTTACAATACAATGATTTATAAGAGTACTGAAGGGAAAGACTTATGTAGCAAACTTTTCTAGCAGAAGTAATAATATTGTTCATTGTTGTCGAGATATCGTTGTCATTGTCGCAAACACTTTAGAATATTTCGATTATTAGTTGCAGGGCAACTTAGTAACAATAACCCGAATCAACTTGATTTGGTTCGTCTGCTCGGATCACCCGGATAGCTATAGCGGGCTATGCCCGGGATAGTGCAAATCAAGTGCCCCCTATTGTTTACACCCGTGAAGACCATTACTTTCGCCAAATACCAGACAAATACTTAGAAATGCAGCGGACGACGGCAACAGATGGTTTACATCAAGCAACCATTAGGCTAAATGAAGTTCGAGGAGTTCGAAGCGCAATGTCAGGTGTGGCGATGTGAAGTGAACAAGCCAGTAGACGATGTAAACCGACCGAGGCGAGCACGATCGTCGAACAAGCCAGGTACAGTGCTGTCGGGTAAACCTACGCACCTGAGAAATAAGCGCAACATTTATATCAGCAGAATATTTTACATGTGGAAATGTATCTCAAGATGAAAATTAAGTCTTTCACTAATATGACTAATGTAGAAATTGTAGAATTGTTAAATGCATTGACGCTTAAAATAATCAAAAGTGATCAAATGACTATTCCCATAGGTCAACCAGTGTTCACTAATCATACATTTCAAATTTTATGATTTATGAAAAGTATTTCCAGAAGCTGATGAAAGTACTAGTAGACCAGGTAGAGGAAGTATTTTGTTTCCTTTGAAATTCGGTATCATGTGACAAAGCAAAATGTTTTATTATGACTTCTTCATTATGATTGTTATAATTTTTTAGTAATTTGTCGCTATTTGGTCAAGAAACATCATTGTAAAAGTTTTCACCTGCTAGAAACAATTTAATATCTTCTAAACTGTCCAAAAGAAACAATAAATGAAGTCAATACACTCTCTACATATACTTATGTTGTATTGGTCGCAGTGCATATTTTTACCTCACAAAGCTGTACTAATTATACCTGACTTTTGCTGTGTACAGTACACTTTCTGTATGGTCAGTGACCCATTTGTCAATTTGTAGTTGAGGTATCATTTCACACATGTAACAACATTTAAAAAAAAGAGAATCCATATTTAAAAAAAGATCTGGTTGAATAATAATCAATCGACAAGCAAGCCTACACACAGTGTAATGATTATAGTGTGTTTGTGTATGTAATTAGTAGCTGCCTTTCAAACAATAAAATCTGCTAATTTCATTGTAAACAAGAGTTTTCAGGCAACAACATTGGATTAACTTTATTTGTTATTTTTTCAAGCTTCTCTCATCTTTAAAATAATCTTGTCAAGGAATGTCTGTTCGACACTGCATTAAACATTGTTAATTGCATCCCTTTTCTCCACAGAAATGATGCCTTCCTCAGAGGGAGATCCGCACCAAAAAAGAAAAAAAAATTGGGACATGGACATCGAAATGTCTGATGTTTCCAGTATTTCGATGGATCACTATGGGTATGAAGAGATGCAAATGTATAATTTTGGTAAACAACTTTAAGTAAGATATTTTTAAAAGGCAAGATGAAGCAACTCACAATATGTCAATCTGTAGTTTTGATGTGTAACTTGTTTGAGAGGTGGTAGTGAAGGGGTTTAACCCGATTAAAATATATTTTTTACTTTTCTGATCTTTTTAGGTTAATATGTCACTCTTTCAAAAGTAAGGTAGACAGAAGCTTGTGTATGATTATTCTCCATGCCAGGCAACTAATTATATAAGCCATGAATAACGTTTTTTTTTATAAAAATTGTTGACATTTGCCCTGTGGTGATCAAACATGTGAAAGGAAATTTGCTCCTTTATTAATATGTGGATTAATATAATATGAAATGTTGAGAAATGACTGACCTGTGCATATATGTAAACTGATTGACACATTAATTTTTCTCTATCCGCAGAACTGACTTAATTAGCAGCTGATGGCGAGTTTCTTCCAATGAAATGCCCTCTCCTCGAAAACTTGAGTAAGTTGAAAGGAAATTTACTCCTTTATTAATATGTGGATTAATATAATATGAAATGTTGAGAAATGACTGAGCTGTGCATATATGTAAACTGATTGACACATTGATTTTTCTCTATCGGCAGAACTGACTTAGCAGCTGATGGCGAGTTTCTTCCAATGAAATGCCCTCTCGAAAACTTGAGTAAGTTGAACAATGACAATAATAGCAATCATACTATTATGTTAAAATCAAATTCATCAGAGTCAGCATGAATGGGGTGTGAGTGATAATTGGTAATCATGCTGTTTTTTTCCCCCGTTTCTTATAATGTTATAACATTCTCTTATGCATCGTATTCATTCTTAGATTTTAGATATTTAAGAGAAGTTTGTGAGTTAAATGAGAACAAACATGGCAGTGGAAGAGTACTTTGTGCGAGTTTATAACTGCAATATTTTATGCATGTTCTTTGACTGCTATTTCTATGTTGTAAGTTTGGAATTGTTTATCGTTTAAGGTAATGGGAGAATGAACAGCCCTGGCCATGATTGTGCAAATTATTGCACTTACACTACTATGGACTGCAACCCCAAGAAGATTCTGGACATGAGGATGATGGACAAGAGGGAGACTCAGCTCAACTCCTCGGTCATGGAGAACCGCGCCTTCTCACAGTCCATGTGTTGAAGAAATTGTAGATTTGGTGACCGTGTCGAGGTGTGGTTCCAAAAAAGGACCTCATAGTCCATGAAGGAAACAAACTATATTCTTCTTCTTCTCCAGAAAGAAACACATAGAAGGCTGTGATTTCGTGTGTAGACTCTTTAGCCAATGGAGATTTTAAATTGTAGATTTGGTTATCTCTGGTGCCCCAAATAAGGGCCTCAAGGGCTATTACCTAAAAATCTTTTTCAGTCTTCATCTTTAAACAATATAAACCCTGATAAGCTACCGAGCCCTTGGCTCTATTTTTCAAAGTTTATTTCTAAAGTGTATCTTTGAAGACATACTTACTATGAAGACATATATACTCTGCTTTCATAACACTTCTATGGACTGTTCATACAAAAGACTAAACATTGATGTCCTATTACTATTTGGAAAATAATGTTCTTTGACCAATGTTAAAATCGGGGAAATATGAAATATTGTGCTCACTAATTTGTTAATGAAACCTTAAAGGCCCGATGGGTTTATGGCATGGCATGGCATGGCGTCCGTCCTTCTGTCCTTAAAGTTTTTGCTTTTTCAACTTCTTCTCCAGAACCAATGACTCTAGAGAGCTGACATTTTATGTACACACTCCTTGGATGAAGAGGATTCTAAATTGTAGATTTGGTGATCATGTGAACTGTTTTAAATTCACACACTTCAGCGAGAATGGTTTAGTCTTACACTCAGATGCTCAATAGAGTTATTCATAAAATATCAACATTTTATTAAATATTGAAAAGGAGCCTTTTAGAAACAGGCATTTCAGAAACAGATTAGGACCTTTTCATTATGTAATAAATGTTGATATTTCCAGAACAATTAAAACAATAAAATGCAAAAGTCTACACTATTTATAGTGAATGTGGATTAATGTGTAATATATTTTATATTTGATGACTGGGATATGTTAATCTTTTAATTACAGAGCTTCAGAGCCAATGGCTTAATTTTTATCCCACCGGTATGTATGTATGTATGTGGGACATAGTCGTCTGTCTGTCTGCCGTCCGTCCGTAATCATTTTGTTTCCGGAGAAGAATTCGAAAACCGTTTTTCGTTTTCATAGAAACGTGTTGAATTTGGACTTTGTTCAGAGACTGGTTCGTTTCCGGAGCACAGCTCCAAAACTCTTCATCATATTTCCTGAAAATTTGCATGTGTTTACCTACTAACTGAAGTGGTGTCTTTTGATATTTTCAGATTTTAAAGAAATAATTCTCTTTTGTTTCCATAGAAACGTGTTTGATTTGGACTTTGTTCAGCGATAGTCTACTTCAAGAGCAGAAACACTTCATCATAACTGAAACTCAGTATGTGTATTACCCTCTAACTGAAGTGGTAGATATACTATCTGTTAAAGATGTGTTTTACAAATTATGTTGGACCTGTGGGATATCTCATCTTCTGTTGACTCTTGTTCTCTTGTTGATCTTGCAACTGTAAACTGATCCAATCCATGAACTTGATAGTAGTTGAAAGTAGAGCCATGTGCTCTGTAGCTTTTCAGAACTTCAGCGATTTATTATCTAAGATTTAAGATCAAAGTTATAAATAATAAATAAATAATACATTGTGAACAAGAAAAAGCCATAACCCCTGTGACCCACATTTGGGGTCACAGGGTCACCAAATCTGCAATTTAGAATCCGCATTGGCCAAGGAGTCTGTACACACCATTTCAGCTTTCTAGAGCTGTTCATACTGGAGTATCTGCAATTTGTATCCTTCTGGTATGTCATACAAATATGATATAGCTGTCGCCCTGTCCGTCTGTCCATCTGTAATAATTGCATTACTGAAACAGAGCTAAAATAAAAAGGTGGTGGCACGTGGTCCTGTGCATAGCTCAGTCGACCGCTATCAGTTAAGTTCAGCAACAACGGGCGTGGCTCGCTGGATGGGTGGGTTACCCGCCTCATTGCTGAATGAAAACTGAGAGTTTGAAGGGTGATTCCCTGCCCCACACTGAGACAGGAGTTGAGAGGCTCGTGGTGTCACCTTGGGCAAGGGACTTTATTCGAAATGTGCCTCTGTTCACTCAGCAGTAGAATTGAGTACCTGGTTTGGAAGTGCAGGCAATGTGACAGATAACCTTCGAGCGCCTTAATTGGCAGCCCAGGTTTCATACTCCAAAGGGAGTTGAGAATGAAAAAGGAACGATGTTGGTCCTTACACCAGGGTAATAATGTGTGTAGCGCTTTGAGCATGGCCCTTTGTGTTCTGGAGTTCAGCGCGATATAAGTATCCTCATCATCATCAAATACAGTTCATAACATCTTTGTGAAACTTTCTAGGAAAGTAATAGTTGAAATGTTCATTTGTCCATAGAAACTTGTTGGATTTAGACTTTGTTCAGTCATAAGTTCGATTCCAGAGCAGAACTTCAAAATCCTTCATCTCATATTCCCGAAACTCTAAATGATGTGTATTACCAATCTACTCAGCCTAGGTAAAAGATAATAATATGATTTGTATAGATATACCAATATGGATTATGATTTGTAAATTTGCTGATTGACTTAACTGTAGCAATCACATAGGCAATGCTTTATAATTTGATTTGTTAATGTTGATAATGCAATAAATATCTAATTAACTACAGAGCCAATGGCTGTATTTTTTTTAGTTTAGTAACACTTGACTGTGTTAAAGGTGTAACAATATTTATTTTTCAATGTACCTGTAAAAGAAGACTGTATATTACAAAATTTGATAATCGACATGAACTTGCTGGTACAAAGATTGGTCTTAATTGAGTGTTATTATTTTACCAAACTATGTCGTTAATAAATATTGTCATGTATAAAAAAAAACGTTTTGTTTTGTTTTCCCAACATCCATCTCGACACAAGTGCACGGTGGTGTGTATTCTTACCTTGAGGTTATTTCCATAATTACAATTTACATTTACATTTTGTGCAACTTGAATGATTTTCATTTAATTACAATAATGTGCCAAACGTGTTACAGGAATCGCTGTTTCCCCATTCGATCCCATGTTAAATCAATGTTATTTCATGGATAATTTTAATTATCTCAATTTTCAAAATATTTTACTGAAAATTGACATGGAAACAGCAAATCTACCCCGCAAAAGTACCAATTTTCTGATTTTGGATACAATGGTATTTAATAAAACAGTTAAACGGTTACTGAGGTATGTCCATTTCTACAGCCCTTTTGGCTTACCCTATATGGTGGCAATGGGAATGGGACGTTACTGTAAAAATACCAAGTCATTATTTTGCTGTTTTCCAAAACCATACTTAAAATTAATGAATTTGAAATGTGTTTTCGTTCACTTCCGATCATGAAAATTTATTTGTGATACTTTTTTTACACTTTAAACTTCTTACATGGTTATATTTTGGATAACACTACCTTCAATAGTAAGCCTACACATTCTTCGAGGCGAAATGGTTGTGTCGTAAGCTGTTGGTACAGTCAATGCTGGCGATAGTTGCCTTACTCTGAGGTCGTGGGTCCTGCCCGATTGAAGATATTGAAGGTAGTGTTATCCCAAATATAACCATGCATGTTATATTTCTTCACTATCTAAATGGCAAGAATTTCTAATTTTCAACTTCACTTTTTACCACATATAATTCTTTTACCAACATAACATGACAAAGAATTCATCTTGTTTTTCACATCTCTTCATGTTGAACAAATTAATAAACAACTTATATAATTTTCATGTTTTTGTAAAACTGAGCAAGTATCCTATAATATATTGGCCTAAAATTCAACTCATATCTACGGAAAATATGACAATTAACTAACATATATGACATGGTTGAGAAAATCATTGTTTATGCAATTTATTTCAACAAAAGCGTCCCTATTATCGGGGTGGGCCTATTTGAAAATCATGATCATCGATGCAAATAATTTTATGAAGTAAACTATTCAGAAAAAGTTCAAAATCATTTTTCATTGACGTTTCATTTAGAAATATATTTGCAAAATCCAAAAGAAATTTTATTGCATTAAAGTGTAATGCCCAAGTGGTACTGGGAAGACATATTTTACAGATAAGCTTTGACAACGTATCAGAAAACGGCTACTTTTTCACTATTGCGGGTTTGATACTGTATTTATTTATTTTTCATTCTGAATAATCTGAACATTGTTTTCAATTATCTTATAAAGATATGATGAAAATTAGTATCCACTATCTATAATCCTTTAACATTCTACTGAAATATGGAGGTTGAGTCAGTTTTCCGGGTAAGTACATGATCTTGTGACGACAGAAACTAAATAGCTGCTGAGGGAAGCAGACGATAGTCGGGCGCAAAACAAAACGCGCAACGTGTAGATGAAACCAGAAAAACAAGCATCACAACAACGCGTGCGACAGATTTCAATGTACGGAGCAACTGTTTACGGAAAATTCCCGCGCAATTCACGCGGTCGGCTCCCGCGTTTAAATTATAATAACAAGTCAACTGGAAACAATATTAAGTATTTTATGGCATCAATAGGAAGCTAAAACATGTGCGTATGTATCAATATGTCTTAATATAGCTTAATTTAGGTCGAAAAACCATGCTGTGAAATGAAGTGAAATTGGTGTTTTTGGATCTGTTTTTGGAGGTGTGTTTGTTACATGTCGATTTACTGCCATGTGGCCTTCTGTTTGGGGTATACTCCATCCCATTCCCCACCCCCCCCCCCCCCCCCCCCCGACCCCCCAAACCATGTCGCTTCACTTCTTATCTTTACTATCATTTTAAATTCAAAATTTCTTGCTGTCTTTTGGACTTAAACATTTAATTTACTCACCAGCTCTTTTATATTTTTTATGCAGTTGTACTTACACTTTGAAATTATCTTTTTTATTTTGTATAGCTTTCAGCGTAAGAAAGTATAACTCCCAATCGTAGAAATCACCAATGGTGGAAACTGAGGTTAAACTGCTATCCAACAACAACAGTTTTTTTTGCGTTGTAGCCTACTCTTTGTCGATGTGGGTGGTTCCCGATGGCAGGTGGGGTGAGGGTGTAGTGTGTTCATGTACATGTTGATCTATCGCTTCCAAGTCAGACTTCGTAAGCGAAATGGATTGTATGTACTGGTTGAATGAATGGTACCTTCCATGTGGGTAGTTGCTGGTGGTTCATTCTAAATGGGAGGATCATAATTATTTCACTAATAAACTTAAACAAAGTGTTACACCACATTGAAGATATTTGCATCTAAGTGATACAACTTAGATTTATATGCAGCTTAAGCATTGGGGAATAACAAGTAACATTAAATAACTCCTAATGTCCTGTTCACAAGTACCTTTCAAGGTATGGTGACGTTGAACATGTGAACAAGTTGGATATGATGAAGATTTTATTGAAGCGTCATGTGGAAGAGTTTCTTCCCTTGACCATCCTACGATGCTGTGAGCAGGCAAACTGACACCAATACCTCAAAGAGACACAATATCAACCTAACTGGAAAAAGGGCCATTAGAATGATAATTTATATGACTAATGAGTTTTAAATATAAGTTCATCAAATTTGACTTTCATTTTGATGTGTGAACAGGAAATTCACTCTTTCATTTTAGCTTACGTTGTGTTGTTGGGGGTCAGACCTGTTATATATGGTGCTATTGTATCGAGAAGTACTGAATGTTGCCGAAAATGTCCAATTTGAAGACAGTCGACTCAGTATAGTGACTTAAGGCTAGCCTTTGCTTAATTTCAGCAGTCAATGACTCAGAGCAAAGGAAAAGCGAACAGAGTCCTCTGAGAGGAGAACTGCGCTATAAAAGAACTATACATTATTATTATTATTATTATATGTTAAAGAAGTTCTGGTCGAAAATCGGACACTGCATCACGATTAACGCACATCTATAAGCAAGAAGTAATTTTAGAAGTTATTTTAAAAAACACAGAAAAAACACAAATTTAGGTTGATTATGCTTGAAAGATCTATGCATGTAAATCGGACTGTAGTTTCGGTTCTGCACATGTATAATGATGTTGTTGGATTTCATTGGGAATTACTAACAGCTGAAGGCGCATGCACTGAATGCATATCAAATCTCCCTCTCATCTCAACAGTTCACAAAGTAGACTTCAAATATTTTATAAGGTTCGCATTGAGTATAATGCACACATACATCGGTTTGCAATTTGTTATATTTACATAATAGAAAGTTATTAAGGAACGTAGCACGAGTCAATCTATTTCCACTTCATTCATTCATAAACAAGATTTTACTATTGTCATAGTAAGCTTCTTCCATATTAGGCAACATGGTTTTTTCCTGGGCCAAAAGAGTCCCGCTTCCATCATTCATACATAACGCATGTGACAATTGACTAACAAACTTATCAATGAAACTACCCTCTTTCCCACAGTATACCTACTGTAACCATTCAATGCGTTTTCTAAAAGCAGCCAAGGGTAACAGATTTGAGGCATCATTGTCTCATATCCACAAACATTTATTCTACCGTTTCTAACACTTAATGCCGTGCTGTACATATTCATTGTCGTTGCAATTCTAAACTATTTCAATTCTATTCATTCTCTATTCCTTTTATTCAAACATTATTATCAAATCATATTCTACCTAACCAGTACGCCAATTACTCCCCTTTGAAAACCATCACTTCCGGTTCATTCATATACGTAAGTACACGCTCACACCATTCTATATAGTCATACAATTTTTCGATTTTAACATGTAAACTTTGGGTCTCAATACTCTAATTATATGCTACAGACTTGAAACTTGTTTTTAAAAATGTGCAACGACATAGGAAAGATGTCCTATTTATCATATTTCAAATAATTGAAGCATTAATACGCTGAATCTGCTTGTTGTCGCTTGCGACTATATTTAAGGAATCAGCATTTATGCTGAATCCTTATTGTTATTGGCGTGTTTATTATTCCACGGATCTTGTGTAAGTGATTCAGCCAAAACGGCTGCAGATAATTCAACCAAACTTTACAGTCAGGTAACCCCTACGAGGAACTCACCACAGCAAGCTTTTGGGCCCAATTGTTTAACCTATTAAAGGTCCAGTTCGAATCCAAATTCCAATTTTTAACATGGGAAAAATTTTCAAAATGCCCTTAAAGACTTGGAACTTGTTTAAATGATGCGCATTGACAATCCAAGCAAAAAAGTAAATCGTCGTGAAATCGTAAGTCAAGTGGTTTAGCCGCCATCTTGGATTTATAACCTTTTTCCAAATTTCCCAGCAAACAAAATAACGTTGTGACAACGTTGCGACAACGTTGTAATTTGGTTGTGACAACGTTGTAAAATAACGTTGTGACAACGTAAAAGTGTATGATTGTGTTGACATTGTGACAACGTTGTAAAATAATGTTGTAAAGAAACTTACACACAACCTGGGTGCAACGTTGTGAAAAAACCTACACACAACCTGGACACAATGTTGAGAAAATATCTGCTCACAACAAGAATGCAACTTTCATTATTTATTAGCACCTGTGTATCAGGTACTACCACAGGTAAAATAATGTGTAACCTTGAGGGCGGTACATACAGTGGCTCTCTGTCAGTCTAACTAGTTTCAAGTCTGTTCCAAGATGAATTCCTCATACTTCTCTTTATCTGCAGGCATCACTTTCATAATCATATATACTGACACACTCTGAAAGAGAAACAACAAACATAAGCAAGTTACAACTTCCAATATTTAACAAACAAAATCAGTTCAATACTGATGTTTTACATACTGGTATATTTCTGGTAACCTCAGGTTGATTTTCGGAAAAGAAAAAACTTTTGTTTAGTTTTCACAGTGTGTCAGTATACAATCTTTGTTAGTCATAGTTAAATCAATGGAATATCTTTTTTTTAAAAACAAAGACAAGTTGAAACGTCGCAAACTTTTATTTCATTTACAAAAACATTTCTCTTAAATTATACTGCATTCAATCGTATCAATCCACATCAAGTTATGAATGCTCCCAATAACAAAATTCAAAGTGATTGAAAACCAATAACCCCTTTCCCATAGTGGTTATACATCATATTGTTTAAATTAGACTAAACTTTCGCTTCATTATTTACAGTGGTTTATAAGGTTGAATAGGATATGGTTATTTAGAATCTCACTATAAAAAAGGGAATTTGTGTTATCATCAAACATAATTTCTTAATACATTTTAAAGAAAATGACAACTTCAAACAGCACTGTGGTGATGTCATGTCGATATGACAAGATAGTTATGATGACCTTACATTGTGATGTCGTGCAGTTGGCGATGTCAGGGCATTTTCCTAATCCTTGTTGCTGCCACTTTCTTCCATTTTAGTGTTCCGCAGGTTTCTCCTGCAAACAAGACATGTTTTGAATAATCAATGCAATAGCCTGTTTGTTCCCCTAATCATTTTCTTATCATTAAAATATTGTGTTACCTTCATACAACTGTACAAAACATAACAAATATTTTATTTCATTAAAGATTTAAATAGTTTATGATAAATCAGTTAAACAAACATATTACGAATGTATTCTTGTAAAAAAAACCCATTTAAATCGAAAAATTCATGTCATACTTACTTTGCAGCTCTTCCTTATTCTATCATTGAAAGGGAAATGCTTAATTGCTTCACTCATCGCCTTCTACACACTTCTGCAGTCAGGTATTGGGTGGGAAAGCAAAGTTCCATCTGTAAATATAATACCGGTATTTCGATGAAATATAGATAATAGCTTAATTACCAATTGTTATTACATCTGCAGGGGTACAAATTGAATTCACTTCTAAAACAGTTGCGGCTAACTGTGAACAATGTCACTTATGGTACTATTATGACTGTTATTTGAAGTGATACCTGAGCAAGTCATACATAAATACTAACTGATGATAGTTGTGCAGATGGTCATATTCTCCAGCTCCTTTTTCCTTTAATTCTTTTAAAGGAAACTTTGGACCCGACCTCATGATTGACCAATTAAACATGGGGATAATCGTAAAATACCATATAACCCGTCTGCCCTCTAACACCAAAGGATTGTGACTGTAATACCAGATTTCTACTTCTCGGCAGGGCCTACGGACAGCTCAGATAGGAAGTTTAATTGTTGCTCCCTTTTCTGTTGATTCAGTGATCACAGTGATCATTTACTACCCTGTCCGTCATTTCTGTTAATGCTTGTTAAGTTGTGCCACTACAGTTACTAGAAGGACATTCAGTTCTCTGATCTTAAAATACTAAATTATAATAAAATACTACTTTAATGTGATTCAGGGGCAGACTTACATTCATTTCACATGTGGATTACATTGAATGCAGAGTGAGTTAGAGAGACCAGTTCACTACGTTTGTCTTGCGACAAACAGAATTGTTCGAAATACGGTGTGAAAAAAATGTAATGCATTTTAAAAAATATGCAGAAGGTGCATATTGACATTTGTTGTTATCTATGGTCACACAAACCAGTGCCTAATGACAAAAGTACAAGGGGGCTAACTGCTGGGGTGTGTCATATTACAAAAAGAACAAAGAAACGGCGGCAATGTGCTGTGAAAACCAAAAACAATGACAATATGAACAATTATTATTTAAATGTGATGCACATAACACAAAGTCTACCACCAACTATGAACACATATGAATTGTCTTACCGTTATAGTCTTTTAACAGCATTCTAGATTCCACAAAACTTCTCAAACAAAACGCTGCAAGTTGGCAGAAAATGGTGTGGGAGAGAATGTATAGAGCCACTCACTGAACCAGTTTCGCAGAACTTAAAATTACACCAGTGAAAATCTGTCAAGATGATGGGCTGGAAAATCCTAAATACATATGTTTATATTATATGTGTTATTATAATATCCTTTCTTATAAGTTCAGTTTCAATACGTGAACAAATAAGATGAATGTTGCAAACGTCACAACGTTGTGTGTACGTTACGTTGTGAAAAAACTTCCACACTTGCTGGGTTCTGACCCCTTGTACCTTTGCGGAAACACCACTCCGAAGATATTAGCACCTAAGAGCTGAAACTTTATTTATATATAGCTGACACATTGGGGAATAACAAGTTTGTTCTTGTTTGTGAGAATTCCTAATACTTTTACAAACTTTTGCAAACTGCGAACTTTCAGGGGCGATAATTCAAAAGCAGAGACAGGACTATACAAGCAAAAAAAGTATATCATAACAAATTCGTAGCTCTCGTTGTGTAGCCGTCATTTTGATTTTCTTTAAATTTATCTGATTTTGTCATGTTAAATTAAATAATCCCCGTGATATACTAGAGACTCGCAACTTGTTTTAAAAGATGCTTGATAACTAGACAAGCAAAATATGTTACCATGGCGAAGTCGTAGGACACGTGGTTTCGACGCCATATTTATATTTTAACGTTTTCAAATGTTTTGACCTTGTGCATTTTTGCGGAAACACCACGCCGAAGATATTTGCATCTGAGAGCTGAAACTTAGATTTATAAGCAGCTGAAGCATTGGAGAACAACAAGTTTCATATGTTATCAGCGAACTCCTATTTAATTTTTTCACAATTACCTTTCAAAGTATGATAACTTTGAATATGTACCTAGGTTCTTAAAAAAACTAATTTTCTTATTTCTTCAAAGATATACACTTTACTGGGCAAATTAGTCATACCAGTTCGAGTTATAATCTATTCTACACGTAATGTGAGGTAAAACCTGTTCGAAATTCATATAATTCACCAATAACCGGACAACAGTATCAACACTGTCTGCTTCATCGAGGCCTTACTGGAAATCTTTAAAATTCTTATTACTCGAAAGATACACATTTTATTAAGCTGTAAGTCATATCAGTTCGAGTGAAAATGTGTTCTACGCGAACTGAGATATACATACTGGAAGGAATTCATATTATATTTACACACTAGTTGAATTATATGATTTTCAAGTGAAAAGACTCATACTTAAACTCAAATAACCGGACAACAGTATCGACAATGTCCGGTTCATCGTGTGGGTAGTTGCTGGTGGTTCATTCTAAATGGGAGGATCATAATTATTTCACTAATAAACTTAAACAAATCATTACACCACTTTGAAGATATTTGCATCTAAGCAATACAACTTAGATTTATATGCAGCTTAAGCATTGGGGAATAACAAGTAACATTAAATAACTCCTAATGTCCTGTTCACAAGTACCTTTCAAGGTATAATGACGTTGAACATGTGAACAAGTTGGATATGATGAAGATTTTATTGAAGCGTCATGTTGAAGAGTTGCTTCCCTGTGACCACCCTACGATGCTGTGAGAAGGTAAACTGACACCAATACCTCAGAGAGACACAATATCACCCTGACTGGAAAAAGGGCCATTAGAACGATAACTTATATGACTAATGAGTTTTAAATATAAGTTCATCAAATTTGACTTTCATTTCGATGTGTGAACAGAAAAATTCACACTTTCGTTTTAGCTTACGCTGTTTCGTTGGTGGTCAGGCCTGTTATATATGGTGCTATTGTATCAAGAAGTACTGAATGTTGCCAAAAATGACCAATTTGAAGACAGTCAACTCAGTGCAGTGACAATATATGTAAAAGTAGTTCTGGTCGAAAACCGGACACTGCAACACGATTAACGCACATCTATTAGCCAAAAGTAATTGTAGAAGTTATTTTAAAAAACACAGAAAAAACACAAATTTAGGTTGATTATGCTTGAAAGATCTATGCATGTAAATCGGACTGTAGTTTCGGTTCTGCACATGTATAATGATGTTGTTGGATTTTCATTGGGAATTAGTAACAGCTGGAGGCGCATGCACTGAATGTATATCAAATCTCCCTCTCATCTCAACAGTTCACAAAGTAGACTTCAAATATTGTATATGGTTCGCATTGAGTATAATGCACACATACATCGGTTTTGCAATTTGTTATATTTACATAATAGAGAGTTATTAAGGAATGTAGCACGAGTCAATGAATTTCCCCTTCATTCATTCATAAACAAGATGTTACTATTGTCATAGAAAGCTATTTCCATATTAGGCAACATGTTTTTTTCCTGGGCCAAAAGAGTCCCGCTTCCATCATTCATACATAACGCATGTGACAATTGACTAACAAACTTATCAATGAAACTACCCTCGTTTTAAGCCAGTCTTTCCCACAGTATACCTACTGTAACCATTCAATGCGTCTTCTAAAAGCAGCCAAGGGTAACGGATTTGAGGCATCATTGTCTCATATCCACACACATTTATTCTACCGTTTCTAACACTTAAAGGTGCATCCATTGTGTTTCATAAAATTTTATTTGGCTTTAATGCGTTCCAACACACCAGCTGTTTACACTACAAACAAATTCACTTAGCTTCCATATTCATCCCAAATCGCCAAACATATCATAATAACTAGTTTCCAATTAAAATCTATTAACATCAGTATGCATGTGCAGAAACCGAAAATGCACATAATATTTACATGCACAGTAGTTATATGACCTATTGAACATTTTCAACCCAAATTTGTTATTTTGTCTGGTGTAAATAAGATTCCAAAATTATGTTTGATTCATTGGTGCGTGCCACTCGCGGTGCATTGTCCGGTTTTCGATCAGAAATCACTACTTTTACCTTTATATCGTCAATATACCAAGTCGAGCATGATGAAAATGATTGTTTTCGGTAACAGTTGGTACTTCTCGATAAAATAAGACCATATATAACGTTTGTCATATTTGACCCCCAACAACACAATGGATGTACCTTTAATGCCGTGCTGTACATATTCATTGTCATTGCAATTCTAAACTATTTCAATTCTATTCGTTCTCTATTCCTTTTATTCAAACATTATTATCAAATCATATTCTACCTAACCAGTACGCCAATTACTCCCCTTTGAAAACAATCACTTCCGGTCCATTCATTTACGTAAGTACACGCTCTCACCATTCTTTATAGTCATACGATTGTTCAATTTTAACATGTAAACTTTGGGTCTCAAAAATGTGAAACGACATATGAAAGATGTCTTAATTAATCATATTTCAAATAATTGAAGCATTAATACGCTGAATCTGCTTGTCGTCGCTTGCGACTATATTTAAGGAATCAGCATTTATGCTGAGTCCTTATTGTTATTGGCGTGTTTCTTATTCCACGGATCTTGTGTAAGTGATATAGCCAAAACGGCTGCAGATAATTCAACCAAACTTTACAGTCAGGTAACCCTTACGAGGAACTCACCGTGGCAAGCTTTTGGTTCCAATCGTTTAACCCATTAAAGGTCCACTTTGAATCCAAATATCAATTTTTAACATGGGAAAAATTTTCAAAATGCTGTTAAAGACTTGGAACTTGTTTAAATGATGCGCATTGACAATCCAAGCAAAAAAGTAAATCGTGGGGAAATCGTAAGTCACGTGGTTTAGCCGCCATCTTGGATTTTTAAAAACTTTTTCCAAATTTCTGACCCCATGTACCTTTGCAGAAACACCACTCCGAAGATATTAGCACCTAAGAGCTGAAACTTTATTTATATATAACTGACACATTGGGGAATAACAATTTTGTTCTTGTTTGTGCGAATTCCTAATACTTTTTTCACAGTGACCTTTCAAAGTCAGGCAACTTTTGAAAACTGCGAACTTTCAGGGGCAATAATTCAAAAACCTACAAATTGAATTGAACATTTTTTTAGGAGAGAGAGAGAGAGAGACAGGACTATGGTCTTTATGAGTCAATAATAAAATCGCTCGCGTACAGTAATTTCCAGTCATAATAAAGAAAAACGTTTTACATATTAATTTTTAAAAAATGTACTTAGAGACTTAAAACCCTTTGCACAAGATGCACAGGGACAATACAAGCAAAAAAGTAAATAATGACGAATTCGTAGGTCACGTGGTTAAGCCGCCATTTCGATTTTCTTTAAATTTGTCTGATTTTGACATGTTAACCCTTACGTTGCATATATATTTTACCATTTTTAGCCCCTTTGGCGGAATTTACAGGCTCGCAGCTCGCAGCAGTAGTTTGAGCTTAGGTACTAACGAGCTCTGCTGGCGGAATTTCCAGGCGGCGATTCCGGTACCGTTTTTACGAAATATACCGCATCTACATGGCGAATACGGGCTATATACGGGCGTTGAATACATACATACCCATACACAAATGGTTGCTTCATACCCGCATCTTTGAATTATTTTTTTACGATTTTTCTTTACTTTTCTATTACTTTGTAAAGGTTGTCTTTAATTCGGGCCTTATAACATCATGAATTTGGAGCGCGCTACTAACATTTTTATATGGACTTGAAGACCAGATGTTTGTTTTTACAATGATATAAAATTTATTAGAATGCGACCTATGGTTATAATTCTATTGTCATCTAAAGTTTGTCTTTATTTCCAGCTTTATGAAATCAAAACTCCTGAGCTCGCATATTGCGAATTTTATATGTACTTGTAGACAATTTATTCCTCTTTACAATGACATAAAAAATATTAGAATACGACCTATGGTTCGGAAAATATAACCAACCAAAGGAGAGTGACGCTACCCCGACAGTACCACGTGAATGCGTCCCGACGCACAACAAGTTACTGGCACCGCTTGATCCCCCCGGGACTGGTCTAATTACAGTACCGTTACCTCCTCGAGACCTCCTCGAGGGTGCCAGAGCCGAGCGCGCTTGGAACTAATGGGTACTAATGAGCACAGCATACACTTATCACTGCGGCGAACGCAATACATGTTGCGCGCTGTAAAGTTTGTCTTTATTTCCAGCTTAATAAAAACGTAAATTTTTTCGCGGGCATGCGAAACACGTATGTTCTTGTAGACAATTTATTCCTCTGATATTCTGATATTCCAATGATATAAAAATTATTGGAATACGTCAAATGGTTCGCAATATATGGAGAGCGTAAGGAAGGCACCCCTAGTACTTAGAGAATTCATTTTTGAAAAACTAACTTTTTGCGACATCTGGCGCATCACTTGCCGCATATTTATTTTTCGCTGCGCATATACATATGATACATGGAATTTGAAGACAATTTATTGCTCTTTACGATGATGTAAAAAAAAAAAAAGCGCAACTTCGTTCGGAAGCTATAGCGTGCCAAAGGAAGGTACCCTCGGTACTTTGAGTATCGCGCATATCGGGGCACGTGCCGCAACTTAAGTTTTTCGTGCGCATGTGTAAATTTTATATGGAATCAAATCCGAATCTTTCCTCTTTACCCAATGTAAGTTTTATGAAATTTGGCCACCCGGTTCAGCATTAATGGGTGTTATTTATGATGCGGTTCTGGCTGAACTTCCAATGAAAGCTCGCATTCACTTTCTCTGTCTCTTTGATAAAATAAAAAATATTTTATTTGCAATGACATACATTACAATGAAATTTCATTACATTTATGTACAAATAGAAACACATATTTACCTGCGGCAGTGCGCAGAACAGCTTTAGGGACCTAACAAGGTCTGTATATAATGATTATATACTGGTTGTCCACACTTCGGCTCTCTTTACTTTCAATTTTCCTCTTCTTCATTCCCTTCTTCATTTCTTTCTTTTTCCGTGGCAGTGATGTAAGCCCTTGAATAGTCAGGCGGTGTGGTACAGTTTGAAGCATGGTGCGGCGCACAGAGAAACATTACAATCTGTACGGCTTCTGACATCGCGCCGATTTTTTCGACGCATATGTCAAACGGACCATTTTCTGATTTCCTCGGCGACGTGTAGCACCGGGCGCTAGGCCCGGAAAATATACTACTATGTCAGGGAAGCTCGGGTTGTCAGTTGCCGAATGACTTCTCTTTTCGAGAAGCAGAGCATCTAAGGAGCGGTCTCTAGAGGCGGAGCCCGGACCCATGGGAGTATACTCCAATGCTCTCCGGGAATTCCCGTCCCCGTCTTCCGCGGCGGACCCCGGATTCAATCACGGGACAGGTTTCCAATGTTCTCTTTTGAGAACGAGAGACTCCGAGGAACAATCCTGTGGGACGAACCCCGGATTCTATTGGGAATGGGTTCCCATGCCCTCTCGACATATATAGCAGAAACCTTTATACCTCGGAATGACACGAACCTTTATTTCAAAGTAGAAAAAAAATAATAATTTGCACAAAAAGGTTTTGGGGGGGGGGGGGGTTGGGGGGTCCGCGCACCCCCGGTAGATATTTATAGTTGTGGGTCGGTCCAAAGATGACGGACAACGCCCATGTTCATGGGAATTTTTTCTCATTATGTCATGGCGAATCCCGTCGGATATTCCCCTGCTCACGAAAAAACTAATACCTAAAAAAGTAATTGTGATACAAAAGAACTTTGGTATTAAAAGTGGTGGGGAATCAAATTCTCCATCTGCTCAGTTCAGTCCGTTACACTTATAAATAATTCTTCAAATCTTATTGAATGAAACGTCTTTTATTCAAAAATGTAAAAAATAAAATAATAAATTCAATTCAAATGGTTTGGAAGGGTGCGCCCTCGTATTTGAATTTTAGAAATGCAAACCTTTCGCAAATGGCATCAGTAACAAAAATGTTCACGCATTTTTAGAAACTCCGAAAAGTGAAATATTTTCCTGAGAAAATATTCCCACGAAAAGGCTTTTCCCCGAGCGGCGGGTCCCGTACTCAAATATATTTTCGCTTTTATGTTATATTTTTTTCCCCAAAACTGGAAACAAAATTCCGTCATGACAGTTGTTCATCGTTTATAAAGCTCTATATTTGCGTATCAAAAGAACAGTATTTTTGTTATATCTTATCATACTTCTTCACTTTTGCGTACATCAATATTGCGGGGCTCCGCGCATGCACAGTTCTTCCCAAAAATATGCGCATCTTATATGGAATTGAAGACAATGTTTTCCTCTTTACAACGATGTAAAAATTATAAAAATCGGACTTGCGGTTCAAAGTTATGAAGTGCGAAATTTATACCTTTTGGCGCGGCGCTTCGCGCATGCAGAGTTCTTCACAAAAACATGCGCATTATACATGGAATTAAAGACAATGTTTTCCTCTTTACAATTATACAAATTATAAAAATCGGACTTGCGGTTTACAAGTTATAAAGCCCGTAATGATGGTATATGCTAAGAGCGCCACTTATTCAAAGCCGAATATCACCTTCTGCGCAACACTTGGCGCATCAAAAGTTATTGCCGAAAATACCGGTATTTTATATGGAATTGAAGACAATTCTTTTATCTATATACTGATAAAAAAATTATGAAAATATCCCAAGTAGTTTCTTAGAAATAGTGCGCCGAGGCATGTTGGGGTAAATGCGCCACATGTCTAAAAATTCAAAAGTGCGAAAGTCGCCTATCTCTGTGCGATTGCTGTATTTTCAGTTATGTTAGCGCAATTGCGATTTCTATATGGGAATAAAGGCCATTCTTTCCTCTTTATTTTGGTATAAAAAAATTGAAAACAACCAATTGGTTCATATGATACGAAGTGCGAGAGAAAGGTAGCTTATCGCAATATCTTCCCGTAATTAGAGGCTATCTGCCCATGTGGCGGGACGCGAGACAGATAAGCATGTACGGGCCTATCTCACCCCGGGGCAGTGCAGACACTTAGGTGATAATTAGCCGCCGGGCAGTGTAGCCATCGGAGCGAAGCACGACAAAATTAGCATTTTGTAAAGCTAATTATCGATGCGTTACGGGTCAACAATGCACACGCAAATTGGTGTGAATTTTGCTGGACGTTCCGACCAGACACTGAACAAAGCTTTATTCTCATGGCGGGCCGCGAAGCATAAATACAGCCATTCTCATGGAGCGATTCGCGGACACAATCGACTCGGGACCCGGTGCCACGGCTAGCAAAGTAGCGAGACAGCTGTAAATTCTTCTAAGTAACCGATCCGGGATCCGTATTGAGGTACCTCGGAATCGCTTATAGCCCGCCCGGATAATTCCGGGACCCGCAAGTTAATGGTGAAATTTTGGTCAAAATAATCCTAGTGACATACTAGAGACTCGCAACTTGTTTTAAAAGATGCTTGATAACTAGACAAGCAAAATATGTTACCATGGCGAAGTCGTAGGTTTCGACGCCATATTTAAATTTTAACGTTTTCAAATGTTTTGACCTTGTGCATTTTTGCGGAAACAACACGCCAAAGATATTTGCATCTGAGAGCTGAAACTTAGATTTATAAGCAGCTGAAGCATTGGAGAACAACACGTTTCATATGTTATCAGCGAACTCCTATCAATTTTTTCACAATTACCTTTCAAAGTATGATAACTTTGAATATTTACCTAGGTTCTTAAAACAAACTAATTTTCTTATTTCTTTAAAGATATACACTTTACTGGGCAATAAGTCATACCAGTTCGAGTTAAAATCTATTCTACGCGTAATGTGAGGTAAAACCTGTTCGAAATTCATATAATATTTATACAATAGTCGATTTAGAAGATTTTGCAAGCATAAAGAATCATGCTAAGACACCAATAACCGGACAACAGTATTTACACTGTCTGCTTCATCGAGGCCTTACTGGAAATCTTTAACATTCTTATTTCTCGAAAGATACACAATTGATTAAGCTGTAAGTCATACCAGTTCGAGTGAAAATGTGTTCTACGCGAACTGAGATATACATACTGGAAGGAATTCATATTATATTTACACACTAGTTGAATTAGATGGTTGTCCAGTGTAAAGACACATGCTTAAACTCGAATAACCGGACAACAGTATCGACAATGTCCGGTTCATTGTGGCCTCCCGGAAACCTTTAAAATTCTTATTTCTCCGTAGATATACATGCTACTATGTAATAAATCATACAAGTTCGAGTGAAAAAGTATTCTGCGCGAACTGAGAGAAACATCCTGGAAAAAACTCATAGGATATTTACACTGTAGTCGATTTAGATGCACCAAGTCACAAGTCAAGCTCAGAGAGCGACTCCAAATCCCACCTTTTCAGGTAAGCTAAACTGTGACGTCAGTAATACGGCTCGAAACATCGAAGTTTTCCTTAAGTGAAATTGGTCTCCACCCCGATCCCCCAAGCCATGTCGCTTCACTTCTTATCTTTACTATCATTTAATATTCAAAAATTCTTGCTGTCTTTTGGACTTAAACATTTACTCACCACCTTTTCTTTATTTTCTTATGGATGTTTACTTACACTTTGAAATTATCTGTTTTATGTTTTATAGCTTTCAGGGTAAGTAACTACAACTGCCCGTCGGCGAAATCACCAATGTTGGAAGCATACGTTAAAATCCTATCCATCAACAACAGCTTTTTTTGCGTTGTAGCCTACTCTTTGTCGATGGGGGTGGTTCCCGATGGCAGGTGGAGTGAGGATGTTGTGTCTCTTCATGTACACGTTGGTCTACGTCTTCCAAGTCAGACTTCGTAAGCCAAATGGATTTGTCTGTACTTGTTGAGTGAATGGTACATTCCATACGGGCAGTTGCTGGTGGTTCACTCTAAATGGGAGAATCATAATTATTTCGATAATATACTTAAACAAAGCGTTACACTACTCTAAAGATATTTGCATCTAAGGGCTGAAACTTAGATTTATATGCAAGCAATGGGAAATAACAAGTTATTTTATTAAATAACTCCTATGGTGAAGATGACGATTTGATGTGCAAGAGTTGCTTCCCTCTAACCACGATGCTGATGCGAGCAGGCAAACTGACACCAATACCCTATCAGAGGGACACAATATCACCCTAAGTAGAAAAGGGGTCATTAGCAAGATACTTTATATGACTAATGAGTTTTAAACATAAGTTCATCAAATTTGATTTCCATTTTGATGTGTGAACAGGAAATACCACATAGGTTTACATTGTGTTGTTGGGGTCAGTCTTGCTAAACATTATAGATGATGCTATTGTATTGAGAAGTACGGATTGTTGCCGAAAATTACCAATTTGAAGACAGTCGACTCAGTACTAGTATAGTGACAATATATATGTCAAAGTAGTTCTGGTCGAAAAACGGACACTGCATCACGATTAACGCACATCTATTAGCCGAAAGTAATTTTAGAAGCTATTTTACAACACACAAAAAAACAAAACAAATTTAGGTTGATTATGCTTGAAAGATCTGTGCATGTAAATCGGACTGTAGTTTCGGTTCGGTTCGGTGTATAATGATATAGTTCGATTTTAATTTGAAATTAGTAACATCTGGAGGCGCATGCACTGTTTAAGGTACATTCATTGTGTTGTTGTGGGTCACATATGCCAAACTTTATAAATGATGTTAATCTTTCGAGAAGTACGGACTTTCACCGAAAATTGCCATTTTAATGATAGTCAATCTAGTATAGTGACGATATAAATGTAAATATGTCGATTTTTGATCGAAAACCGGGCAACATGCAGCATGTGTGGCGCGCGTCAATTGGTCAAACATAACTTTGGAAACTTATTTTCACCATACAAACCGATAACTTTGGGTCGATAGTGTTGAGTATGTCTTATAACTAATGTACATGTAAATGGGACGTGTAGTTTCGGTTTCTGTACATGCATAATAATGTTGCTAAATTTTAATTAAAAGCTAGAAACCATGATATAATTGGCTATTGGGGATAAATATGCAATTTGAGTGAAATTATTAGAACTGGTATCAACACATATCGTATGTTGGCACGTATTTCAGCTGGGCTTATGGCATGGCATGGTGTCCGGCGTCTGTCCATCCATCCATCCATCCATCCATCCATCCGTCCGTCCATCGCCCGTCCATCCGTCCGTAATCTTTTCGCTTTATCCTTGGCCAATGGGGATTCTAAATTGTAGATTTCGTGACCCAATGACCCCAAATGGGGTCACAGGGGTCACATCCTTAAAAAGTTTTTTTCCAATCTTATTCTCCAGTTCCAAAAGGTCTAGAGAGCTGAAAAGTTGTGAGCAGACTCCTTGACCAATGGAGATTCTAAATTTTAGATTTCATGACCCAGTGACCCCAAATGGGGTCACAGGGGTCACATCCTTAAAAGCTTTTTTTCATCTTCTTCTCCAGTTCCAAAAGGTCTAGAGAGCTGAAAAGTTGTGTGCAGACTCCTTGGCCAATGGGAAACTAAATTGTAGATTTCGTGACCCCATGACCCCAAATGGGGTCACAGGGGCCCCTGGGGTGTAGACGTGTGTCACGAGGCGCAGACACAAATTGGTGTAATCTTCAAATAACTCCAAAATATTTGGATAAACTTTTATGTGAGTAACTGTGCATACGTGTTTATAGCATATCTGGATCGAAAATGGTGTCTATTGATCTGTACAGGGCTCGCATTGGAACTTTTACCCACCCTCGGGGTACCCGCCAGGTCAGCCTAGCGAGAGACAGTGAGTACACGCCATTCACGGCCGGGACAGACGTTCATTTCAGACTTTTGATTTGTGCGATATTGTTCACACTACATCTACAAACTTCATTTTGTATTATTCATTTGCTTGAAAATGTGAATTTTGAACAATTTATACCAAAAGAAAATGTATTTCTTTGTGTATCGTGTGACGTCACAATATTCACCCGTGGGTCGTTGGCAAGCTGCCATGCACTCAGTGCACGAGACTCATGCATTCTTGGCGGTGACGTGTCCCCAGCCAGCGTCATCATTCAGATACTCAGGTGCGCGAACGATATTGAAACCAACCCCGGCCCTACCCTGACTCTTCAAGACGTCAAGGATGCTATTATTGGTGAACTACGCGAGGTAAAGTCTGAAATTTCCTCATTGAAGTTGGATGTTCAAACTATTAACGTCACTTGTGGTCAACTTCAAAACGACGTGAAAGATATTCGCTCTGACATGAACACTATTAAACATAACCAGGAAGTGTTGTATACTGATATTGATGCAATTGAGGATAAAGTAGATAACATGAATGAAAAACTTTCACAGTTTGACGAAGAATTGGATAGGCTTGAGTCGATAAGTCGCCGTGACAACGTAATTATTTATGGTATCCCGGAGTCAGAAGGTGAAAAATCCATGGCCTGTAAAGAAAACGTGTTGTCAGTTTTTAATGAACATTTAACTTTTAAAACATGGCAGTCCCCCGACGTCGTACGTGCTCATCGCCTTGGCGTTCGACGCAGTAACGCAACTAAACCACGCCCTGTGATCGCCAAGTTACAGGTCTCAGATGACAAGGTCAGAGCGTTGAAAGGACGTAGCAATCTAAGAGAAGCTGGATATGGGATCTCGAGTGACCTAACTACCCGACAACGCCAACAACTGCAGGAACTCATGACTGGACAGTATGGGTTCTTCAAGAACGGAAAGCTTGTGGCCAAGCAACGCGCGGACAATGAGTCGGTGTCCCAACCGGCCCATGTCTCCCCAATAGAGTATAGGACATCACATCTGAGAACCGTTGCAAGTACCAGGAGAGAGAGACGTGAGCGTCAAAAGTCTACCAAGGACAACGGCCGAAGCCCGGATAATTTGCCACAGGGAACAGCTGAAGTTAGCATCGGTATCAGTAATGTGCACGTGAACTGTAACAGTGTACGAGCGGAAAAACAATCGATGACATTCCTATGCTGGAATGTGAACGGACTGTTGAATAAAATAAGTGACTTTAACTTCACCCAATATCTATATCAATTTAAAATCATATGTCTGGTAGAAACTTCTGTTACTTCTATCTCCTATGACTGGTTAGAAAACTATGATATGTTTTACAGTCCTGCAGTTAAACTCTCCAATCACGGCCGTTTATCTGGTGGTCTGTGCGTATGCATACACAACTCTTTCAGCAAGTTCTGTAAATTGATTCCATCTACAGGAGATAATTTATTATGTGTACATTTGTGAAAAGAATTCATGTGAATCTTATCTGTACCTACGTTCCACCTTCTAGCTCTTCTTATTATGGTGGTTGCAGCACGAAATGTGGTTTAGAATATCTTGAAGAGTTCATGTTTGTTAATTCATCACTTATACAGGAATCGTACACCATTATTTGCGGTGATCTTAATGCTAGAACGGGTGAAATGAATAATCCGAATATTCAAGATGATGATCAAAACGATGATATAAAATGTCCTTGGCCAGTAGATAATGATATTAGACTTAACAACCGTAAATCCCATGATAAAGTTCAAAATAAGTTCGGGCAATACTTGATTGATCTTTGCTATGCATTTAACCTGTTTATTGTAAATGGCAGAGTAAGTGGAGATAATGAAGGGGAATACACTTACTGGGGTCAACAAGGCGCAAGCGTAAATGATTATTTTATTTGTTCACCAAATGTTTTCACGTATATTGATTTATTCCATGTTTCCGAACAGTTGGATTCTGATCATTTTCCATTAGAGTTAACGTGCAACTTTTCCGACCCGACAGTGAATAAGACCGATAATTCGTTTGATGAAAAGATTATTTGGAATGATTCGTTCTCCAAAAGCTTTATTCACAGTTTACAGGAACGCTTATCGACATGTAGCAAACATTTGATTAAAGCTATTGATATAAATGTAAACCGTGCAATTGATGACTTTGTTCATATTGTACTAGATTCTGCGGATTGTATGAAGCGTAGATTCTACCATAATACAAATAACAGAAAACATAAGTTAAGGAATACAGAATGCACAAATGCTAAACGTGTAGCACGTAGAGCCCTTAGGAATTTTAGAACAAAGCGTACTGATTACAACCGTGCAGTTTATTGTCGACAGAGGAACGCATATAAGAATTGTTGCAGAAAATACAAATCTTATATTGCTAATAAACGATAAGATAATCTCTGTAAATCTGCTAAATACCCTTCAAAATTTTAGAAACAAATACGGTCTTTGCAGAATCGAGAAAAGATAAACCCACGTATTTCGAAATCTGAATGGCTCATTCACTTCAAAGATCTATATGCAAATACTGATATATTCAACAACAATGCTACTATTATTGACGATATTGCTTTGGATTCTGACGAATATGATGATGTTGATGAACTAGTGTTAAACTCCCCTGTTACAGAAATTGAAATTAGTGAAGCTATAGCACATTTAAAACGAGGTAAAGCAGCTGGACCGGATGAAGTTGTAATCGAAATGCTTAAATGTTCACAAAATGAAAGTATGCCCTTTCTTATAAAATGTTTCAATTTCCTTTTTAACAGTGGAACATTCCCGTCTAGCTGGTCCCGATCAATCATTATTCCACTTCATAAAAAGGGGGACGCTAATAACCCAGATAATTACAGGGGTATATCGTTGATGAGCATACTCGGGAAGGTATTTACAACAATTTTGAATAATAGAATTTCACAATGGGCAAATATGCGAGATAAAATTCCAGAGACCCAAGCAGGATTTAGAAAAAACTACTCCACAACTGACCATATCTTCACATTATATGCTATAATTAAAAAATGTTTGTCTCGTAAAAAGCATAAATTATACGTTGCATTTGTGGACTTTAAAAAAGCCTTCGATACAGTTGATAGGCTGAAACTCTGGAAGTGTTTGAGAAATACTTGTTTGAGGGGTAAAATATATTGTATGTTAAAGGAAATGTATTCAAATATAAAATCCTGTGTCCGCTGTGGGAGTAGTGTTACGGACTATTTTGATTGTCCTCTTGGTCTAAGGCAAGGATGTATACTCAGTCCTATTCTATTTTCATTCTTTATCAATGAGCTATATCATGAAATTGCATGTAATGGAAAACATGGTATTCAGTTGTTTCCTGATTATATAGAAATACTAATGCTTCTCTTTGCCGACGATGTAGTCTTACTATCAGATACAGTGACAGGGCTACAGAGACAACTTAACATTCTAGATGATTATACTAAAGAAGGGAAACTTTCTGTAAATTTCGATAAAACTAATGTTGTTAATTTCGGAGGGGTGGCCCAACATCGCATAAAGAGAAGTGGGTTCTAAGTAATCAACCTGTTAAAATAGTTGATGGTTATACGTACCTAGGCGTTCGTTTTTATCATACTTTTAACATGAAAAAAAGCGTATATGATCTTGCACTACGTGCTAAAAAATCTCTTTTTCAATTGATATCTGTAATGTATAAAATTGGAATGTTAACACCTGGTCTATTCTTTAAACTTTTTGATGCCCAAATACAACCAATTCTGTTATACGGGTCAGAAATATGGGGTTTCCAACGTTTTCAATCTTTAGAAAAAGTCCATTTATTAGCATGCAAAAAGTTTTTGGGAGTTGGGTCTTCAACGCCAAACATCATGGTGTATGGGGAGTGTGGAAGATACCCCCTCTATATCAATTCACAGATAAGATGTCTGAAATACTGGTTAAAACTTCTCCTCATGCCTTACCATCGTAATCCAAAGTTATCATACAATATGATGTTCTACTTAGATAGCATTGGTAAAGTAACTTGGGCATCAAGCATAAGATATTTATTGTTTTCCCATGGCTTTGGCTTTGTCTGGTCAGATCAAACTGTTGGTAATATTGATGCTTTTATTAAAATATTTCGTAATCGATCATTAAGCATGTTTAATCAGGAATGGCAATCGAGTCTTAGTAACAGCACACGCTATGATTGTTATAGGACATTTAAAACTCTACTCCAGCCAGAAAAATATCTATCGATACTCACATGTAAAGATTTAAGGTATAGTTTGATTAGATTTAGACTAGGATTATTAAAGTTAATGGTAAATGAAGGAAGAAAGATGTCAATTGAAAGAAACCAAAGACTTTGTCCATTATGCAAAGGAGCAGTTGAAAACGAAATTCATTTACTTTTTATTTGTAAACCATATTATGAAATACGAAAGAAATACATATCTGATTATTACCTGTCAAAATCCCCGGAAGTGGCCTTTAAGTCATTAGTTTCATCATGCGATGAAAGAAATATTAGAAATTTGTCTTTGTATATAAAACATGCTGTTAAATTAAGAGATGAACTGTTAAAAGAATAATTATACATTGTCAATTATTGTACAAATCCTTATGTATAACTCTGTAAACTGTATATGGGCCGGAGGCCTCGAATACAATAAACTTCTTGTCTTGTCTTGTCACATCCTTAAAAACCTATTTTCATCTTCTTCTCTAGTTTCTTCTCTAGTTTCAAAAGGTTCTAGTTTTAAAAGAGCTTAAAATTTGTGTGCAGGCTCCTTGGCCAATGGGGATTCTAAATTGTAGATTGTGTGACCCCATGGACCAAATGGGGTCACAGTGTTCATGATTTAAGAACCTTTTAAGAATCTTTTGCTTGTAAACAATAACTTAAAAACTTAAATATTCAACTTAAGATAGTAAATCAATGAAATCATGATGGGCTACAGAGCCCATGGCTCTATTTTTATTATTATTTGCATCCATTTTGTCATCAAGATTCAGCTAAAACGCCTGAAGCAAATGAAACCAAATTTAACAGGCTGATAGCCCTTAATGTGGAATAGACATACTAAGCTTTTGGGCCCAATTGGCCGAGCCATTAAAGGTCCACTTCGAATCCAAATTACGATTTTTTACAGGGGAACATTTTTCAAAATGTACTTAAAGACTTGAATTTTATTTTAAAAGATGCGCATTCACAATGCGAGCAAAAAAGTAAATCACTATGAAATCGTTAGTCACATGGTTTAGCCGCCATCTTGGTTTTTAAAAACGTTTTCAAATTTTCTGACCTCATGTACCTTAGCGGAAACACCACTCCGAAGATATTTGCACCTAAGAGCTTAAACTTTAAAAATATATAGCTGAAACATTGGGAAATAACAAGTTTGTTCTTTTTTGTGAGAACACCTAATACTTTTTTCACAATGACCTTTCAAAGTCAGGCAATGTTTTTAAATTGCGAACTATCAGGGGCTATAATTAATAATCCTACCCATCGAATTGAAAGATTTTTTCAGGGGAGTAAGACAGTACTACGGCCTTTAAGAATCAATAATGAAATCACTCGCATACAGTCATTTCCGGTCATATTAAAGAACAACTTTTGCATGGGGAAATTCTCTATTTCTTTTATTCAAACATTATTATCAAATAGTAGTAGACAAATACTCCACATGCTCCCTTCTAAAAGTAGATATAAAATAACCACTTCCAGTCTATACATTTACGTAAGTACACGCTCATACCATTGTATATAGTCAACAATTGTTCGATTTTAGCATGTAAACTTTGGGTCTCAATACTCCTAGAGATATGCTAAAGACTTGAAACTTGTTTTAAAAAAATACGCAGCAACATAGGACAGATGTCTAAATTAAAACAATTGAAACGTTGAATCCGACTTTTCGTCGCTTGCGACTATATTTGTCATTGCCGATTTTTTAGCTCATCAGGCCTGAAAGGCAGTACAGTACTACGGCCTTTAAGAATCAATAATAAAATCAGTCGCGTACAGTCATTTTCGGTCATAATAAAGAACAACTTTTGCATGGGGAAATTTTAAAGAAAATCCACTGAGAGACCTGAATCCTTTTGCAATAGATGCGTAAGGACAATAAGAGTAAATAAGTAAATCATGACAATGTATAAGTGATTTATAAGCAGATGAAGCATTGTGGAACAACAAATTTCATATCTTACTAGCAAACTCCTACCAGCAGACAACGTTGTAAAATAACGTTGTGAAATAACCTACACACAACCGGGGTGCAATGTTGTGAAAAAACCTTCACACAACCTGAAAATATCTGCGCACAACCAGGATGCAACATTCATTATTTATTAACACCTGTATATCAGGTACTACCACAGGTCAAATAGTCTGTAAATCTTGAGGGTGGCACATACAATGGCCCTCTGTCAATCCTCGCCTAACTAGTTTCAAGTCTGTGCGAAGCTGAATAAGCCTTAATTCCTCATACTTCTCTTTATCTGCAGGCATCACTTTCATAATCATATATACTGACACACTTTGAAAGAGAAACAACAAACATAAGCAAGCTACATCTTCCAATATTTAACAAACAAAATCGGTTCAAAACTGATGTTTTACATACAGGT
Source organism: Gibbula magus (assembly GCA_936450465.1). Lineage (NCBI taxonomy): Eukaryota > Metazoa > Mollusca > Gastropoda > Trochida > Trochidae > Gibbula > Gibbula magus. The sequence goes on from OW388297.1 coordinate 61,251,550, forward strand.
AAATATCTGGTAGCCTCAGGTTGCTTTTCAAACAGCACTGTGGTGATGTCATGGCGATATGACAAGATGGTTATGATGTCATGACATAGTGGTGTCATGTAGTTGGCGATGGCAGGGCATTTTCCTTATCCCTGTCGCTGACATTTTCTTTTTTCTTGGGTGTTCCGCAGGTTTCTCCTGCAAACAAAACATGTTTAAATGCTATATGCAATAGCCTGTTTGTTCCCCTTAACATTTTTATTATTATTAAAATATGTTGTTACCTTCGTACAACTCTACAAAACATAAGGATTATTTTATTTCATTAGGGATTCCAATAGTGTATGATAAATCAGTTAACCAAAGATATTACGAAAGTATTTCTTGTAAAATGATAAACTTATATGAACAAATTTAAACGGAAAAATTCAATGCATACTTACATTGCAGTACTACCCTTTTCTATCATTGAAAGGGCAGTGCTTAATTGCTTCACTAGTCGCCTCCTACACACTTCTGCAGTCAGGTTTTGGGTGGGAAAACAGGTGTTCCGTCTGTAAATATAATATTTCAATGAAATATGGATAACAATTTAATAACCAATTGTTATTACATCTGCAGTGGTACAAATTAAATTCACTTCTAAAACAGTTGCGGCTAACTGTGAACAATGTCACTATTCAATCACAGTTTCCTGTCTGAGCATCGCCGAATATTTGTCCTGTAAAACAAAGACGTTATTTTGTATCTGTTGTGACAATGACATTGTTGCCCTAAATCCTTCTAACTGTGTGAGCATGGTGAAAAACACGAATGTCAACTTTGCAAGTTTGTAAATCTTGTGTATAATGTCCTCAATCCTCAATCAGTATAACCTCTGTAATTCGAAGTTGAAGGGACTAGTAAAGATATGTTATAATTTAATTATCATTCAATGTAATTTGCTTATTTTAAAAAACCCAAGATCAGATGTATGGTTTATTATATAACTAGCAATGAAATATGTGATTTTACAATGAAAATAAAATCAATATTTTCACATAAGCAGTAGAAAGTCATATTTTCACTGCTGTGAAAATATAACTCATATTTTCACTGCAGTGACTAACGTGTGGCCGGAAATATTGTCTCCATTTGAAATGAAATTATCTCCCTTTGTAAAGTGATTACCTCCCTTGCTTTCAACGTCTGACGTAAACGACGCTGTTGTGATGTTTCAGTCAATTGTTGTTGACCTTTTGAGGTGTAAATATCATATTCAATATTCCATATTATTATATGATTGCAGGTGAAATACCGGGATCTATCAATGAAAATAAACCGTGTTTTTAGTCACTAGTGAAAATAACAATGGAACGTGATATCAGTCACTAGTGACTGATATAACAATGACCTGACGTCATAAAACAATGCTCCGACGTCATGACACGTTCATGACGTCACATTGTTGCTGAGGCGACAGGCTCATTCTGGAGCCGACTTAACATAAATGCAAGTCTATTTCAGTGAATATGCAAAGATTTGGTCATATAATAAATAGAAAATTTGTCTTTTCTTGACAAATACCATGTTTATCTCATCGAGTGAGGTAGAAAGGTTATATTTACACGAGTGGCGCAGTGGCTGCGCCATTCGTGAAAATATCACTTTCTCACTCCACTCGATGATATAGAAATGATATTCGGCAAAAACAATGAAATAGTCTCTATTCATTAACTTGTAGCAGACATTTGTGATGTTTGTAACAAGGATGAGTGGAACATGGGGATACTCGTAAAATAACATTATACCGTCTGCCCTCCAACATCAAATGATTTTGACTGTAATATCAGATGTCTACTTCTCGGTAGGAACTTGGGACAGCTCAGATAGGCTGTTTAATCGTTGCTTCCTTTTCTGTTGATTCACTGATCACTTTTAGATGTTACTACCCTCTCCATCATTCTTGTGATGATGCTTGTTAAGTGGCCCTTAATGGGAAGACTTCATCTCAATAGGTGACACTACAATTACTAGAAGAACATTCAGTTCTCTGAAGTGTTTACTGCTGAATCAACTTAACAGGTATTTGAAAGAAACCAAAGGGTTTGTTTTCCTTTAATGTAATTCAGGGGCAGAGTACATTCATTTCACATGTAGATTATATTGAATGCAGAATGAGTAAGAGAGGTGTAAAATATTACCAAGAACAAGGAAAAGGCGGCAGACGAGGACAATATGAACAGTTGTTATTTAAATGGGATGCACATACCAAGAAGTCTAACGCCAACTATGAACATATACGAATTGTCTTAATGTTATAGTCTATTAGCAGCGTTCCAAATTCCAGAAAACTTCTTTAACAAAAACGCTGCAAGCTAGCAGAAAATGGCGTCGGAGAGAATGTATAGAGCCACTCTCTGACCTAGTTATTGAGAATTAGAATTATATATTAGAATTACACCAGTGAAAATGTATCTTCTAACGGTTCGCAGATTAGAAAGAAGTTAATGTTCTTGAGGTTCGAGACCCTTGACACTTTGGTGATAAGTGTGCTGATGTACATTGGACATATGTGTCCGGTGCGTGGGAACAATTGTAATGGTAGAGGGATATAGCATCAGTGCTTAGTGACAGTTTTTGGTCTACGAGCAGATATCACCCTGACTAGACCAATCTATTGATTTGATGATTTTAAAACATCCATTATCTAACATATGTACCTTTTTATATTAGGTAACATATTATTGGTATTTTAGTTATCTTTATTTTAAAAAAAATTCTCAATGACGTCATGTAATAAGTAAAATGTTCTTGTACATTTCATATATACAAGAGATGAGCCTGAGTGTGCGTGTTTACGCTTCTCCTACCGAGTGATTGTTTTTGTATGGGACATTGAGTGTGCGTGTTTACGCTTCTCCTTTCGAGTGATTGTTTTTGTATGGGACATTGAGTTGTATTATATGTAATGTTTTTTTTTGCAAATGTTCATATTTTACGCTTTTCCACAGAGTGAATGTTTTGGCCTGTACTAATGGCAGGTTTTTATCTCTGAGGTTTTTGGTGCGAAAATATGGTCATTGGTTTTTATGTTTCCATGTACAATGTATATTTGAATATTGCTATTCTATTGTCAGTGTAATAAACTTTTCAAGTTTGTAAATCTTGTGTATAATGTCCTCAATCCATTTACAGTATAACCTCTGTAATTCGAAGTTGAAGGGACTAGTAAAGATATGTTATAATTTAATTATCATTCAATGTAATTTGCTTATTTTTAAAAACCCAAGATCAGATGTATGGTTTATTATATAACTAGCAATGAAATATGTGATTTTACAATGAAAATAAAATCAATATTTTCACATAAGCAGTAGAAAGTCATATTTTCACTGCAGTGAAAATATAACTCATATTTTCTCTGCAGTGACTAACGTGTGGCCGGAATTATTGTCTCCCTTTGAAATGAAATTATCTCCCTTTGTAAAGTGATTACCTCCCTTGCTTTCAACGTCTGACGGTGAACAACGCTGTTGTGATGTTTCAGTCAATTGTTGTTGACCTTTTGAGGTGTTAATATCATATTCAATATTCCATATTATTATATGATTGCAGGTGAAATACCGGGATCTATCAATGAAAATAAACCGTGTTTTTAGTCACTAGTGAAAATAACAATGGAACGTGATATCAGTCACTAGTGACTGATATAACAATGACCTGACGTCATAAAACAATGCTCCGACGTCATGACACGTTCATGACGTCACATTGTTGCTGAGGCGACAGGCTCATTCTGGAGCCGACTTAACATAAATGCAAGTCTATTTCAGTGAATATGCAAAGTTTTGGTCATATAATAAATAGAAAATTTGTCTTTTCTTGACAAATACCATGTTTATCTCATCGAGTGAGGTAGAAAGGTTATATTTACACGAGTGGCGCAGTGGCTGCGCCATTCGTGAAAATATCACTTTCTCACTCCACTCGATGATATAGAAATGATATTCGGCAAAAACAATGAAATAGTCTCTATTCATTAACTTGTAGCAGACATTTGTGATGTTTGTAACAAGGATGAGTGGAACATGGGGATACTCGTAAAATAACATTATACCGTCTGCCCTCCAACATCAAATGATTTTGACTGTAATACCAGATGTCTACTTCTCGGTAGGAACTTGGGACAGCTCAGATAGGCTGTTTAATCGTTGCTTCCTTTTCTGTTGATTCACTGATCACTTTTAGATGTTACTACCCTCTCCATCATTCTTGTGATGATGCTTGTTAAGTGGCCCTTAATGGGAAGACTTCATCTCAATAGGTGACACTACAATTTCTAGAAGAACATTCAGTTCTCTGAAGTGTTTACTGCTGAATCAACTTAACAGGTATTTGAAAATACCAAAGGGTTTGTTTTCCTTTAATGTAATTCAGGGGCAGAGTACATTCATTTCACATGTAGATTACATTGAATGCAGAATGAGTAAGAGAGGTGTAAAATATTACCAAGAACAAGGAAAAGGCAGCAGATGAGGACAATATGAACAGTTGTTATTTAAATGGGATGCACATACCAAGAAGTCTAACGCCAACTATGAACATATACGAATTGTCTTAATGTTATAGTCTATTAGCAGCGTTCCAAATTCCAGAAAACTTCTTTAACAAAAACGCTGCAAGCTAGCAGAAAATGGAGTCGGAGAGAATGTATAGAGCCACTCTCTGACCTAGTTATTGAGAATTAGAATTATATATTAGAATTACACCAGTGAAAATGTATCTTCTAACGGTTCGCAGATTAGAAAGAAGTTAATGTTCTTGAGGTTCGAGACCCTTGACACTTTGGTGATAAGTGTGCTGATGTACATTGGACATATGTGTCCGGTGCGTGGGAACAATTGTAATGGTAGAGGGATATAGCATCAGTGCTCAGTGAAAGTTTTTGGTCTACGAGCAGATATCACACTGACTAGACCAATCTATTGATTTGATGATTTTAAAACATCCATTATCTAACATTTGTACCTTTTTATATTAGGTAACATATTATTGGTATTTTAGTTATCTTTATTTAAAAAAAATTCTCAATGACATCATGTAATAAGTAAAATGTTCTTGTACATTTCATATATACAAGAGATGAGCCTGAGTGTGCGTGTTTACGCTTCTCCTTCCGAGTGATTGTTTTTGTATGGGACATTGAGTTGTATTATATGTAATGTTTTTTTTTGCAAATGTTCATATTTTACGCTTTTCCACAGAGTGAATGTTTTGGCCTGTACTAATGGCAGGTTTTTATCTCTGAGGTTTTTGGTGCGAAAATATGGTCATTGGTTTTTATGTTTCCATGTACAATGTATATTTGAATATTGCTATTCTATTGTCAGTGTAATAAACTTGCTTCATTGTCAGTGTAATAAACTTGCTTCGTTCACAATGATATGTGTTTGTTGTATTGGATAGGTATCAGAGTAGCAAGAACTCTGTCTAGATGATGGCCTGGAAAATTCTAAATACAAATGTGTGGTATATAATGTTTCTTATAAGTTCATATTGAATACGTGAAAAACTAGATGAAAGGTTATAGTGAAAAGAAAAGTGAACGTTGTCACAACGTTGTGTGCAGATTACGTTGTGAAAAAAAACACCACACAATTTCCACACAACGTTGTGCCAACGCGTAATGAGAGGTAAAACCTATTCGAACTTTCAGATGATATTTATAGAGTAGTCGATTTAGAAGATTTTGCAAGTATAAAGATTCATGCTAAGACACGAATAAGCGGACAACAGTATCAACACTGTCTGCTTCATCGAGGCCTTACTGAAAATCTTTAAAATTCTTATTTCTCAAAAGATAACAAGTTATGAAGCTTCCAGTGGAAATGTACTCCACCCAAACTGAGAGATACATACTGGAAGGAATCCATATGATATTTACACAATAGTTGAATTAGATGATTTTCAAGTGTACAGACTCATGCTTAAACTCGAATAACCTGACAACAGTATCGACAATGTCTGGTTCATCGTGGCCTTCCGGGAAAATCTTTAATATCTCAGGTTGATGAATTATTGACTGAAGTCAAGGTTCGCCTATTGATCTTCTCCATCCTTCATAGGTTCCTTGCTTGGTTCAGTGAGTTCCTGCAAATCGAAAAAAAGAGTAGTATATAATAGGAGTCCTGGACCAACGGATAATTAATGTCTAATTAGTATGTAATTAAACATAAAAACATTTCCGCTTATGCTCCAAATTTTTTATGGTTAATTACATACTAATTAGAGAGTAATTATCCATTGATCCAGAACTGCTATTATATACTACTAAAGAAAAACAACTTAAAACATTTTTGATTTTGATTATTAATTAATAATCAAATATATATATCATATATTGAACCCAAGTTATTCAACATAAGAAATGCAATGTTACTGTCATGTAACCCATATTTATTGGTTGGTTTTCTGTGTCTAATATAGAGATTGTCAAGTTAGGTATTTGCCCGAGCTTAAGTCTTTTATACTGAAGATTAGTAAATGAAACGTATTTTCCGCTGTTTAAATTTTCATTTTCCACTGGAATAATTCTCAATATAGACGAAGGTTTTTCTCTGAAAATATTATCGCTAGTACTAATACAATCTAGATGAATGCAAAGTTCTTTGAATGTTACCAATTTAGGTAAAGAGTTTGCACTATGAATGCCAGTAATATTTAATAATAATAATAATAATAATAATAGTACTTTATTGCCTTTTCAGGAATTTGCTTTACATCAACAGAGCTAAAATAACAAACAAACAGTGATATAAATACATCATATCATTATATTGACATATAACTTTAAGTATTTACACGTGTATTTAAAAGAGATATTGTGTTTGGTACAAATGACGTACGGGCTCTCTTAGTTTTCAAAACTGAAACTTTGTAGCGGCGGCCTGAAGGGAGGATGTGATATTCCGAATGTAAATAATGAGTTGGGTAAGATATGATTTTAACAGCTTGATTAAAGATTTGCCGCTCATATATTTCTCTTAAACATTCAAATTTGACCCCAGCGATTTTACTTGCAATGTTTACAATTTTGTTCACTTTAGATTTCAGATGAACTGAGAGAGACCCGTACCAACAATAAAATGAAAACGTTAAAATGCTTTGGATAAATGCTACATAAAAAGAAGACATGACAGACGGGTTAACATTGAACGATCTGAGTTTGCGCATAAGATGAAGACGCTGCTGGCATTTGTTATACAAAGCTTCAGTGTTAGACTTCCAGTTTAACTTAGAGTCAATGAAGGTTCCTATATACTTATATTCAGACACAGTCTCAACACGTTCACCTTTGATTATCACTTGAAGCATGTCACTTGGGTTACTTCGAAAGTCAATTACAAGTTCTTTGGTTTTTGAAACATTTAAAAGTAAGTGATTGTCATCACACCACGTTGTGAAATTGTTTATATCATTTATAAAACGTTCTTCAGAGATTCTGTCATTTAATTTACCAACAATTGCTGCGTCATCGGCAAACTTTATAGTGGAGCAGGTTGAATTAGAGCTTACACAGTCGTTAGTGTACAGAGTGAACAGGACAGGTGAAATTACACAGCCTTGCGGCGCTCCGGTGTTCATACTTCGTATACTCGATATTGTATCATTAACTTTCACATACTGTTGTCTATCCACAAGAAAGTTTTCAATCCATTTAATTAGGTATGAATTGACGCCCATGTCTATTAATTTTCGAATCATGATATGCGGCTGAATGGTGCTGAAAGCAGATGAAAAGTCAACGAACAGTATCCTGATGTAAGACTTTGGTGTCTCTAGATGGTTATGAACATTATTTAGGAGTGACAGTGTGGCATCAACAACCCCTCTCCTTGATCTATAGGCGAACTGAAGCGGATCTAGTATGTCGGCAACAGCCTGTCGGAGATGTCTTAGTAAGATGCGTTCGAGCGACTTCATTGCTATAGATGTGAGAGCAACAGGTCGGTAGTCGTTGAATTCTTTGGGTTGTGTCTTCTTGGGAACTGGGATAATCTCCGATGTTTTCCATATGGAAGGAATAACGTGTGTATCCACTGAGAGCTGGAATAACCTAGTGAATACTTTACACAATTGAACCCGGCATTCTTTTAACACAATTCCTTCAAGATTGTCAGGTCCCTTTGCTTTTCGGATGTTAATTCTGGCAAAGCTCTGAATGACATCTTCTTCCGAGATATGGACAGGAATGGCGCTATCTTGTATAGAGTCCCTGACTTGTTCTCTCTCGGTGCTGAACTCATAATGGTCAAAACGCCTGTAGAAAGTATTGAGTTCCTCAGCAAAGGTTTCATTGTCCTCGGCGTTGATTGTGGGGCGTCGATGTTTCTTACCAATCATGGTCTTCACGCCTTGCCAAGCTTGTTGCGGATTGCTCAGCTGAAACTGTCTCTCAACTTTCTCTTTGTATGCTTGTTTACACTCTCTAGCTTTCATGTTAATATCTTTCTGTATACATTTAAGTTTTAATAAATCTTTCTTCATGAAAGCCCGTTTCTTTTCATTTAGTAAGAATTGCATCTCTTTAGTAATCCAAGGCTTATTATTTGGGAAAATCCTTATTTCTTTATCTGGTATTATTTTGTTGACACAAAAATTAATATAGTCAGTAATGACATCACACAATCTTTCTAGTGTTTGTTCTGTATCATAGAACATGTCCAAATCGGTACTCTCAAAACATCCTTTCAGAGTTTCAATTGATTCTTTAGTCCATGATTCGATTATTATTTATCGAAGAATCAAACCCGAAAGTTTTAGCTAATGGATCTAGTAATACAATTTCTTCATCTCCAAACTTTTTGAGTGTTATTTTACCATTAGCCTCATTTATGGATACTTTACAACCATGCTCTTTAAAGTAAGTGTTTAGCATACAAACATCATAATAACCATCCGGAATAGTGACGGATATTCCCCCCTTCATAAACTCATTATTCCCCTCACTTATATTATACCATTTAGGGTTGTACAATATCTCGCATAATCCTACTCGCATCTCTCCATTAGTATTGTTTATAGCTCTAGTAAGTTTGAACATTTGCCCATTCTCAAAGTTGGGAATAGTTAAATACATTTCTGAAGACATTTTATTATTTAAACATATAATCTTTAATAAGAAAAATGATAGCCTACAAGTATAACGATAAGGCAAAATATGCAGCTGGTGGTGTATACGATTCTTATATCCCAGGTGGAAAAGTAATCGAATGTAGTTATGACTACCTTCAACATCATCATGATTATAAAACCGAATTAACTAGTTCTAAAAAAGAAATAACCCTTCCAACTCAATCGATATGGGTTGATTCTAAGGGCTCTAATTTTTCCGCTAAATTCTCCGATATATTCGAAAAGTATGAGGTTACTATTTCGAATGAAGATGAAATAGAAAAATGGAAGGATAACACCATGCAATTTTGGCAAAATCAACTGCATGTCGCTTTGTGGTGTGCTACATCAGGGTGTGGTATATCGTATAAAGATCATCTTTCTTCAAAAAGAGGTCTAACTAAGGCAATATTTATATTTCATGTGTACTATCAGGTTAGGCGTATTTTAAGTGTGATGGAAGTACCATTACCTCAAGATAAAGCATGGGATGCTAATAACAATCCATATAATGTTAGAGCATACGAACGTATCTGTAATGAATTTGGTGTTTCAAGTACAGCCAATTGGCGTACACGTGGAAAGAATAATGGCATGGGTCATATATTTGTGCACAGCATAGGTTTAGATCATGATACTAATCATAGCTCATACATTACTGACGTTTATTCACCTTCTAAATGGTCCTTTTCACCACAACCAAAACCTAAATTAAAATTTAATATAAGGGATGCATATGCTATGAAGTATGGAGGATTAAGTAAGCACATTAAACATGAATATATATATCCCGATAAACGTCAAGTTATAAAAATACAGCAAATTAACCAGCATTGGCAATCCTTTGTTTTGGATATATCACATGGATTCACTAAACCGGGTGCTCAAAGATTGAATGATTCCATTAGGACATATGTTTGGGCCTTGCTTGGTGCTCAATCACAAACTAGGACTAATATCAAAGCTATTGGAACCTCATTCGATGCTGAGAAACAATTCATTGCTAATGTAGAGGATGCTATTTCTAGACCAGTAGATATTCCCGCTTCTATAAAAAGATATCAAGATGTATTACAATAGGCCAGTTCAAAGGTAGATTATGTTTTTGCGATAGGTTTATATATGGCCCCCAGTGATATGAAACTAAAGGTAGATCAAGTCAAAGGTTATAATAATAAAATTATCATTGCCAGTTCTGATAGAAGTTTGGGTACGAATGTTGAAATCAATAAGCCTCCAACTATAAATACTATTGTTAAATCAAAGCCCCTTAATAAACATTCGAGTTATACCCTAAAACATCCGGGCTCTCCTCTAAGAAATGTTAATCAACAGCATGTTAATACTAAAAATTTAATCATACTCGATGGGATTCTAGATTTTATGAATACAATTATTATACCTCCAATACCTACCATTATTGCCCATATATTTTGACTTAACCAAGTCGCTTTTTAGACAAGGCGTGGACTATTAGTATCAATGTACCGGCTAAGTCGGTGAAAGGAGTTTTGATGTTATTTAAAGAACTACCTCCAGGTTTGATAGAATAACAGAATCATTTTACAATCCTAAAATTAAAAGTGTACAAATGACAATTGGAGGAGTGCCGAATCAGTTGTACAGTCAAGATATGCGTAAACATAATTTATGGGATGAAATTAAAAAATTCCCCAGTATAAAACGTCATCCGATAACTAATATAGTTGTTAGAGATTTATGCCTTACTTATATGGAAATTGAAAAATACTTAACTGACAAGTATGCTCTATGACTTGATCTTAGGACAACTGATGACAATGAATTACATGGTTCTGGTAGGCGAATTGGTGATATTGCGGGAATGACAATCAAAATCACCAAAGAAGCAGAAACAGCTGGACCCTTAGAGGCTTACATGTACGTCATCATGGATGCACAGTTGATTCTAGATAATGGAAGATTTAATTCTATTATGTATTAGATAACTGGATTTAAGAGAATAAATAACTAATAATAAAGATGGTAGACTCGAGCGGTCCGCGCAAAACAATTGACAGGTGTTTGAACACATCGATATCAGACTTAGGAGATGTAGAAGAGTTTGAGTTGTCTGGCGAAGTAGGTAAAACATATGCCATGCAGTTAACTAATTTTGGAGTTAGAAAAGAAGTTGGTACAGGAGAGGGTTCTGTAGATATTTTTAATGGGGATGGTGTTGAGGATAAAACTTATGGCTTTTTATTTAAAAGTGGTAATTATAAAAAGAAGGAACTAAGGGATATCCCTGAGAATTTTGGGGGAATTAAACGATGTTGATGTTAAAGCTCTCAAGACGTTGGCTGAACCAAAGAAGATATTACAATATTACACAAATAATCCAAAAAAACTTATATATATCGTAGAACTGAAATGGGAATTAGATATTCATTTAAACCCGGGGAATATAAGAATTGGAAGACAACACACCCTCATTAAAATCATAAACAGTGGAAGTGAATTAGTATCTTATTCATCGAGCAAAAAGAGGGGAATAAAAGTTGTTAATTATGATGGTTATGGTTAAGCTAGAAATACAGAAATTGCTGATAGTATTCCAGTTTTTCTAGACATTGTTGAAGAATTTGATCAAAAGAATTATGGCGAATATATTTACATGAATATGCTTTTAGGGGCTGTACCCGATGATTATGTGACAATATTACCCGGATTGAACATTAAATGGACTGCTCCAAAAAGACCTTTTTATATTTTTATAACACCAGATGATATAACTCATAATTTAGAAGGTGATATTACAGTTCAACGGCCTCCTGGGAGTGGAATCAAAGTCGATAAGATAAATATGCACAATACTGCAGTTTTTAAAAGATTAATATGTACTTCTCAACCAATTTCGAAAGACTATTTACGTACATTTAAGGATTAGTTCCTAATATAATAAAATGCTCTCCGTATTAGAAAACGATGTAGATAAATTTCGATTAACTAGAATAAGCGAGATGAAAGATGAGATTATTAAAGAAAAAGATTTTCATATGGCTAAAAGTAAATCTATTAAAAAAGCTTTAACTGTAACAGAAGCACTAGACACAACATTAATTACTTGTAGTATTGCACTGGGAGCTAGTGGTGTTGGTGTTCTAAGTACAGTCATCTTAGCCCCAGTCAGTATCAGACTTGGAATAGGAGTAACTGTTTCTGGTTTAATTGGTACGATGATGAAGGTTGCATCTAATAGGTTACGTTCTAAACGTAAAAAACAGGAAGATATATGTGTTGTTGCAAATTCTAAATTTAACATCATATCTAGTCTTATTTCAAGTGCTTTAGATGATAAATGTATTTCTAAAGAAGAATTTGATCTTATTTCGGCGGAACTTTCAAAATTTCATGAAATGGTAGAAGAAATTAAATAAAAAAAGATTCAAATTAATAAAGAAAATATTGTAGAAATATTCAAGAAAAACTAAGCTAGGTTTAAATTATTCATATTCAAATTTGAATATTAATTAATATTTTGGAGAATAAATCTTTCTTTCATCTTTAAACTCGGGTTTAGGATCACGCAAATAGGCTACATATACATTAATTTTTAAATTGATAGTTTCAGGCCCCATAACAATGGAATCTACCTTTAATGCAGCGTTCACAATAAACCTTCTGTCAACATAATCTATTAAATCATTATCAATAAATTTCACACCTTCATCAACAAAAAATAATTTAGTTTAATTATTATGTATCTTCAAAAACAGTGTATTTGTCTCAGGCTTAAAACCTCTACATATATTTTTATAGGGCATCCTTTCTCAAACTATTAATTATCGCACTACCTTCACTACCTAATTGTTTATTCAATTCATTGTTTGCCTTTATAGACATTTCATTACTTTCTTTTATTTATTTGACATATTTCTTCCATATAAGTATCTTTCAAATGGCTTTTAACCTTTTCTATAATGTCTGAGAAAGTATTACACACATTTTCTGGTAAAGTCAACATCATTTTGTAACCAACATACTTATCATCCTTAATTTGAGTGGTAATATTCTTAACCGGAAATATTAAACTAGAATCATCCCCAGTATAGATATTAATAGTTTTAAAAGAATTTTCATCATATTTGATATCCATTTGGCTTTGAAAAATTCATAGTGTAGCTACTCGTGTTTGATAATTTATTCATCTTTTATTAATAATATTTATCTTTTTAACATAGTTAATCTAAGATAATTTTAGCTAAACTTAAGCAATTTTAAGCAATTATCAAGGAAATCTAAGGTAAAAACAGCTAAACAAGTAATTTGATGTTTTTTGCTTGTAATTTAATAATTAATTACTATGAATCTATAAGGTATAATATCTCAAGCAACGGGTTATCTAATTTGAGCATATCAGCTTGTGACAGCTTGGCGATATTAATCAATAACTTCCCCACAGTGTAGAGCTAGCTTTATTTATCCAATATAACCGCTCTCTCTCAACATAATAGCGAGTTTTGAAAATAAATAACTGGTTATACACCCTCCCAAATGTTATTTAATCATTTTTATGAAGCTTTTAATTTGAAAATTAAGTACAAAAGTTTTGTTACAAGGGATTCGAACCCACATCGGTTGCTATGATGCATGTGAAATCAGGTCAAGCGTATTATTGATCTTTTTCGTCATCTGTTGACTGAAAATCGTCTATTTTCCCTAAATTTTTAAGTTTATAGACCAAATTACATCAAATTAACGCCGATTTTCAGTTTGTAAGGTATCCCCTTATCATAAACATAAGTTTGATTCAGTTAAAAAACAAATTTTGGAACAACACCTATAAAAGGATAAATTTTCTCTAGCAACGCTAGGGCCCTTGGTGGGGCAGTCCATAGCGTGCTCACACGCTTTCAAGGCCAATCACATTCACTGTAGTAGAGTAGCCGTTAATAAGTTGCACTCTGAAAAATCTAGTTGATAAAAACAGCTACATCTGCTACAGTGAATATTGATCAATGGCCGCACTTCTGTATACTCTCTCGTTTCGATGGTTTCGATGAGGGTATCATGAGGAGTGTTAGAAAGGGTGATTCATCACCAAACTTCCAGTAATGTCCTCACAATGGTGAGGATTATGAATATGTGGAGTTATGGATGATGAATAGAGCCCGCTCTGCATTAGGATTGAAGATGAGCGCTGTAAAACTAGATTACTTCATCCTAATATAGAGACATGGTGTGGCTTTTTACTAAAATAACTTTGTAAAATGTGTCAGCAACATAATGCACACTGCAAGCTGTATTTTTGATCAATGAAATGTAACAGGCTGTTGATATTGATCAGTGGTCGCTATGCAGTGGAGTATTGCATCATTTTCATTTAGAAATGTTCGTTTAAGTCAATTATTTAATCAAATTACACCAAATTAATGGTGATTTTTAGTTTGTAATGTATCTTTTTATCATTAAAAGCTTTTTAATTCACAACAGGGATGTTAACTGTTAAAAAGTTGCGCTCTGAAAAATCTAGTTGATAATGGTTACCATCGTTGTTGTAATGTGATCCTTGGGTTAAAATAGAGCACTAGCAGGATGTAAAATTGAGGGGGGGGGGGGGGAAGGAGGATAAGAGTTTAATAACTGCAAAAAAAATCAAGCCAGTGGACCTCTCTGAGGGCAAGGTCAAAGGTCAGGAAAGGTCAAAGGTTATGGCAAGGTCAAGTCAAAGCAAAACTTTTTTCTTCTTTTTCTTATTTCTTTTGGACTGAAATTTTAAATTTTGGCAAGTTGATTACTTTGTTAAAAGTGGGGTGATCTGTGCAAAGTATGAGTTTGGCATATTTAGTTTCCGATAACTGTTTTCGTACGATTTCTCGCTGCTCATTAGTTTCAATAACATGATTCTCACGTAAACAATCATCAAATGTGTCTCTATCCTTGCACTTAAATAAACACAACCATCCTATTTGTTCTCGAAAATCGGTCAAAATACTGTTGTACTTTTGGGATAAAATCCAGATAGAATGGCCCGTATGTCTCCCAGAGAAAGCGAGTCTAGAAAGTTCAGCTTTCTTTCTGGTAAGATCTTTTTCTGCGCTGCAGTCATCGATAATAAATAGTGTGGCTTCGTTTTTAAATAAATAGTGAAAAAACTTTAAAGTATCGTTTAATTTATCCTTAGGAAGAACCTTGTAAACATTATCATCGTGTTTTACCCAAAGCCTAGATTTATATGTGGAATTATCATTAATGGTAGGGCACAATATTACTAGGTACTGAAAATGTTGATAATAGTAAGATTCAATTAAATACAATACAAAGGCTGTTTTTCCACTCGCGGTTTTACCACAGATAATGGCGCAATGAGGATCTTTCGGTAACTTCATTTTTATTTTAAAATGATAAGCTTTAAACTAAAAAATGTGGGGCACTGATAATACTTTTATTTCTGATAGTGGAGCTAAAATTTCTGGGCATTGTATGCTGATTTGTTTTGTTTATGTTACTAAGCATTTTAACAGCTATTACAATACCTGTACTATGTATTCTATTTACTTTAAGCATTATTAATATATTATATAAAATGGATATAAATGAAATCTTAGGAGCAGTTGATGATAAAGCTTCTATCTCTGAGAGTGGAGAAGCCAGTCTCATAAATTCGAGCTCTGCTCTCAGAGATACAATCCCTACTGAAAATTATAATAATAATAGGATGGATCCCACAATGATTGAAGGTATGAGAGAAAAAATGATCAGTGATGTTTTGGGTGGTGGGAAGTTTGTTGGTAAAAGTTTTTCTGTTGATAGAAAAAACAAAATGAATGATCATGAAATTGTAATTCATAACTCTCATTACGAAAGTAAATTGGGTGCACACATGGTTAATAATTTAGGCAAATCTTTACTAAATTTATATTCTATTGGTGCGGGTTACTTCCTAAAAATTCCTTCAGAAAATAAACCTAAGCTACTCGAAGACCTCGACAAAGATCCTTTTGTTGACCATGTAATAAATAGAATATGCTGTGGATGTATGGGATGTACCTCGCACCATTAACAACAATATTAACAACTATCAAGCATTGTGACTTTAAGGATAAGAGTAAAAATAATAATAATGTCAGAAACAGAGAAAATTCAATTACAGATGGAGACATTGAAAGCAATGGAGAATGAGGATTCTATGTCTGAGAGCGAAGCTCAAATCTCTGAGGATGAGGATTCTATGTCTGAGAGCGAATCTCAAATCTCTGAGGGTGGAGCTCTAATAAATGAAGAAAATCTAAAGAATTCTCTACTTAATATTCAAGTGGGGCTCTCAGAGATTAAATTCCTACTGAAAATTATAATAATAGGATGGCTCATATAATGATTGAAGGTATGAGAATCAATCATTGGGACTTTAAAGATAAAGGAAAAATAATAATAATGTCAGAAACAGAGAAAATTCAATTACAGCTGGAGACATTGAAAGCAATGAAGAATGAGGCTTCTATATCTGAGAGCGAAGCTCAAATCTCTGAGGGCGGAGCTCTAGGAGATGAAGAAAATCTAAAGAATTCTCTACTTCATAAAATACCTAAAAAATCAGTTACCAAAAACCCGCTTAAGGTTGCAGCAGGCAAGAAAGGTGCCATGATTAAGAAATTAAGATGTGAACAGCGTGAAAGTGAACAGCGTGAACAGCATAAGCATGATCAGAATCTAGAAACCCAGACTAACAATGAGAATTCGGGCTCTGCCCTCAGAGATTCGGGCTCAGCTCGAATCTTAGGAGAAGCCAGTAACACAAAAGTTATAAATCATGGTAATCTAGCATTTCCTATCTTAACAATTATAATAGTTCTTGGAGTTGGGGCTATTATATTAACTAGAACTAAGACACCAAATATATTGGTATTTACGATAAAAATAATAATAGAAATATTCCTTTAAGGAAACATGCATATAATATGAAATAAAGGAAAGATGTCCGAGACTAAAAGTATTGCTAATACGCTTTTTCATTCTGCAGTAATAACTGGAATTGCTGTTGGGTCAACAAGACTATTTAAAATGGCGTTTAAAACTATTACACCAAAACTGGATTTTAATGCATATGATATTGGAATGGTTATACTTCATATTGGTGGAGCGATGTTTGTTAAAGATTATCTGGTAAAAGAAAAACTTTGTCCTAATGATATAATGAAATAAAAATCGGAAGGATTTCTGCACAGAAATCATTTGAGAATACATAACAGTATTTATAAAATGGCTACAGTCACTATGTTGATTGGCTCTGCATAAGTGAATGCATTAGCATTCTCAGGGACAAATTATATGTTTTAAAAAATGGAAAAGGGTGAAAGAAACAGACATGACAAAGCTCTAGAAGAGCTATCATCTGCTAAGGTTGTGTGGGAAAAGGATAGAACCGAAAGGTTAGATTTCTTAAACGAGCAGCTTAAACGCCAAAACCATGCCATTAAAACTTTTGAAGATGTTGATGAAGCAATGCATGAATATCATGTTAGGTTTGGTAAGACTTTAGAGCCATTAGGACCCGAGCCAACCCTAACCGAATTTTATACCCCTTCAGAAAATCAAAAAAAGGAGAGATAATATTTGTGGTTTTAGGTATGACTGCAGTAATAGTAACTGTTTATAAATATAGAAGAAAAACATATAGAAATAAAAAAAAATCATTTAAATATTTTCTAATATAATATCAGTAGGATGGCTTGCCTTCATAAAGAAACTATAATATATAGAAAGAAGTTATTTTGTGACAATTGTCTTAAAGTGGTTAAAATTTGTGACAATTGTCAAGGGGTTAAAAGTATTCCAGAAGTTGAATGTAGTCATAGCGATATTATTAAAGGTTATGAAGGCCCTAGATGTTTGGAATGTGGCTTAGAATTTAAATTTAAAGATTTCTTTCAGGAATATACAATCAACAACAATTTACTAGTTGGTGGAGAAAAAAAAAGAAAAGAGTTGATAATTCATGAATCATTTAGAATTTTTTTTTTAATATTTCTAAACCTTTTCAGGAATTGACTGCAAAGAAATATACTCATGTAATTGACAAACTAAATATAATTTTAAGGGGGGAAAATAGGCTTGGTTTGATAGCTGCTTGTCTTTTAACAGTTTATGAAGAATTAATATTGATATGACGTTTAACAAATTATGTAAAATGTTTGGTATTGGAAAGATATATATTTATAAAGGCTTTAATTATTATAATATTGCACAGAAATACCATAGTTAGAAGTGTCTTCTTTGAAGCCAGAAATGTCCAATAATAAAGTTATATTTAATGGGTTTCCATTAAATACATTTTTTTTAAAAATAGTCTTAAAAAAATCTTTAATATATATAAAATGAAAAATGGGTTGAATAAAGATGTGACACACTTAGTAACTTTATTAGAAACCTTTTTGAAAAACCCATCTCAATCTACCCTTGATAAAATGAAAACGATAAAAAACAAAATAAAACCAAAAATGATAAGAAATAAAAGTAAAGCAAAGACAATAAGAAATAAAAGTAAACAAAGACAATAAGAATAAATCCTAAAGCAGTTAAACCCAAATCGGAAATCAATTTAAAAGAGCTCTATAAAGATATTAAACGTGATTTAAATATTCCAATAAAAGATGAACCTAAACATGATATCAAACCTGAAATCAAATATGAACTTGATTCTTTTCATTTATCGAGAACTTTTAATGGTTATTTAAGAACTTGGGAAATGAATTCTGATTATAAAGATCTATTAACACTATTCAAAAACACGAATAACCTAATTGAAGAAAAACTTACCGAAGAATTCGAAAAATTGACAAACATTAAAAACCAATTAGCACTTAAAATTCATTTCATTAAGGATGATGGTAGAAATGTTATAGATGCTTATTTTAGAAGCCCACATGATGTATTAACTAACTCGAATGATATTCTTTCATCTTTATCTTAATCTCAGCAAATTATACAAGAAAGGTTAGAAAAATTTACTAATAATGGTTCGGGTTGGGTGGTAAACCATATAGAAAGAATGTGGTTAGATGTAGCGAAATACAATCTATTGAAAGGTGGGTCTTACATAGATTTACCAAAATATTATAAAGATAAGAAGGCCATCATTAATGTAAAGAATAAGGATGATAACTGTTTAAGATGGGCTTTGAGATCTGCCTTATTTCGAGCAGATTCACACTCTAACAGGACATCATCATATCCTACTAAAGATGGCCTTAATTTTAATGGTATAGACATGCCTACTCCAATTTCACAAATTGTAAAGGTAGAAAAAATTAACAATTTAGCTATTAATGTATTGGTTATAATCCGAGTAATAATGGTTTCAATATTCATAGGAATAGTTCAGCTGATGAAAACATTACTAGAATTAATCTGTTTCTATTAGAGAAAGATGATAAATATCATTATACGTGGATAAAGAATTTGAATAAACTTTTGCATGATGAATCTAAATACAATGGGAAAAATACTTTTGCGAAAGATGTCTTCATGGATATTCTAGAGAGGACCTACTGCAACAGAATAAAGATGACTGTATGGGTCTTAGTAAAACTGCTATTAGAATTGATATGCCTAAGAAGGGGAATATTAAACTCTATTTTAAAAATCATCAAAACCAGATGTCTGCACCTTGGGTTATTTATGGTGATTTTGAGAGTATTAATAAAAAAGTTCATAACGTAAAGCCCGATAACGATAAAAGTTTTACTTATAAAACTCAGGAACACGAGGCATGTGGTTTTGGTTTTGTAGCGGTTAGGTGTGATGGAAAAACGATGGAACCTGTCATCTATAGAGGGCCAAATGCATCTAAGATGTTTTTACTATGCCTTCAAGAATATGAAGACACCATTAGGGAAGAATTAAGACATATAGAACCTATGATACCTATGACTGTGGAAGAACGTTTGCTACATAACTCATGTGGTATATGCTGGATTTGCGGTGGATGGTTTATTAATAATGATAATAAGTGGAAAAAAGTACGAGATCACTGCCACATTTCGGGAAACTACCGCGGCTCATAATAAATGTAATTTAGAACTTAAAATAAAACCTGCAACTATCAAAATCCCAGTAGTAATTCACAATCTGAAATTTTATGATGCAAATCTTGTTATGAGGGCTATTTCTAAGGTTGATGGTGATATAAAATGTATACCTAATAATATGGAGAAATATATATCATTTTCTTTAGGTAACCTTCGTTTTATAGATAGTTGTCAGTTTTTACTAATGTTGTTAGATGCTTTGGTTAAGGCTAATGATAATTTCCCGATAACTGAAAAATATACTCAGGAACTCACACAACATTTATTTTTGAGAAAGGGAGTATATCCATACTCGTATATGGATGATTGGGATAGGTTTGAAGAAACTGATTTACCACCTATTGAATATTTTTATAATGATTTATCCGAAAATCATATAAATGATGATGATTACAAACACGCTAAAAATGTGTGGAATTCATTCGGATGTAAAACTTAAGGTGATTATCACGATCGGTATCTAAAAACCGATATATTATTGCTATCCGATGTATTTGAAACTTTCCGAAAGTCTTGTTTGAAACAATATGAGTTAGATCCTGCGCATTATTTCACTAGTCCAGGTCTATCCTGGGATGCTTTCCTTAAGAAAACTGGAGTAAAGCTAGAACTACTAACCGACTATGATGTGCATATATCTATTGAAAAAGGTCTTCGAGGTGGTATATCAATGGTGTCCAAGAGGCATGCTAAAGCTAATAATAAATATGTAGAGGGATATGATTCGAGTAAGCCATCAAACTATATTCTTTATTTAAATGCTAATAACCTTTACGGGTGGGCAATGAGTCAATGTTTACCTACGGAAGGGTTTAAATGGATACAATGTTCAGACCCTTCTATGGAAAATGTTTCTTCCTACATTAGGAATATATCTAAGGATTCGGAGAAGGGATTAATTCTTGAAGTCGATTTAGAATATTCTAGAGAAACTCATATTAATCATAATACATACCCGTTAGCCCCTGAGAATGGTTGTCTGATTACCAAAATGAATTATTAGATGGTTATAAATTATCCGATGTAGAAAAATTGGTGCCAAACTTGATGAATAAATCTAAATACGTAGTCCATTACAGAAATCTTCAATTATATATTTCTTTGGGTATAAAGTTAACTAAAACATACAGAACTCTCGAATTTGACCAAAGTCCATGGATGGAACCCTATATTAGATTGAATACAGAATTAAGAAAAAAAGCTACTAGTGAAAAAACCTTTACAAACTGATGAACAACTCACTAAACGGTAAAACTATGGAAAACGTAAGGAATAGAGTAGATGTTAGATTATTCAGGACAAATGATGAAGAACCATTAAGGAAGGTTATTGCTAGTCCCGCTTTTAATGAATTTAAAATATTTGATCACGATTTATCCGCTGTTCATATGAACAAGTCTAGTATAAAATTGAATAAACCGATATATGTTGGTATGAGTATAGTGGACTTGTCAAAACACTTAATGTATGACTTTTATTATAATGAAATGAAGAAAATATATGACAATAGGTGTGAAGTTTTATATACTGATACAGATTCTTTATTATTAGAAATACAAACTGATGATGTTTACGAAGACATGAAAGAAAATAGTATGTTTTTGATTAAACGTAATTATTTATACTTACCTGTTCACTAGACCTACTATGCCTACCTCCTCTCTAGGTATGCTATTTCAACCTTAACACAGACGAAACTTGAACAGTGGAGTAAGGGATGCGCAAAATCCTTATCGCAGGGCGGTTAGTCTGCATGGTCTCGTGATGTCACTACCAGAATAAGCTACTGTGGATGGGCGGGCCTAGCGCGTAGGTCTAGTCAACAGGTAAGTATAAATAATTACGTTTAATCAAAAACGTACTATTATTTAAATACCTACTATGCCTAGAATCCCATTGCACGGAGGCGGGTCAGTAGATATGTGGTAGTGATGAGACCAGCAACAAGCCCTGAGTGTAAGCTAACCTACGAGTCCTCCACCCTGTGGTGAGGACAAGGCACAGCCCGGGAGGTGCCATCTCTACCGCTGAGCGGATCAAGGAAACAACCCAGCCACTCAACTTCTGATCAACACATTGCCCCTGACCCCAGCCTGGAGGGGGTGTTAAAAGCGAAGTTAAAGAACAAAACAACAGACAAGGAGCAAACAATGCGACCAAAGTTTATTACAATGAGCATCATAAGACGTGCGGGAACAAAACTCCTAAGAGGATTGTCCCCTTCTCGGTCTGGTCGGAGGGACCACCTTTGCCTGAGCGAACACTTGTGGACCCAGCTTGGAGATGCCTTCGAGATCTGCTGTGGAGACCTCTCGTAAGTAATGGTTGGCGAAAACCTCTGACGAACGCCAAAAACACCCCGCCATGACGTCCGAGACCATGATGTTATAGTGGAAAGCCATCGTGGCTGAGACTGCACGGATCTCATGCGGGTTTGAACGCGAAAGGAGGAGGCAGGTCAGCGGCCTTGTACGCATCAATGACTGCCGACCTCAGGCACATCCCAACGCTCGCTTGTCTAGCTCTTTGGTGCTCCTCGGCGAGTGAGTCAAGAACAGCCTACGCCTGCCATCACTAAGCCTGCGGGTACGCTGCACGTACCCCCTCAAAGCCCTAACTGGACACAGAGAGAGATCCATTTCTCCTGAGTCAGAACCCAGAGCCGGAATAGAGAGGGTACGGCCAGCCTCATCAGCTGCCTGGTTTTGCAGACAAAGTCGGGAGTTAAACCAAGTAAGGCTGACCCCCCTCCCTGACCTCAAAGCGTAAAGATCTGCCTGCAAAGCATGGATCTCAGAAATCCGAGCTGCGGAGGCCATGGCCACCAGAAAAGTGACCTTGATGGTGAGAGAGAGGAGGGGTACGTCGCAGAGCGGTTCATACGTATCGGAGCGAAGATGGTTGAGCACAATGGTTAAGTCCCATTCAGGTGCACGAAGCTTAGTCCTGCCATCAACAGAACGGAAGGTTTTGACGAGGTCCTTGAGGACGGACACATCTAACAGAGAGGATAGCAGACATGTTGGTATTAATTGATGACGCCTTAAGATGCCTGGTGTTACGTAGGTACACTAAGTACTCCGCCACCTGAGGAACTGAGGCCTCTGCCGGGATGTAATCCCTCTGAGCACAGAAGGAGGCGAAAGCCTGCCACTGAAAATCATAGAGTTTACTAATGGTCTTCCTATGAGAGGTAGCTATGGCATTGGCGACGCACCTTGAATAACTACTGCTCCTTAACTCTTTCTTAATACAAGCCAAGCGTGAAGGCAGAACACCTGAGGGTTCTCGTGTAACCTTCCTCTTGGCCTGCTGAGGAGCAAATCTCTCCGTGGCTGAATCGGAACAGGTTCCTGATGACAGAGCCGCCAAACGAAGAAGTCGAAGATCCTGAGTTGTCCCTATCTTGGCTACCTCTTGGGAGACATAGGTTGGCAATTGGTGATTGAGGCATGTCGCGAATAGGTCTATCAGAGGGGTGCCGAACTGGAGACACAACCCCCTGAAGACTGCCGGGTTCAGTTGCCACTCCGGGGGAGGGGTGCCCAATGGGAGAAAATCCCGACCTTGACCCGAGACACCAGAAGGGGGCTGAACGCTTCAAAGACGAAGTAATGGACTTACGAATGGCCGAAACATACGCCCGGAAGTCTGAAGACGAGAGAGCGACACACTCGATACACATGTCCTTGCACTTCATACAAAGCAAGTCCTAGCAGACTTCCTACCTCCGCAATTGTACAAAACACAGAGTACATAGTGAAGAAAAATACGGAGGTAGTAGAGTAACTAGGTGAGTGATAGACGAGTCACTGACGAGACCGTCGAGTCACTAACAGGTGATTGACAAACGAGCCACTGACGTGTGTTAGCTAGGGGAGGTAAATGACACTCAATTCACTTAACAGTTGAGTGACAGACGAGCCACTGACGCGAGTAAGGTAGACGATGTGAGTGAGAGGTGAGAGACAGACGAGTCACTTAGCAGGTGATTGACAGACGAGCCACTAACGCGTGTCATCTAGACGAGGTGAGTGATACTCAAGCCACTTAACAGGTGAGTGACTGGCGAGCCACTGATGCGTGTAATCTAGACGAGGTGAGTGACAGTCGTGTCACTTAACAGGTAAGTGACAGACGAGCCACTAACGCGTGTGGTCTAGGCGAGGTGAGTGACATGTGAGTGACACTCAAGTCACTTAACAGGTGAGTGACAGGGGAGCCACTGACGCGTGTAATCTAGACGAGGTGAGTGACAGTCGAGTCCCTTAACAGGTGAGTGACAGACGAGCCACTAACGCGTGTAGTCTAGATGATGTGCGTGGCAGGTGAGTGACACTCAAATCACTTAACAGATGAGTGACAGGCGAGACACTAACTCGCGTAATCTAGACGAGGCGAATGACAATCGAGTCACTGACGCGAAACACCTAAGTAAAGTAGTGTAAGAACTACGTCCTAACACTAAGAAGCAACCCTTCCGATAGCTAATTACTCCAAAAACACCAAGAGTGTAAACTCACAAATACGTAGAAGTGGAGGAGGAAACAGAGCGGGTGACCAAGAGGGGTACGACCCCCGGAGCCTTGACGGGGGGGGGGGGGGGGGGGGGGGGGGGGGGGGGGGGGCTTGGGGGACTGACCCTAGAACCACGGCCACGTCCTCCCCGCCGAAAGTCCATCTTGGCTTTCTTGGGAGAAGGTTGCCCTGACCTTGACCCTGACGGAAATTAGTCAGAGGACGCTTAGGCGTAGTCTGCCTCTGACTCACCAGATGATTGGTGAGGTCTTGCTTGCTGGACTGACCCTAGAACCACGGCCACGTCCTCCCCGCCGAAAGTCCATCTTGGCTTTCTTGGGAGAAGGTTGCCCTGACCTTGACCCTGACGGAAATTAGTCAGAGGACGCTTAGGCGTAGTCTGCCTCTGACTCACCAGATGATTGGTGAGGTCTTGCTGTTGAGCCTCCTGCCTCGCCCTCAGAAACTCGGGGATACGACCCCCAAAAAGAGATTCAGAGTGGGCAGGGGCCTGTCGAAGGAAGGATTTCTGATCGGGGTTGAGACCTGAACAGTGTAGGAAATTGTCTCTACGCAGTACTGTAATGCCTGTTGAAATCCGCGAAGCTGATAACATGATCAACGCAAGGTCCGCGGCCACATTGCCGAATGCTTTGAAAAGCACCGGGTCACCCGAGTCCATGCCAGCCTGCTTGGCACAGGCAAGCATCGCCTGACAGGAGAACACCACGTTGTTGCCAAACCCTAACACTGTGCGAGCCTCTCTGTCGAGATGCGTAAGCTGCGCATCAGCAACACGATGGGGCGGTTCGGGGGAAATCAAACGAGACGAACCCTGATCAAGAGCAGGCGGGAGGAGATGAAAAGGAGTTGGGTACAAAGCAATTGACGCCGTCGCCTATCCGACACCACTAAAGGCGGCAGCAGACGGTTTGGGACCGCAGCCGAGATGACCTGCTCCATATCCTCGGTGGCGTCCAGCAGAGCCTATGCGACGGAAGGGCGAGACGCGAGATGTTAAGTCCCCTTCAGGACAAAAGGAAGCCTTCATGGCTGCCGACGAGCGAGGTCCCGACATGCTGACCTGACTGAGTGGTACCTCTGCGAACGAGGCCACCTCCGACAACATGGCGACTGAGTCGACAACCGGCGGATCCTCCCACAACCCCATACCCTCCGCATCCTATACTATATTGATGAACGGAGGGTCCGACACGTCAACGAAGCGGACGTCACGCTCCGCGGAGTCTGGCAAGGAATCCCGGGTGGGCGACACCACCGTGACACGATGCGTAGGAGTGTGAGAAACACGCGAGGAGGCAGCGGACCTGGAGGCCCTTAAGGACAGGTCGCACACAGCTAGCACATGTTAACAAGGCCCCTTGTAACTCAACACCTACCTAAAACCTGCTAACGACGAACGACGAACGTAGATTAAGGCGTCGAAACTATCTCTTAATTAAATAAGAATAGCTAGCAAGTTAGCAACAAAAGTGCTAAAAATACCCACTCACAGAACAAAACAAACACTTCTGTCTTGCCTTGCAACTGAAAGGAGAGTGACTTATTCCGGTAGTGACATCACCAGACCATGCAGACTTCCCACCCTTGGATAGGGAATTTACGCATCCCTTACTCCACTGTTCAAGTTTCGTCTGTGTTAAGGTTGAAATAGCATACCTAGAGAGGAGGTAGGCATAGTAGGTGTAGTCAACAGATAGGTATTTAAATAATATCAATGTATATGATACCAGCGATTTTGATAAAGATCACCCATTGTATAGTGTCAAAAACAAGAAGGTTTTAGGTTGAAGGACGAGTGCAATGGTGTACCAATTAATGAATATGTAGGATTAAGACCTAAGATGTATTGTATTAAAAAATCAGAAACTGAAATTAAGAGATCTACAGGCATTAAAAGGTATGTAGTAAAGAACCATACCAACTTCGAAAATTATAAAGAGGCATTAATCAGTAAGAAGACTTTTAAACAATGAAATGAATACTTTGAGAAGTGAAGGACATAAAATGTATGCAATGAGATTAAATAAGACATCACTATCTCCTTTAGATACCAAAAGATGGATGGCTAATAATGGTGTACATACATATGCATAATGGGAATAGGAATTCAACAATATAGAGCTAAAATTGGTTCATTCAATCAACCAGATAAGTCCAAAAAACATTTGTATGGCATTTGTATTGAAAAGAAATGTGTATCTATGACATTAAGACTATCTTTGCTCCTGTTCACTTTGCTCGTGGTGAATGGATCAGTCGAGTCAAACCCCGGACCCGGTCCGACGACACGTCAACAACAGCTAACTCAAGCTGAGACAGGAGCTATCGGAGTCCAACAACAAAAATATACTAACGAAGACATAATGACCACCCTAATGAAAATTGAAGGCAAAATACAAACTGTGAATGACAATTTTACCGGCCTGGATAGCAAAGTCACCAAAATGGCGACGGACATAAACTTCGAAATACAGGAGCTACGAAAAGAAAATGCAGCCTTGAAACAACGTCTGAACGAAGTGGAAGACCGAGACGACGACAGAGAATCAAGATCACGACGCAATAATCTCATTTTCCATGGGTTAGAAGGAGATGGACGAGAAAGTTGGGATATATCAGAGTCAAAAGTCCGTGAATTTCTAGAAGATCGACTGCAGATCACAAATGCGGAAAACGTCCTTATAACGAGGGCACACCGACTGCCGACAAGAAAGAAGAACCCACCGATTATCGCCAACTTCGTAATTACTAAAGATAGAAATGATATTCTATACAAGGCCAAGGAGATGAATAGAAACGAGAAGGGATATATTCGTGTCACGGAGGATCTTACACGGCAAGTACGAGAGGATCGACGAGCGCTGTCACAACTATTCACCGAGGCAAAGGAAGCGGGGGAGAACCCTAAAATCCGCCACAACAAGCTTATCATCGGCAGAAGAGTCTTTAAACGCAATAGGATCACAAATAAAGTTGTATGTGTTACAGATTCGCAAGGAAACCTATTACAACAAACATCGTCAAGTAGCAGCCCCGCCCATGTACAACATGACATGTGCTCTTTGTTTGGACCCGGATCCGGAAGTACGGGGCAGGTAACTCTGAATCCTCAAGCACATCGTGACAACAACAACAAATGAGGAAGTGGCCGAGGCTCTGAACAGTTAAATATCCTTACGTGGAATATAGAAGGGTTGTACAAATATGCATCATCGGATAATATAAAGAAGTTTCTCTCAAGGTATGATATTGCTGGTTTATGTGAAACATTTGTAAAGAAATTTGATGATTTTCGCGACTTTCTTTCTGGTTATAGAACTTTCAATTGTGTTCGTGTGAAGAAAAACAAACATGGTCGATACAGTGGCGGTGTAACTGTTTTTGTTAGGAACTCGCTAATTGAGAAAGACATCGTTAAACGTGTTTTCTGTAATTTTGAAAATTTTGTGACGTTACTGGTAAAAACAGCGGTTTATGGAATGAAAAAAGATACAATCATGATATTTGTTTACATTTCGCCTGAGAACTCACCGAAATACCAAGATAATGATTTAGATGGAATTGATATGCTCTCTGACTACCTTGAGACCATTATCTGTGAATATCCAAACCATGAAATAATCGTGACAGGAGACTTGAATGCTAGAATGAAAGATTATTTAGACTACATACCAAATGACTCTCTGGACCATATCTTAAACGATTCTGATGATTACCCAAGTGATGATTTTAACCAGCCAAGATCAACTAAAGACAACAAAACCTACAATAAATATGGCAAAAAGCTAGCTGATTTGTGCTGTACCTTTGGCATCCATGCATTAAATGGAAGATTACATAATGATAAAGCAGGACACTTCACATGTTTTACTCATAATGGGGCCAGCTTGGTAGATTATGTATTAGCAAGTTCACAACTATTTCCATATATCTCAGATTTTGGTGTGCATCATAAGGATGACTCCAACCATTTCCCTTTATATTGTTCCATACAACTCAGAATGAACAGTACAGTAGGACAAATGACAACAGTTTGCAGGATAGCAACATGTTTACTTGGTGGAAATTTGTATGGCCCAACTCAGACACTGACCAGGAATTGTTTTTTGAAATATTTCAGGAGGAGTTTAGAGAAAAAAATAATGAAATATTCAGTCTCATTGATGAAAATATTTCTCTGGCCACAAATAAACTCACAGTTTTATATCAGACTGCAGCACAACACTTGAAGAGAAGATATGGTAAACAAGCATCTAGAAACACAGTTATGCTTCATGATCAACCCCCTTGGTGGGATAAAGAACTGGAAATCTTGAAATATAGGAAATATGCTGCGCTTAGATCACACCGACAATATGGTAGTGATTTTAAGGAGTTTAGATCACTGCGAACACTGTTTAAGAAAACATTCTCAATAAAGAGGTCACTTTACCAGGACAAACAGAAAGAACAACTTGTTCAAGCTAGAGATAACCCAAAGATGTTTTGGAACATTTTAAAATCTACCAGATTGCCAGCACCATTATTTCCAAACATATCAGTAAAACAATGGGTTGAACATTTCAAGAACTTATTATCTATTAACAGTGCAAGTGGCTATGAAACAATAATCAGAGATATAGATGATGAAATGAGGTTCACAGATACATCTCAAGATATCAATTTACCTTTTACCAGTGATGAAATTTTTAAATGCCTGCAAAACCTAAAAAACAATAAATCACCAGGACCAAGTGGGATTGTAAATGAATTTATCAAGTCTACAAGAACTCTTATTTCACCATTGCTCACTAAACTATATAATTCCATTCTGTCTACAGGAGTATTCCCAAAAGACTGGGGGAAAAGTATTATCTGTCCCATTCATAAAGTTGGAAACATTAACATTGCTGATAACTATAGAGGAATATCCCTAATTGACTCACTTTGTAAGATATTAACTATTCTTTTGGATAAAAGACTACAACATTGGTGTGATAACAATGATGTCATTCATGAATGTCAAGCTGGTTTCAGACCTGGATACTCAACAATTGACCACATCTTTAGCTTACAGGCAATAATACAGAAATATCTCTCCAAAAGTAAAGGTAGAGTTTATTGCATCTTCATTGACTTTTCCAAAGCCTTTGATAGAGTTGATCGTGATATATTACACAAAAGTTTGAGGAAAGCAGGTCTCAAAGGTAATTTTATTAAACTCATCACATCAATGTATTCAAGTCTATCATCATGTGTGAGGACATCAACCGGCTTGTCAGAATATTTTAAATGTGATATTGGAACCCGTCAGGGATGTATTTTGAGCCCAAAATTATTCATCATATACCTTAATGAACTCTTATATCAACTTGAACAGAAAGGAGGAGAGGGAATTTTTGTTACAGCTGGTTTTCCAAATATTTATGCACTATTGTATGCAGATGATGTGGCTTCAGTAGCTGATAGTGCTGCACAACTTCAGAAGAAAATAAATGTAATTGAACAATTTTGTGACTCTACAGGCATGAAAGTGAATCTAAAGAAAACAAAAGTAATGGTATTCAGAAGAGGAGGCCCTGGGGATAGTGTTTACCCCAAAACTTTCATGGAGTAAAACATTCAGCTCTCTTACTGCTCAAGCTAAGAAGGCCATGTTTAACATATTTTCTTTTCAAAGAAAATTTGGGGATTTTGAATATAAAGATCTTTTTAAACTGTTTGACAGTATGGTTATGCCAATCTTATGCTATGGATCCGAAATCTGGGGAACTGCAAATAACAAGCTGATTGAAAGTATTCAATCATCATTCTGTAAAAGATTTCTTCGACTTACCAGAAATACTCCAAACAATATGGTTCTCGGTGAGTTAGGCAGACTACCGCTTCAAAATGTTTACATGACTAGAGCAATAAAATACTGGATAAGAGTGACTCATCTCGGAAACAACAGATTACCTCATCAGGCATATAAGATGCTTAAATCATTGGATGACGTGGAGAGACCCACATGGGCTACCTCTATTAAGAACATTCTTTTTCGACTCGGCTTTGGCGTTGTGTGGCACCAACAAAATATTGGAAATATTGACATTTTTCTACTAGAATTTAAACAAAGACTTGCGGACAACCTCAACCAAGACTGGCACTATTCTCTGGCATCTACCTCTAAATGTGAAAACTATCATCAATATAAATCTATACTCAACGTAGAAACATATATAAGAAACGATATTCCATGGTATTTAAAATATATAATAGCAAAATTCAGATGTAACAATTTTAGGTTGAAAGTTGAAACTGGACGACACCACAACATTCCCCATGAAGAAAGATACTGTGATTATTGTTTAAGTAAAAATATAAAGACTGTAGAGGATGAATATCATGTGCTTATGAAATGCGAACAATTCTCTCATTTAAGAAGAAAATACTACCAACACAATATACAGACTATCCAACACCTACTAGTTTCAAACTCCTGATGGCAGCAACCGATCAAGAAATGTGTTACAAACTTGGACTCTATCTATATAAAGTACTCACTCTTAAATCACATCCAGAAAATTAATATTAATAATGCATGCAGGATAATACAAAAAAATCGCATTTATTATGTATTTTGGGCCAAGGGCCTTTTTACAGAATAAATCTGTCTGTCTGTCATATGGGTATTTAGAAAAATAATCCTTTATTATATAAATATGTACAGAGATGTCTTCTTCGAAGCCAGAGATGGAAAAGATCTATTATAGCCCAAAAGGATATTGGAAAGGTCTTGCAGCTGTAGACAAACTCACTAAGGCTGCTAAGGTTACTAAGGTTGAAGCAAAGAATTGGTTAATGAAGCAAGCCATTTGGCAAATATATTTACCTCCGCCTAAATACATACCTAAACAAAAATTTGGTATATCTGTGCCAAATGAAGTTCACCAATCAGATCTACTATTTCTACCACATGACCGAGTAAAGAGAAAGACTTATAAGTATGCGTTAACTGTGGTGGATGTTGCCACTCGATATAAGGAAGCAGAACCATTAACTACTAAGAACTCTTCTGAGGTAGCTAAAGCTTTAGAAAATATATATAAAAGAAGTCCCTTAAAATGGCCGTATATTTCAAGTAGATCCTGGTCGTGAGTTTATGGGAGATGTAACACAACTTTTATCAAAACATAATGTTAGAATTAGGAGAGGTGAAAAAGAAGCCCACAGAAGTCAAGCCCTAGTTGAGAGATTTAATAAAACACTATCCGAACGCTTATTCGGTTATCAGTTTGCTGAAGAATTAAAAAATCCAAAGACAAGGTCTACCGAGTGGGTAACTAGATTGCATGAGGTTATATCAGCAATAAATAATGAAGAAACTCGACTTATAAATAAGAAACCTATAAATGCTATTAAATTGAAATCAGTGGTGGCTGAATCTTCTGCACCTTTACTAAGAGATACAAAAATCATTCCTGATAGGGTTTATCTAAGATATTTATATCAATCGGGTGAACTTGAGGGTGGTCAAAGATTTCGGGCGACTGACCCAATTTGGTCTCTTAAAATGTATCAAATTGATAGATATGTTTCTAAGAAAGGTGAACCCACCCTATATAACTTGCAAAATGGACCAGGCAGAGGGTTTGTTAAAGCAGAATCATTAATGGTACCGTCAGATACTGTTCTACCACCACAATAAGGTATTATGTTATATATATTTGATTATTAATTATCAAAATCAAAAATGTTTTTAGTTGTTCTTCCTTAGTAGTATATAATAGCATTCCTGGATCAACGGGTAATTACTGTCTAATTAGTATGTAATTAACCATAAAAAATTTGGAGCATAAGCGGAAATGTTTTTATGTTTAATTACATACTAATTAGACAGTAATTATCCGTTGGTCCAGGACTCCTATTATATACACTAAAAGATTATGGAAGAGATAAGAGTTCTTGTCAACTTCACAGAGAGTGTGCGTGTGCGTGTGCGTGTGTGTATATATATATATATATACACACCTAGGGATGATATGACAATTGAAACGGATGACTGTTTATAATCCATATCAACCTGGCATGACGTCATCGGAGGTTGATATGTACATATCGACCTAGGGAGTTATGAGATATTCAACCTCTGATGACGTCACAGCTGCAAGAATGTATCCTCGTCCGGATACTGAAAATCTCGGCTTCGCCTCGACTTTAAGTATCCTTCCTCGGTTAAAAACACGTCAGTGTTTTTAAAATATTACTCTCTGCTTCGCCTCGAGTAATCTTTTAAAAACACTTCCGTAAAAATGTTTAAGGTAATGTGACGTCATGAAAGATTGATATCTGATATTTCCCAAGGTTAATATGTTAGTATCCACCTTGCCGATTAATCTTACGAATGGTTAGGAGAAAGAACAGGACAAGTGTTCATAGTTTTATTCTTTCAACAAAATAGTGCATTTACACAAACGAATTCAATGTCATGAAGAACAACAATATGCACTGCTATGCAGGTCTTCAAACACAGACGCGATGATACTTGATATGTTGTAAGGGTAGATATTTGTATTCCTTGAGATGTGGCAGGACACCGACTCTGCTTCAACCTTGTTTTCATCCAAAGTGTTCAATACCTGCAGAAAAGAACTTAATTCAATGAAATACGAATCAACGCAGCTTACATAGCTATACAAAACATATATGAAATAATACTTTTAATAACATGTTTTCTCTTGCCAAAACATATCCTGCATCACGTGCACGTTGCGAGAAAAAAGGTATATTAATAGTCATAAAACCGCACCAAATTGAATGAGAAATGTCATACAGACATCACAAATGCTCAGCCTCATCAGCTCATGTCTAACGATTTGGTTAAGAAACACAAAACCTTTTCCTCATTCTTGAATTATTAAAAGGTGTTCACACAAAAATGGCCGCTAGCAATTTTTCGTTTTGTACGTCACACCGTTTTTTTTACGGTTAATCAGATCATGGCATAGACTGCTTTTATACTACATTAACTTATCATATTATAAATATCAAATATGAATATGTAAAAATTCCCCAAAAACGATGAACAAGTCGATGCATTTGATGTAGTGAAAATATGTACCTGCAACACGGCTGATTTGAGTAGAATACCGCCCTGATAAAATATGCAGCTGGCCTGGTGTCGGTCTTCTACTTCTAAAGATGAGGCGTTGCTGATCCTTTTTTAGATTCAAAGAATCCAAGTGCAGCATACAGGAACAAGACACACAGGATATTGCAATTGTTGATAGTTTATGCAATTGAACATTTCATTGCTCAAATAACACATTTAATTTACACAATCCTCTTTTCAACATTTACCAGTAATCTTCGCTACATCATCCGAAACTGGGCCCACAATTATTATCCATATGTTTGCTTCTTTGTAAATAAGAGTATTCCGATAAGCACGTGTTCGCCATATTGTGTCACAGCTGAAACCAGTCCGACCATCAAGTCGCTCAAGTGAATTGTGAATAGCACGTGCTTTCTTACACGTGTGCGCACGTCACAGTATCATTGTTTGCTGATTGGATAATGCGGAAAGCTTGACAGCAGTCAAACTCGGAAAACCGCGTGCATTTTACTTTGCACGTGCAAAGCGTTCTTCTTGCCATGTTCTGCTCGTTAAGTTGTACAATGAGTGCCCATGTTATTTAGCAGACAAAATAGTACAAATGGTTGAATGAACTGAAATAGTAACAACAATGATGAAAACAGTATTTGTACAATTGACCCTTTATTCCTCTGTGTGTATGACAAATAGTAACCTACCCCTACGGTTGATATGTACCGCTCGAGGTAAAATATTTAACATATCAACCTAGGGGTAGGTTACTATTTAGTACATATATATATATATATATATATATATACTTCCAGTAGATAAACAGTATTTCATAAGATTTTGATTAGTCATTAAAGGAGTCCACGAATAAATGAAAAGAAATAAAAAAAAAAAACCAAAGAACAGAGAAAATCTTCAATTTTGTGCTAATATCTTTTCAATAAAAATATATTTAACTTAACTACATAGTAACTAACTGTATAACTGTGTTCATAGTATAACACCAACATCCTATGAACATATTATCACAGGGCTAGTGTTGAAATGCATTACCTCTAAACGAACTCCTGCAAGCAAACTCTGGACTGCACTGACCATTACACAACAGAGCTCTTGGCCTGCATTGACCATTACATAACAGATAACTTATTTTACCCAGATAATTGAGTTGAATTGCAAAACAATAAAATAAGTTCTAACTTGCTTAATTTCTATGATACAAATAATATGAAATTTGCATCAGAAAGCTCTTGAAAACACCTTTAATCCAAATATAATCATTGCTAACGTGTTACTATGCTGATTTGAAACTAGCCTGGGCCAAGTAGAAGAAAACTTCAAGTTTTCAAGTCTCCATCATACAAAGATGATATTCACCAAAAATTCGCTTCCTAGCTTTTTTTTTTATCATCTGGCCTTTCAGTTCGACGTAGAGATAAATGAGAGGCACTATATGTACTTCAACCCTCAGTGACCAGCCTCGGAGAGAGGGTGACATGTGTTTACCCTGGCTACGAAACCTATGCTACATTTTGGACTGAAAAGTGGTAACCGGAAATAAGCACGGCGAGCGTTATGTATCCTCTAGACTGGCCTTATTCAGTTACTTTAATATAATGTGTTTTCGGAGTCATTCCTCATAGTAAGATAATAATTTCATTGTTCCATGTTGCATATTCTTATAATTGATGTGAGTGCTTCAGGGTTTTATTGTGTGCAGTAGTGAACACGTCCTATTCAACCCCAAACAAACCACAGGAACTCGATATCGTAAGTAAAATGTAGGTAAAACATAGGTAAAACAAACCTACCCCCTATATAACATAGAGTAAAGGAGCAAGGGCAGCCATGTTGCCGATCTAAGAGCCCATTCAACATTAGGTCAAAATTTACGCTAAGAATTGGTGACATACACAAATGAACGCACATACTTATCAATTATACATTTCTCCGCAAACCCCAACTGATCTCCAACATATGTTGCCTTTAAAATAAATATTTTTGAAAGCACCACAATTGTTGTTTGTTGTTATAGGTTTACTCAAGGTTAGATGATCAGGTTAAGAGAAATCTAGGAAAAAAGTAACTGAAAAAAGTAACAGGAAAAAAGTAACGGAAATAAGTAACAGAAATAAGTAACAGTTTTTATATAAAGAAACAATAAGAGTATGTATTGACTTGAATTGTCATCTTGTAATTTAATAAGATTATGAAAACTACATTGATAGTCATTTTAAGGATACATTTCCTGTTTATATCATGTTATTACAGACAACAAGTATACTTAACTTTGTTAAATTATTCTAAACAGCAGTAGTAATTTACATATCATTTTATCTAAAGTAAACATGTATATAGATATATCAACTAATGCTGAATGTTCGTCTTCATATGACAATGAGGATGCAATAACACTTATTTTTACATTTAAAGTAAAAAGTACAGATATTAAAAACAATGAATACAACCTCTAAATTGTGTTATATTGAATATGGCCAACCATTCCTTCACTTCATTTGTGATTCTTTCGCCTGAGGATTTTGACCTACATATACGATGCGTCCCATTAACAATTTATTTGCAAAACTTAGCGATTTCATCAGGTCAGGCCATCTAAAGAAAAGAGAAAAGCCAAAAAGCAATGAAAAGTAACTGCTAGCCTTATGTCATTTCGTTTTGTTGTGCACATACTTTGTTGTTATTTCTGTTATCCTATCTGCTATTTGTATATTATGTTTGTACTTGTGAAGTGAAGTCTTAACAAGAGCGAACTTTACCAAATCAAATTGTTTTGCATAGATATTGTCTGTTTATATTTATATTATTCCGCGTAATTTAAAACAAATTATTTCACAAAAACGGCAACAGATGTTCAAATATTATTAATTTAATAAATTAATTATGATTAATCTCAGTTATACTCTTTGGATTATTCAACAGCACTGTTGTTGTTTCACCATGAATTTCCTGTTTTTTATGTACGTTTATTTCATTTGTTCTCACAATTTAAAAATCCCAACGTAACTGTGATGCAGTAATATCGTGAAGCTGTCCTGGGCTGTGTGATATGTTCCATCTTATTTTAATTCATGTTCTTCTTAATATATAATTTTATGGTTAAATGAGATGAATAATTCTTATTGTTGGTTATTGATATAACGCTTTTTTGTCTGCCCAAAGATAGGCGCAACTAAACCATTGTCTGTCTGTTCGAGGGACAATGCATGCTTAATTAGCATTTATTTAGACAAGACTTTAAGCCACTCAGGCTAGTAATTAGCTGAGAGACCAGTTGTGAGTTGAAGAGCTTGACAGGTGTGAATTTAGTTGTATAAACATGCAAACGACCTGGCGACAGGCTAATAAACACTATGTCTGTCTAGCTATGTGCTTCGCGCGTCTGGTTGGGCATTTAAAGTTAGCCAATAAGAATTGAGGCAAAAACTAACAACCAATAAAATACATAAGCATGACAACTTTTATATATATTTGGACACGCCTTTACCAGTTACCCCCTCAGTTGAAAGACCACGCCATCATCATTAGCAGTAACTGTCAAACAAATAACGTGACGCTGATGTTAACTCTGTGTTTTTCTACATCAGTTGTAACCCAAACGCATACGTTTCGATTAGGGATTTACTGTTTCAAGTTGTGTTCTTTGGTTTTCTGGATATTAACAATTTTCCACCGGATATGTTCGTTGACAAAGGTAAGTCTTCAATAATGCAATATTTCCATTGTCACATTTAGATTTATAGATATAGATATAGATATATATATAGATATAGATATAGATATAGTTATAGTTATAGATATAGATATATAGAGATGTTTAAGGCGTGAAACGTCTTGTATGGCGATAACACACTTTCACACATTTTGCTAATTATATATACAATGATGAGACATTTTATACTCCAGTCCATTTATTGATGATTTATGAGTAACGACAAACCACGATCATAATTGACACTAACTGAACACAGAATTTAAATCCGATATAAGTAACCAGTGCCTATAATCCAATGCATTCCTCAGAGGATACAAAATATCCTTTTTGCTATTAAATACATAATTCTCATAATGCCTTTCTGCTGATCATGTTTACATTTGTTCTGCTTAAATAATCAAGAAAATATAGTTTTATATATTTGAATGCATATATAGCTATTATAAACTTGTACTGTTTATTCGCCAGGTCATTTGCATGTTTATACAACTAAATTCACACCTGTCAAGCTCTTCAACGCACAACTGGTCTCTCAGCTAATCACTAGCCTGAGTGGCTTAAAGCTTTGTCTAAATGAATGCTAATTAAGCATGCATTGTCCCTCAAACAGACTGACAATGGTTTAGTTGCCCCTATCACACGGACATTTTCATCTGATAAAACCCAAGACATAAACAAAGTTTGTCTAGCGTAGTTAAATCTGATAAAATTAAGTTCTAACAGAAAACACCTATATAAACAAACCAACAAATTTATTTGTATTTCATTTGTAATAAATTATGACACATACTATTATATAGTGGAGTATACTGGGGTATACTAGAGTATATTCTCGTTTACTGATCAGTATACGCCAGGAAATTAGGGTGGTTGACAAACCAGTATACGCCAGGAAATTAGGGTGGTTGACAAGACGTATACTGGTCAGTATACTAGCAGTTTTCTTGCGGTGTTTAGTTGTTCTATACTGAGAGGATCCACTTTCACAATCGCCTTCATTAATAGCCAATTGTTAATTGTAATCATCAATCTCACTTCACAATTTAATTACAGGTATCATTAATTAAATAATCGTTAATTGTCATTGTTAATTGTATTCATGAATCTAATCTCTCAATTTAATCAGACCTCCTTCCACTTCATTTCACCCAATATACAGTGTCTATAGTCGCAAAACATCTTAAGGATATACTATATATATATATATATATACTACTTCTACGAATCCACCGTTTACGAATCCACCGCGTCTACGAAATCACCGCATCTACGAACTGGTCTTGTCTACGAAATCACTGCATCCCCTTATAATATGCTTGTTCATAAAGATGATTTTGGCCAAGAGGCATGGGCATCTCACGTACGAACTCTTCTGTTTTCTCATGGTTATGGTTTTGTATGGCTGAGTCAGTCTGTTGGTAATGTAAGCCTGTTGTTGTATATGTTTCATGAAACAACTATCAATATGTTTATTATTGTTGAATCAAGATTGACATTCGACATTGGACAATAGTTCACGGTATGAGTCATAGAATGTTTAAAACCTAAATCAAATTCCACTTTTTATTTGTGTGCCAATCAAACGAAGAGTTGCGTAAACCATATATTCCTGATTATTATCTTTCCAAGCCTCCAATTGTAGCCTTTACAGAATGTTTTTCTTCCAATAACAATATTAGTATTTTTGACAATACATTATCTATGCAATGACTAAGAGGGATACTATGTTAAAATCGACTGTGCAACACATCAATGTTTAATTGAACTGTTTGTTATAAGTTGTATATAATATATGTTACTCTAATGTATATGGACCGGAGGTCTCACATACAAAAAAAGAATTTTGACATTGACTTTAACAATAGAATTAGGTCCATTAGGGTCCATTAGTTTTTTGGCAGTGCATAATCTGTCAATTACATCTTTATGAAAGTAACTTATAATAATGCATGTGATGCGGGTTTCGTATAGAAGATGACGGAACTTTATATTTTATAGACAGTTTGCACCATAATAGTAGTGGGTTATTTTCTTACTGATGCTACAATAAACCATAGTAATAAATAGATAAACACTGCCAACCAAATTAATTTGAAGCAGTAAGACTTTTCGCGATACAGGTTGTTTAAGTAGCCCATGCAACGTTATCACATCGGTAAGGGACGTATTATTTTGGTCTTTGTGTTGCATTTTCGGAAAGTATATTATGTTTCACAAATCTCTCTGGTCAACCAACTCATGCATCGTCCATAGGGTTCGTACATGTATTTGCATCTTATTATGTTTATAATGCAAAACGATCATATCCATAGGCTTATTTGGTAGAAATGACTCCAGACCCCTTGGTTATGGTTACAAAGCCCTCCCCCCACAGCAAAAATGACTGAGAATCCTGAAATCTGGAATCCAACTGTAAACTGGGTAATATGGGTATCCACTTGGTATCCATCCGCTGAAACTACGCAAACTAGTTTCCAACTAGAATCCATTTTGGATTATATAATATGTAGTTTTCCATAATGGAAACGAACACGAAACTCTGATTATGTATTTCCTGTTGGTTTCCATTCCTGGAAATTGCAATCAATGTTTCCATGAAATGGAAACCAACATGAAACTACAATTTTTTATGTTAGTTTCCATTCCTGGAAATTGGAATTATTGTTTCCATTAAATGGAAACCAACATGAAACTATCAAGTGTAGTGTCATGTTGGTTTCCGTTCCTGGAAATTTGTATTCAAAGATTCCATAAAATGGAACCAACATGAAACTATAATTTAGAGTTTCATGTTCATTTCATTTCCTGAAATTTGCATTAAAAGATTCCATTAAATTGAAACCAACATGAAACTGTCAAGAGTAGCTTCATGTTGGTTTTCTTTCCTGAAATGTGTATTCATAGATTCCATTAATGGAAACGAACATGAAACTATCTAGTACAATGAATGGACAAGCTGGATAAGAAATGAAATGAATTATGAACTATACACGGGTGAAAGAATCACAAAAATATAAAGTATAAGGTCAAGGACTATTTAATGAAAGGTGTCATTGTGTTGCGCGTATGCCTACTGCCTACCAAATTTAATAGACATGTATTGTTTTGTGTTATATATTTGACTACTATTTAACAAATAAGCAATAACAATATCTATGCCAAAGCCTTAATTTCAGTTAGCAACCGTAATTTTACTCAAATAGATGGAAGTCAAATACATGCTCTCCAGCAGTAACGCCTATACATAGATCATGACTGCTCTAATGAGGGAGTCGCATATGGAGGTAATTAAAGCTAGCCACGGCCGACCCTTCTGACTGAACAGAGGCCTTTGTTTAACCATTCACCAAATTGCCGCCAAATTTGTCCATTGGCCGACTTCTGTTGTCATGATAATCTATGACTCAATGTAGAAATGGCAAGGAGATCAAAATCATGTCTGTTGGATAGTGAACTTCAATGCCAACAACAGTTGTCATTCACAGAAGGCCAAACTTCATGATGTATCCACAACCATGCAGGTATAGTGCGCATTTCATGTACTACATAAAGCTCATATTTTTCTTTTTTTCGTTTTTCGCCAAATGCTAACGATTGAAATAACTGATTAAATTGTAAGAATGATCAACTACCTTCGAAATATTGTGGCTTGAAAAATAGAATAATTGTGAAATGTATCAGAGCACACCCTGTATGACATCCTTGCAGAATAAAATGATAAAATAATAGAAAATAGCATTACAATAAACTTCTCCATTGATTTAGGAAAATGAGATTGTTCTCAAGGTTTAACACTAAAATTCGCATACAAGAACT
Organism: Gibbula magus; assembly: GCA_936450465.1. Taxonomy (NCBI): domain Eukaryota; kingdom Metazoa; phylum Mollusca; class Gastropoda; order Trochida; family Trochidae; genus Gibbula; species Gibbula magus. The sequence continues at coordinate 61,292,891 of OW388297.1, forward strand.
CATTTGGTCATTTTATCTTCCAAAATTTAAACAAATATGCAAGACCGAATTTATTTAAAAAGTTAACAAAATGCTACATTCAGAATTATCAGACACCAAATGTATTATATATATATGAGAATATGCACCATTTGACTATATTAAACAAATCACATTATGTAAAACATTTCTTTATATTTACCCTGCCACATGATATATCAAAAAGAGTTTGGTCATATAATTAAATAGTTTATGTACTTCGATTTATGTTTGTTCCCTAAAAGTGCACAGGTATTACATATCTAATAACTAATTATTTCAATAGTTATTGCATCAATACAAACAGTCTGCACTTTCTTGATTCACTAACATTTATAAATGAGTACATGAAAAGTACATTCTCAAAATCGACAGCTACATTTGTTGTACTAATTATTTGTTTGTATGTCATGCATACTATGACCTTATATTAACATATATAAAATGTCCTTTGAATATTCCTATTTCATTTATTAATTAATTTAATACTTACTACATCAGCACCCCTGCAGTTATTGAAAAAACTTATAATTACCAAGGCGATAGATTATCCTTTTCTCTCAACCTACAACACGTATATATAACAAATAAATTTTAAAAAGGTTGTATCTGTTTCGATTTATGTTTGTTATTAATATATTTGTATTATGTTTGCATTCATTTTTCAGTACAGAGGACCATGAAGGAAGCATAATGTGGACGATCAAAGATTCTCTGCAACTTGAGGTCGACAGAAGACGAACATACCCAATGGGACACACAGGGTACTAGTGTGAAGCTGAAGTGTTTGACATCGCCCCAGGCGGATGATTCGTGACGTAATTTAACCGGGCCGTTTCCTCAAGGAAAATAGAATCACCTGTTCCTCAAATACATTGAATAGTAATTGGCCGACTGGACAGTAATAACCTAAAATAAAATCCGTTACTGTGGCTTTATCAGTGATCATCTTTTCTTGATCAGCAGCAATGTCCTGTCAATCACATCAAATTCATATCACATTTTGCTGGATCATGTATGAAGTAATTTATATAAATAATGCAATTTTTCAATGTGTATCTATGATGATCATAATTAGTTTCACCACATAGTCTTGTGTGTTTAAATACATTTTATAGATTTGATTGTCAGATGTATTTTCCTTTTTGCATTTAGTTAAAATAATATTCCAAGATTTACTCTGCTATTGGCACTTTATGTAATAAACTTTATAACAAATTACAATTATTTATGTCATTACTAGAATTATTTTCTCCGAAACATTATTGCTCTTGATGAAGATAGCAGATGATGCTGTAGGTGTTGACACTGTATTCATGTAAATCATGACATGCTTGATATGCATGTTTAGCACAACATGCTAATGTCAACCATGGACACCAGTTTGAAACCTACAGTAAACCATTACACTGAAACCACACTGAAACCTACAGTAAACCATAACATGGAAACCAGACTGAAACCTACAGTAAACCATTACACTTAAACCACACTGAAACCACACTGAAACCTACAGTAAACCATTACCCTGAAATCACACTGAAACCTACAGTAAACCATTATACTAAAACTGCACTTAAACTTACAGTAAATCTCAACATGGAAACTAGGTTGAAACCTACAGTAAACCTTAACATGGAAACCAGGCTGAAACCTACAGTAAACCATTACACTGAAACCACACTGAAACTTACAGTAAATCATTACACTGAAACCACACTGAAACCTACAGTAAACCATTACACTGAAAACAGACTGAAACCTACAGGAAACCATTATACTAAAACCACACTGACACCTACAGTATACTTCAACATCGAAACTAGGTTGAAACCTACAGTAAACCTTAACATGGAAACCAGACTGAAACCTACAGTAAACCTTAACATGGAAACCAAGTTGAAACCAAGTGTAAACTAAGAAATATGGAAACCAAGTGGAACCAAGTGGAAACTATCACATGGAAACTGAGTTGAAACCTACAAGAAAGTTATTCATGGAAACCAGATGGATACCACTTGGAGGAGTGGGTAATTATTCGCACTGGATACCATCCGGATACTGGTGCAAAATTCAGTTTCAGTGTTGCTGGAAACCACATGGAAACTGTTAAAAACTGTCTGGATACCAACTTGAAATACTGGTTTCCATTGGGTATCCTGTTAGTTTCAGTGATCTGGAAACCAGCTCATTTCTGCTGTGCCCCCTCCCCCATTGAATCTGTTCTCCATATTGGCAGAACTAATTTGGTAGGCTTTTTTGAATTTTCCGTCTTTAAAAAAATATTGCCTACTTCACGAATATCTTACACCTGCATTAATGCATATGAACAACTTAAAAATGAGTGTACACGGTTCCGTAAAGCGATGGTAATCGATTTTGTCATTCGAAATAATAAATTGTGTTCACAATAAAATGGCCACCATGCAATTTTGCTTTATACGCAACACCATTATTATCACTACGAATAATTGTTTTGTCTAATAGGATATTTTACCCTCTAAAGTAAATATAAATGACATAAACGATCATTATACATGAAAAATTTGAAAAAAATAAAATTGGCCAAAAAACGTGCTTCTGGCCCTTCCGCGCAGAGCACGTAGCCACGCCCCCTCTTACGTCATGATACCGCGGTCATTTCCTCAGACAAACATTGGACAGAATGGCGGCAGATTCGACGCGTCAATCAGCGAAGCTTACTGATCTTCCGGCCAACTTCTCAATCAGATTTCTTAATAACAACACTAATTCAATCAAATGTAAACAGAAAGGGTTCACATTAAGTACTTCATTGAAGTTTTTTCCTTCCATGTTATTGTGCACGGATAAATGTATTTCTGTTAGTCCGAGCTGCTAGGCCTACCGAAGTCAGCGAAATAAGGAATTGTCACACTCTTTCTGGACGTCAAACGGATCGAGATATCTTATGCACAGTGTCATTCTCAAGCAGGGTAAGTATTTCTATGATGTGTTTTAATGGTCCAAATACTGTCCAGAAATATATTCAAATCTAATGCAGTAATTACGTAGTTACCCTAGGAATACACAAGTCTTATCAGTCTATACTGTAGATTGATGGTATTCACATACATGTAGCCTAATTACTGCAGGTTTTGACCTTATTATTTCAAGAATAATTTCATAATTTGTGTTTCGGTCGAATTCATTTCCAAACCAATAAACAAGATTGTTAATCACCTCAGGTAGAAAACCGTAGGCCCTGATTCCCTGACCCTATCAATTTTATGCTGATGATTTTAAGAAAACTGAAATTAAACTAGGCATATTGTCTCATGTTGTCCTAACCTAATCCGGTTTAAAATGTTTATCTGTGTGGTTAGTGACAGAACATTTTGTAGATCTATGTAAGCTGGTAGAGTTGAAATTATTCATGCAACACCTATCGGCCAAGCATACTGTTGAAAATCCTGATAATATACATACATATTTCAAAATACCAATCAACTGGAAGCATTTTCTTCCTGTAATTTAAAGTTGAGCACACAAGCTGATTATATATTTTAATAGGTTAAAGTGCTCCTTGCAATTCTCTTTTTGCTCCTAAAAATATGTATGTAAGGAGCTTGTTCACACCTTGACAAAACTGTTTACATAGGTCTTTGAGGCCTGTAATATATTCATTATTTACCAAAATTTATAATATCTATCTTTAACAGTGTGGTTGGATCTTGTTCCCACATAGTGCATTTGGCCTGACCATCGCCTTACAATAGTGGGAGCTGATCGGGTTTACTGAAGTTCCTTCCATGCTCACCTGTAATGCATTACATGTACCTGAACAATGGAGCGTGCCCCGAGGTCGGCAGACAGAGTCGGTCGATGTCCCTCATTCACCTTCGTAAACCCAAAACCAGACCGGAAGAAAAGGCCAATACAGAACACTCACAGATTGCAGGTATTTGTCATTTATTTACATTTGTATAACGATTTTGTACAGCTTTACCTTGTCATAAACTTACAATAGTGCTATTGCCAAAAACAATACACAAAACAGAGAAAATAGGAGAATATTTGAACAAAGTTTTTGACAATGATAGCACAGTGCATTATGATCAGCTTACACATGATAAATGCTGCACAAGGAAACGTTTTTAAGTATCAACACATTGTATTGAAGACATTTGAAAATTTGCATGAAAAACATTACAAATAGTGAAAAGTTCACATGTATTACTTATTACTGAATTTCTTTCGTGAAGAAAAATCAAAGTGGGCAGAAAGAACTAGAGCAGCTCAAGGCCCTGAAGGATTGCCCCCCCCCCCCCCCCCCCCCCAAGCTACCTCGTGTACAGTCCGTAGACCGCTGTTGACACTCATCTGGGATCTGTACCTATTGGCGGTGGGTTATCAACACTTATAAGCACTGTCTCTGTTCTTGTTAAAGTTCAATGAGAATCTAGCTGATGAAGAATCATTTTTTATTTTCCTTTTATACAAGGTGGCATGAAATTTGTAAGAAATGAACAAACAAACCATAATTGATCAATAAATGACTGTACCCTTTAGTGATGGTGGTTTCTGTACCTTGAACTCTGTACAGTCAACAATTACAAATGTTGTAGCAAATTAAGATTTATAATCCTCTGGTATATTTTCTAACAACACATTTCCATGGGACCAGATGCAAACTTCTCGAAATGTCAGAAACATGCAACTAATCAAGGATTTGAAAATCACACCTATATATTGCTTGCTGAGTTAAACCAAAGCAAAAAGCCAAATCTAGTTGTGTTTTATTGTTACTAGCACAATACAAGCTTAAGTGTCACTAGGCTATTATAACATTTTAAGTTTTAATTACAATGGCATGTATATTGATTGATTAGTACTTGCTCAAATCATTCACATCTAATACTATTGTTGCTGATAAAGACCAGAATCTCTACTCATACTTTGAATATTTCATAATGATTCAAGAAATGATCAAGGCTCATTTAACTTAAGTTAACAACTGCTATCCCGGTGTCATTTTTACTAGCCTTTTGCGGAAGGACTAGTGTTAATTTCTAGCCCTGTTATTATCAAAGCTACATGTACCTAAAATTAGGAGGCAACGGCGGTATAAGCTTAAAACTAAGGCCGTAAGATCATATTTTGTTGTGGATGGTAATTTATGGGCTTTGTGCCTCCTGCTAATGATTTTAGCCATTGCCAAAACGAAAGCCCATTGAAGCGTAGATAATATCATTGGTAACTTGGGATTATAATTGTATGTTTATCAAAACTTCCCAACAGTTTGTTTTATGTTAATTTATTATACCCCCGACCTCACTTTTACTTCGTCACAATCAGAGCTAGAATGAATGAAGCTACTTCTGTGTTGTGATTTGTCATTTTCTTTTTCATATAACTTTCATAAAAAAATACTACTTCTGTGTTCTTGTTGATTTTACTATTTTATAATTCCACTGGTGATATTTTGGAAAAAGTTAAATTTTATTTCCTTTCAGCCACAAACTGCTGTATATCCCTCACTGTGCTTACAGGGGTGTGCTTCCATGTACCTGCTGTTTTAAGTCACTCGAATGAATCATTATGATGGATTCATTTCCAAAATAAAGTTGAAATCAGTGGTAATGGCAGCAGTATTCCTTTTAAAGTTACTATCAATCCTACTTTTACTTAAACCACCTTTTTTACATGAAGAGACAGGTCCTACCCTTTTCACAAACACGTTAATCTTAGCAATTACATTTCATAGCTTATCAATCCTTAGGCGTGCAGACACCTCTCTCTATAAGTAAAATAAAAATGTCAAACTTTAACAGGGGGTATTAGTGAACCATGCTCACTTTTTTCCTTTTTTTATTTGGTATATTATAGAATTAAGACCTAATATTCTTTTGCAGATAACTGTGAATCATGTGGATACTCTCAGCACAAGAAAAAGACAGGTTAATACGCGATACTCGTAACTTGAGAATTTAGCTCTTCAGGCATGAATGAGGTGCTGGCCTCAAAGCTGGTAGTTGGTGAACTGTTATCTTGATTATTATGTCCCCCTTAGGAGAGATGGGACCCAGAAATCGACCTCGCTTACGGTAACATTTTGCGACATAAGTTTCAAAATATATGGATTACGTTGTTTTGAGCATAGGGTAATCCGTACACTAACGGGAACCGCTTAAATTAACCGTAACGCCTTTTTAACGGTCATTTTACGACATGCCGAATTAAGTTACCGTCACATATATTAGCGGCAAATATGTTACCCTGTAACCAATTACATACAATTATTACACTCTCGTTGAAGATACTACTGTTGTGAAACATTGAAATGTTATTCAACACTGTTGTGAAACATTGCATGTGAAAGCGATCGCAGTCGGAACTACTTTCCAGTAGTCACATGGCTTTCGGGATCGCATTGATTTCTACGGACACGTTTAAACTCATAAAGTCTTATGATTATATTTAACGGACGCTTCTATCACTATCAGTATAACTTGGTTGATTCAGAGTTTATTCCCTTGACATGTAATCTTCTTTGGAGCTCTCGCGATTTGACCGCCATTTGCAAGGCTTCGTCATGCAACTCGAGGTTGCCTTAGATCTAGTTTGTAGATTCTAAATTCACAAGGAATAAACTTCTCATGTTGAGCCCACGAATCCCGTGACAGTCGTCAGTTGAGTATTATTGCGACTACATTGTAATCCTTATAGGTACATTTTGATATTTACTTCTCTTTTTGAGGTAACTGTCAATGTCGATATAATGTTTTAAGGTTTGCTAAAAATGTTGGTTCCGTTAGTAATTTGTGCCCTCAATGTTAACTCCATCGGCAGCAAGGACAACGCCCCTCAAAAGTTCACTCGATAAAACTAGCTGCAGAACTGTATGTAACCTCTCTAACAAGTACCATTGTCGTCAGGGTGTTACAGAGCCTATTTGGGCAAAGCAACGGTAGCTACGTACAACTTATAACTAACTGAAGCCCGCTTGAAAACAGTCTCATTTCGATGACGTCACAATCACCTGACATCATTCATAAGATCTAGTGATATTAATATACAATGTGTTTTTGTACTCGCCAATTTGCGTTTCTTATAGTTTCAACATAAAGACCATGAAATGAGTCTTTTGAATTTGGTTTGTTCAAAATAGAAACTGCTTTTAACGGATATTTTATATTTTTGGTGTTAAGTGAGATGGCGTTATGACTCCATGGTAAGAGATGTATCCCTACGCACATCTGCGTGAATGAAGAGTGAACTTTAATTACATATTTCATTAATTTAGAGCGTGTAATAAATAAAATACTAAACTCCGTCCCGTTTAATAACATATTTATGAAACTCGTGGATGGTATTGGTATCCAGTCGTTTCATAAATATGTAATTAAACGGGACATCGTTTAGTATTCTCTATATCTCAAATTAGTGACGAATTTAAATTGCCTTGTATGATTAACTGATAGTTATTCTTTCACTGTGTACTCTTAGACTGATAGTATGTACAACAATGATTACACGGTCAAAGTTAATCTTGAAGTCACCAAAACAGCCGTGACGTCAGGTTGTTACGTTTATGTAGGTAATTTAAAAATGACGCTAAAGTGATGAAAAACATTTGGTGAGCCCCTTAGGCTATATTATTTCTAAATTCGTTTGTTCAGTTACCTGCGCACATCATACTCAAGTTTTAGCAATATCCAAAATATGTGTTTCAGGAAAAAAAACTGTTGAATATTCAAAACACGATGATAAAAATTACGTTTTTAATTAAAAAGTGGTTAATTTAATTGTTTTTCTCTTTCAAACATCATTAATTTTCAAAATATAGACTTGTTTTGTGATGTTATTGAAATGTATCTGAAAAGATTCTGAGTTTATTTATAAGAAGCGAGTGCTTCATTTATATACATCAAATCAGTCAAAAATGGCTGTTATTTGCCGACAGTAGTATTATTATTAATGCCGATAACTCTTTAAATTGTTCGGTGATCCAAAAATTTTCTTACATGTTTGGATAAAAGACGTAATAAAATTGCTATTTTGAAAAAAAGCACAGCTTCTCAAATAGTTTATTCATAGTTTAGTTATTAAAGCTTGGCCAATTGTTTTCGCCTCTGTCCGTGATTAAAAAAAATAGCTAACCACGGCAAGGCCTAACGGTGCTGCATGCAATGTAGGGATTTGTGGGGGAAGATGCCTTCCAATGGGAGCGTCGCAGGGTTTCATCCTCTCAAACATTATTTTGACCTTCCCCTGGAAAAACTTGATGCTAGGAATCTCGAATTTTCTTAACTTGTTACATGAAGACTGATAGTTTTAAATTTGGTTTTGATTTGTGAAGTATTTGTTAAGGTATAAGGTTAGTATTTAATTTTTCCCAGCCGCTGAATACATAGTATTCCGCTCTGTATGTCTGTCCGTCCCATTTTTTGTCAGCACTATATCTCATGAACTGTTCCACCTAGCGTCTGCAAATTTAGTCCAACTCTATTAGGGGAATATGAAGACACCAGTCGATTTGAGTGACATTGACTTAATTTTCAAGGTCACTACAAGACTTGTATGATTATAAAATGTTTCCATGAACAGCTACACCTTGAGTCTTCAAAGTTGGTTTTCGACTTCAATGGAGAAGTACCAATACACACTTGATTTTGGTGACCTTGACGTAATTTTTAAGATCACTACGAGACAATGAGTTTTCAAAATGAATTTAGCCGGAAATGATAACAATTGGACTAAACATTTATAAAGGCTTACTAATTATGTTTTTATCCCTGGTTAAAAAGTACCCATTGTACCCAGCTTGATTGTGAGAAATACTTTTGCTTAAACACAAGTATTGATGTACAACAAGTCACAAGTCCAATAACTTATAAAAAAACTATTTCCAGGGAATATTTATTTCACCCTGCCATTCCCAAGTTGTTGAACCTCACAATACCCTTAAACTCACAAGTGTTCTAAATGTTAATGCACCTCACATGTGCCAAATAATTCATCCTTAAACAACTCACAATTGTGGAGATATACTACAGCTCACAAGTGTAGAGATATACTACAGCTCACAAGTGTTAAGAATCTATGTTTCACCTGCCATATGTATAAGTTGGTGAACCTCACAATACCCTGAAACTCACGACTGTGGTGTAATAATTTTACATTTTCATGTTCATTTAGGTGATTGTATGGAACTGCCTAATACATCCCCTTTGGACGAAGAACCTATACAGCCATTAGTGGAGGTACCTACATCATCACTGACACAGCCGAAGGCCTTGTCCGCTACCTCAAGACATGATCCTGGCTACAAACCACTTTCAAAAGAATAGGGTAATTTTACAATATGTTTACAGTTATGTAAGAGATGTGTAGAGATATTCTTCAACTCACAAGTGTTGAGAACCTATGTTTCACCTGCCATATTTATAAGTTAAACATCTTGCTCAAGCTAGGTTGGATCATCAACCTGAAGAAATTAGTCATCGCCCCCCCCGTCAGGACCTGGTCTTTCTGGGCGCAAGGTTCGATACGGTCTCCGGTTCCGTGTCCCTGGCCCCAGACAGGGTGTCCAGAGTGATTGGGGGCAGTCCACTTGTTCCTTAAGTCGCCCACCCACTCAGCCAGGACTTGGCTTCAGTTACTGGGTCACATGGCGGCGACAGTGTTCATGGTTTGGAGAGCTCGGTTGAGTATGAGACCAGTTCAGCAAGCGCTGGCACGAATGTGGTCACACTCGGACAGTGAAGAAGGTTCTGACCACACCGATGTGGGTGCTAGAGCATCTTCGGTGGTGGGTCTCCGAGAGAAACCTTCTCAAGGGTCTTCCGTTAGAGCTTCCAACGCCTTCGGTCACGATCCAGACAGACGCCTCCCTATCAGGCTGGGGGAAGTCATGGAGGACCTGACAGTCTCGGGCCTTTGGTCACAGGAGCAGTCGAAATTGCACATCAACGTGCTAGAGCTCAGAGCAGTTCGATGTGTGTTCAAGTGCTTCAAGAGCGGATCGGGGGCTTGTTGTTCGTCTAGAAATGGACAACCTGTCGTACATTCTGAAACAGGGCGGCACAGTGTCAACATCTCTCCTGCAGGAGTCATGGCAGTTCCTACTGTGGTGCGACCAGTTAAGCATTCAGGTGATCCCTGTTTATCTCAAGGGAGTGGACAACGTCCATGCGGACACTTTGTCTCGTCACATCCTTACACCTCACGAGTGGATGCTCGACCGAAAGATATTCAGAATTATCTCCCAGTTGTTCGGGTCAGGGATGACCAATCGGTGGGCCTGTAAGCGCGCTGGTATGGCGATAGAGGGCTACTCGATCCCTTTTCTACAGATCTAGTCGCTAGCAGGTGTAGACAGTATACGTCCGGTTGATACGTCCGGTTGATACGTCTGGTTGTCCCGCGTATCAGCCCCACTTGGGACCTTTCAATTGTTTTAGATTGGCTCTCAGGTCCGGTGTTCAGAGATTTGAACGCATTTTCGCTTCAGCTTTTAATGTGGAAGACTGCATTTTTGGCGGCTTTGGCGTCGAGCAGTTTGGCTTGAATAACGGTAAATGCAGGCTGGTTAGCCATTGGTTATTGCCCAAGGGATCACCCCATCCTCGGTCTTCAGCGAAGGAGATCACGTGATCTGGTAAGTGTGACACCTTTCTCGGATTGAGTAGAGCACTTTAGGGGTATTTAGAGTGTACAGACAGAATTCCTCATCTAAGTCTGGGAGTCTGCTATGCTATATCTACCCCAAGGAGGATCCCTTCTAAAAAAGAATCGAACCAACCTGCAGAGGTTGCAGATTCTTTGAAGGGATCCTCCTTGGGGTACGGCCACCCAGCTCCCCTTATTCTGTCTTGCATGGTCGGATTGATAAGTGGTGAGAATAGAGTTACGTCCCCTGGTTTGCACTGGGATGGCGCTGTACACAGGGTGGCCACACGTTCGGAAAACACTTATTTTGTGTTTTTTCAAAACTTATTTTTACTGTTATTTAAAAAAATTAAGTTACAATCTGTCATCAAGTTAAAAATAAGGAATTTTATGGTAAATGTACCCCAAGGAGGATCCCTTCACAGAATCTGCAACCTCTGCAGGTTGGTTCGAATTTTAAATTCAAATATTTATCTATTCCTATCTTCGTAAGCATGTGAAAGGTTTAACATTATAACAACTGCTATGATTATCCTTTGTGTTGAGTCATACAATTTTTGACCGTTGTCCCATAGAACATCGATGGACAACACTTGATTTAACCCCAATATATACTCAACACATTCCTGGAAATCGGAGTCAAGTAATGACAAGAAATTATATTGTGTTTAAAATCAAGTCTTATGATTATATTTAACGGACGCTTCTATCACTATCAGTATAACTTGGTTGATTCAGAGTTTATTCCCTTGACATGTAATCTTCTTTGGAGCTCTCGCGATTTGACCGCCATTTGCAAGGCTTCGTCATGCAACTCGAGGTTGCCTTAGATCTAGTTTGTAGATTCTAAATTCACAAGGAATAAACTTCTCATGTTGAGCCCACGAATCCCGTGACAGTCGTCAGTTGAGTATTATTGCGACTACATTGTAATCCTTATAGGTACATTTTGATATTTACTTCTCTTTTTGAGGTAACTGTCAATGTCGATATAATGTTTTAAGGTTTGCTAAAAATGTTGGTTCCGTTAGTAATTTGTGCCCTCAATGTTAACTCCATCGGCAGCAAGGACAACGCCCCTCAAAAGTTCACTCGATAAAACTAGCTGCAGAACTGTATGTAACCTCTCTAACAAGTACCATTGTCGTCAGGGTGTTACAGAGCCTATTTGGGCAAAGCAACGGTAGCTACGTACAACTTATAACTAACTGAAGCCCGCTTGAAAACAGTCTCATTTCGATGACGTCACAATCACCTGACATCATTCATAAGATCTAGTGATATTAATATACAATGTGTTTTTGTACTCGCCAATTTGCGTTTCTTATAGTTTCAACATAAAGACCATGAAATGAGTCTTTTGAATTTGGTTTGTTCAAAATAGAAACTGCTTTTAACGGATATTTTATATTTTTGGTGTTAAGTGAGATGGCGTTATGACTCCATGGTAAGAGATGTATCCCTACGCACATCTGCGTGAATGAAGAGTGAACTTTAATTACATATTTCATTAATTTAGAGCGTGTAATAAATAAAATACTAAACTCCGTCCCGTTTAATAACATATTTATGAAACTCGTGGATGGTATTGGTATCCAGTCGTTTCATAAATATGTAATTAAACGGGACATCGTTTAGTATTCTCTATATCTCAAATTAGTGACGAATTTAAATTGCCTTGTATGATTAACTGATAGTTATTCTTTCACTGTGTACTCTTAGACTGATAGTATGTACAACAATGATTACACGGTCAAAGTTAATCTTCCACTTGGGACCTTTCAATTGTTTTAGATTGGCTCTCAGGTCCGGTGTTCAGAGATTTGAACGCATTTTCGCTTCAGCTTTTAATGTGGAAGACTGCATTTTTGGCGGCTTTGGCGTCGAGCAGTTTGGCTTGAATAACGGTAAATGCAGGCTGGTTAGCCATTGGTTATTGCCCAAGGGATCACCCCATCCTCGGTCTTCAGCGAAGGAGATCACGTGATCTGGTAAGTGTGACACCTTTCTCGGATTGAGTAGAGCACTTTAGGGGTATTTAGAGTGTACAGACAGAATTCCTCATCTAAGTCTGGGAGTCTGCTATGCTATATCTACCCCAAGGAGGATCCCTTCTAAAAAAGAATCGAACCAACCTGCAGAGGTTGCAGATTCTTTGAAGGGATCCTCCTTGGGGTACGGCCACCCAGCTCCCCTTATTCTGTCTTGCATGGTCGGATTGATAAGTGGTGAGAATAGAGTTACGTCCCCTGGTTTGCACTGGGATGGCGCTGTACACAGGGTGGCCACACGTTCGGAAAACACTTATTTTGTGTTTTTTCAAAACTTATTTTTACTGTTATTTAAAAAAATTAAGTTACAATCTGTCATCAAGTTAAAAATAAGGAATTTTATGGTAAATGTACCCCAAGGAGGATCCCTTCACAGAATCTGCAACCTCTGCAGGTTGGTTCGAATTTTAAATTCAAATATTTATCTATTCCTATCTTCGTAAGCATGTGAAAGGTTTAACATTATAACAACTGCTATGATTATCCTTTGTGTTGAGTCATACAATTTTTGACCGTTGTCCCATAGAACATCGATGGACAACACTTGATTTAACCCCAATATATACTCAACACATTCCTGGAAATCGGAGTCAAGTAATGACAAGAAATTATATTGTGTTTAAAATCAAATGTTAGAGTGAGAAGTCTTAACAGAAATATCAAGATTATTTACACTATTGTCCTGAGGTTATTTTAATATCTTATGTCAGCTTTTATGTGCTTAATTTTGTTGTAGGAGATGGCATTATTCGGGTCTATGATGCACTACAGAAAACTTCGAGTTCAGCTGGAGAGGAGGAACCAGGGTAACCAGTACACAACTTAGGAATTACATGGCAACTATCACTCAGGTGACTATCCAATTCAAATGTGTCGTCTTGTTCCTCGAAGCAAATTCATATTGATTGCAACTCAGAGTAAACGTTTTGTAGATTTATTTCCAAATGAATGTTTCACAGTTGTTAATCTATCAGTTCATTTATTTCTATTTTTTTTAAAATACATAATTGTAGCAAACACTGAATACATTTATAAATATAATTCAATGTTCCATTTTTATGCCCCCGAATCGGAGATTCCGGGGGTATATTGTTTTTCACCTGTCCGTCTGTCCGTCCGTCCGTCCGTCCGTCCGTCTGTCCGTCACTCTGTCCGTCTGTGTGTTTGTCCACAAAAACTTTAACCTTGGCCATAACTTTGGATTGCTCTGAGCTAGGGCTTTCATACTTGGCATGTGCATATCTTGTGATGAGACCTTCGGTTGAGGTTATCATATTTGACCTTGTGACCTTGACCTTTACCTTGCCGTAGTGGACATATTCAGTAAACTTTAACCTTGGCCATAACTTTAGATTGCTCAGAGCTACGGTGTTCATACTTGGCGTGTGCATACCTTGTGATGAGACCTTTCAGATGAGGTCATCATATTTGACCTTGTGACCTTGACCTTGCCGCAGTGGACACTATTTGGAAAACGTTAACCTTGGCCATACCTTTGGATTGCTCAGAGCTACGGCTTTCATACTTAGCATGTGCATACCTAATGATGAGACCTTCAGACGAGGTCATCATATTTGACCTTGTGACCTTGACCTTAACCTTGCCGCAGTGGACATCTTCAGATAACTTTAACCTTGGCAATAACTTTGGATTGCTCAGAGCTAGGGCTTTCATACTTGGCATGTGCATACCTTGTGATGAGATCTTTCAGATGAGGTCATCATATTTGACCTTGTGACCTTGACCTTGACCTTGTCGCAGTGGACATCTTCTGAAAACTTTAACCTTGGCCATAACTTTAGATTGCTCAGAGCTAGGGCTTTCATACTTGGTATGTGCATACCTTGTGATGAGACCTTCCAGATGAGGTCATCATATTTGACCTTGTGACCTTGACCTTGCCGCAGTGGACAATATTCAGAAAACGTTAACCTTGGCCATAACTTTAGTATATCCGGGGGCATCCGTGTTTAACAAACACATCTTGTTTCCTTTCTTACTTCCCGGGTTTTAACAACTAAATTCTGTATACGACTGTATTCTAATCAGCATCTACATAATTTGAAAACAATGAAGATCTTTAATGAGACAATCATCACAGCAAAAATGACTGAGAATCCTGAAATCTGGAAACCAACTGTAAACTGGGTAATAGGGGTATCCACTTGGTTTCCATCCGCTGAAACTACGCAAACTAGTTTCCAACTAGAATCCATTTTGGATTATATAATATTTAGTATTTCCATTATGGAAACGTACAGGAAACTCTGATTATGTATTTCCTGTTGGTTTCCATTCCTGGAAATTGCAATCAATGTTTCCATGAAATGGAAACCAACATGAAACTACAATTTGAAGTTTTATGTTGGTTTCCATTCCTGGAAATTGCAAGTATTGTTTCCATTAAATGAAAACCAACATGAAACTATCAAGTGATTCCTAGAATTTGTATTCAAAGATTCCATGACACGAAAACCAACATGAAACTAAAATTTGGAGTTTCATGTTGGTTTCCCTTTCTGGAAATTTGCATTAAAAGATTCCATGAATTGGAAACCAACATGAAACTATCATTTGGAGTTTAATGTTAGTTTCCATTCCTGAAATTGGCATTCATAGATTCCATTAATGGAAACCAACATGAAACTATCTAGTACAATGAATGGACAAGCTGGATAAGAAATGAAATGAATTATGAACTATACACAGGTGAAAGAATCACAAAAATATAAAGTATAAGGTCAAGGACTATTTAATGAAAGGTGTCATTGTGTTGTTGCATATAAATACTGCCGAATTTAATAGATATGTATTGCTTTGTGTTATATATTGGACTACTATTTAACAAATAATCAATAACAATATCTATGCCAAAGCCTTAATTTGAGTGAGCAACCTTAATTTTACTCAAATAGATGGAAGTCAAATACATGCTCTCCAGTAGTAACGCCTATGTATATATATAGATCATGACTGCTCTAATGAGGGAGTCGCATGTGGAGGTAATTAAAGCTAGCCACGGCCCGACCCTTCTGACTGAACAAAGGCCTTTGTTTCACCATTCACCCAATTGCCGGCAAATTTGTCCATTGGCCGACTTCTGTTGTCATGATAATCTGTGACTCAATGGAGAAATGGCAAGGAGATCAAAATCATGTCTGGTGGGTAGTGAACTGCAATGCCAACAACAGTTGTCATTCACAGAAAGCCAAACTTCATGATGTCTCAACAACCATGCAGGTATAGTGCGCATTTCATGTAATACATATAGCTCATATTTTCCTATCGTTTTTCGCCATATGCTAACGATTGAAATAACTGATTAAATTGTAAAAATGATCAACTACCTTCGAAATACTGTGGCTTGAACAATAAAATAATTGTGAAATGTCTCAGGGCACAACCTGTTTGACATCTTTGCAGAATAAAATGATAAAATAATAGAAAATAGCATTACAAAAACTACTCCATTGCTTTAGGAAAATCAAATTGTTCTCAAGGTTTAACACTTAAATTCGTATACAAGAGCTTATTTGGTCATTATATATAACAAATGTACAATTTAAAAAAATCACAGATCTTCCAAAATGTTAACAAATATACAAGAATTTTCAGACACCAAATGTATTATGTATATGAGAATATGCACCATTTGACTATATTAAACAAATCACATTATGTAAAACATTTCTTTATATTTACCCTGCCACATGATATATCAAAAAGAGATTGTAATATAATTTAATATTTTATGTACTCCGATGTATGTTTGTTCCCTAAAAGTGCACAGGTATTACATATCCAATAAATACTTATTTCAATATTTATATCATCAATACAAACAGTCTGCACTTTCTTGATTCACTAAAATTTATAAATGATTACATGAAAAGTACATTCTCAAAATCGACAGCTACAGTTGTTGTATTAATTATTTGTTTGTATGTCATGCATACTATGACCTTATATTAACATATATAAAATGTCCTTTGAATATTCCTATTTCATTTATTAATTAATTTGATACTTACTACATCAGCACCCCTGCAGTTATTGAAAAAACTTATAATTACCAAGGCGATAGATTATCCTTTTCTCTCAAACTACAACACGTATATATAACAAATAAATTTTAAAAAGGTTGTATCTGTTTCGATTTATGTTTGTTATTAATATATTTGTATTATGTTTGCATTCATTTTTCAGTACAGAGGACCATGAAGGAAGCACAATGTGGACGATCAAAGATTCTCTGCAACTTGAGGTCGACAGAAGACGAACATACCCAATGGGACACACAGGGTACTAGTGTGAAGCTGAAGTGTTTGACATCGCCCCAGGCGGATGATTCGTGACGTAATTAAAAAGGGCCGTTTCCTCAAGGAAAATAGAATCACCTGTTCCTCAAATACATTGAATAGTGATTGGCCGACTGGACAGAAATAACCCAGAATAAAACCCGTAACTGTGGCTTTATCAGTGATCATCTTTTCTTGATCAGCAGCAATGTCCTGTCAATCACATCAAATTCATATCATATTTTGCTGGATCATGTATGAAGTAATTTATATAAATAATGCAATTTTTCAATGTGTATCTATGATGATCATAATTAGTTTCACCACATAGTCTTGTGTGTTTAAATACATTTCATATATTTGATTGTCATATGTCTTTTCCTTTTTGCAGTTAGTTAAAATATTATTCCAAGATTACTCTGCTATTGGTACTTTATGTAATAAACTTTATAACAAAGTACAACTATTTTTGTCATTACTATAATAAGTTTTTCCGAAGCATTATTGCTCTTGATGAAGATAGCAGATGATGCTGTAGGTGTGGACAATTTTTCATTTAAATCATAACATGCTTGATATGCGTGTTTAGCACAACATGCAAATGTCAACCATGGACACCTACAGTACACCATTACACTGAAACTATACTGAAACCTACAGTAAACCTTAAAGGAATATTCCATCGCAAAATGAAAATAAAGCTAATAAAAGAATGTTTGTTGGGCTATCGATACATCCTATCCAATATTTTTTAGGTACATTGCAACTTCTGTAATACAAATTCAAACAGAGAAAAAAACGCAATTATCGGACTCACAGGGCACCGCCATGTTGCCAGAACGAGAGCGTGAAACGACGAGATTACGCTATGAAAGACACACCACGAAAATAGGAGACGCCGCTGTTTTCAATGGCGAGAGGTGCGGGCCTGTCATGCATGTTTTTTTTAAAAACCGTAAGGACCGGGGTATGATCGCCCCCGTTGCCCAAAAGTAATAATTTACGATCCCCAGATCAAATAAATATAAGATTTTTAACAGTAGATTGCTGAACTAAATCGGGAATATATGCTTGAACAATATTCAGATGTGCAACTGTTGTAGGCTGTTCCCGTTCGGGCGACGCGAGGTTTGAACATTTTGATAATTTTGAAAAAAAATCTAGACCATTTCATAAGTATTTAAATTTAGATTACTTCTGAAATACCCTTGTTGATATAAATTCAATAGTAAAATAACACATATTTTACGGAAATTCAGTTTATTAGTAGTAATAACATTGATTTTCATAACGATATTTCGTTTGCAAGTCAGAGCGAATCCTAAACTAAGCGAAGCCTCAGTGTATTGTGAATAGTTCGTAATCAAAACTTAATTCGTATGTACGTATTAAGATATATTTGATTCGACCAGAAATTGGCTTTCTTTCTTTGTGTATTTTATTCTGATCGTTTAATATGTTTCATTGATCTGAAACTTTTTATTATGATTTTTTTGTATTCCATTAAAATTTATGTCACTGTTCGTACGAGACCAATTTGACTACGAATTATGGTAGTGGTTGTAGTGATGTAGATTGATTTAGGATTTATAATTTCGGCATTACTATTTGAACTTATTATTTCAATTGATATAAATTATGATAATTTTCTTATTGTTGTAGATTTTCATGAAGATAATAAGTTTAGTCAAATTAAATACACATATGTTAGCGTGGAATTGTGTATTTGGAATTAATTACTCAACTATAAATGTTATCATTATTTTATTCTACTTAGGAAATTATTATTATTCGATAAATAGTCAAAACGGGGTTCTGTCTAAAAATAAATTGCTGAATGAGCCACAAATAATTATATATTAACCATTTGAAAACTGCCTCAGGTATTTAAAATCACAAACTGCAGGTCAAAGAATGCAAATAAAACGAGTGTCAAAATTTCTTTCTCGGCGTTGACAAACATTTCATTGCACCTCAAGTAGGCCTAGTTGATAAATTTACTAATCCATTACCAATTTAATATCCATTACGAAATCTGGAAATATTATTTGATTTGTAACCGGCTAATTTTCTTAGTCATGGTGCATGCGTGAACAAGACTTACGTGTTATGTGAATGTTTCATTCAAATAAACAGCCTTGAATAACTGATGGAATATAAAATATGATGTATTCAGAGCCATGATCGAATTTCCCCGTATTTTATTGTCACTACGGGGTTTTAATCAGTAGTATTCACATCACACGATGACAAGCGCGCAGCGCAAACAGACAGTGAGTCAAGTTTATTGTACAAACTCTACCGCACAATGATGTACGGAGTTTAAAATCGAAACTCCTTTCACGGATTACGTTGGTGTGTCATTTACCGCAGATTTTCAAGAAAGATGGCGGCGCCCACGTCGAGCCAAACTGACGGTTTATATTTGATTTAAAAATTTAACCCATTGACCAAATACAAACATATTTTGTGAGAAAGTACCTGAGAACTCAATCTTTTATGGGAAAAAAATGAAATTACGCTGGAATATTCCTTTAACATGGAAACCAGACTGAAACCTACAGTAAACTATTACACTGAAACTACAATGAAACCTACAGTAAACCTTAACATGGAAACCAGACTGAAACCTACAGTAAACTATTACACTGAAACCACACTGAAACCTACAGTAAACCATTACACTGGAATCAGACTGAAACCAACAGTAAATCATTACACTGAAACCAGACTGAAACCTACAGTAAACCATTACACTGAAACCACACTGAAACTTACAGTAAATCATTACACTGAAACCACACTGAAACCTACAGTAAACCATTACACTGAAAACAGACTGAAACCTACAGGAAACCATTTTCCTAAAACCACACTGACACCTACAGTACAGTACCTACTACCTTGTAGTAGCCAGTCCATGGACTTTGCATGTCATAATTGTAAATTTAGATTAGATTAAAACCTCTCAATAAACCTTTTTCAGGTCCTGGACTAAAAGGAAAATGAGATGACATGGGTCCTCAACCATCTTGGGCACACCTTAGACGTACACAAGATTGTGTATAGAGCGACAAGCAGTGTGATAGAGAGGACACAAGTGGCGAAAATTCTATTAATGCAAGATCACTCAAAAATAAAAGAATTTGCTCATCGCAAATTCGAAGAAATCCAAATGAATGAACGGGTCTTTGAGGAACCTATGGCCAGCAAGTTGGGCAGCAATCAAGATGAAGAAGAATATTTGTCACATGTCTTAGCTCAATCGCAGAAGTTTGATTGTGACTCTGAAGACTCAGATCAAGACTTTAAAATGAAAAAAGCCAGGGCCCATCTAACTAGAAAATCTTGGACCCAAGAAGAAGAGGATGAAATCCGAAGTGAACTAAAGGATTGTTTTGAAAGATAGAGACGTTCTAGTGTCAAAGAGGTGGAGAAATGAAGAAGAAAAAGTAAAAAAGAGGGACAAATATTTATCTTCGCACAAAATCAATACTGAAAACAAAGATTTTCAGAATGATTGACAAGATTGGCAAGAGCCTGTAAGAGTTTGTCTCAAGTGCTGTTTTATATTTGCCTTTACTTATATTTAGATCGAGATCAAAATTTAAAAGGTTTCATGTAAACTTCTGGAATGGAAAAGGGGTTTACTTTATCATGTATGTCTGAGTTGCCACCCAGATGTATTTAGCAGCTCCGACTTAGTCTGAGCTGCTATCAGTTTTTGCGCAGTTTCCGTCGTCGCTATAACTTTTTTCCTAGAAGGTTTCGAGAACTCATATACATAACTTCTTACTTATGCCCCTGCGGAATTTTTTTGACATGTTCACATTCAAGGTCAAAGGTCAAGGTCACGAGTTCTGAAATCGCTAAAATAATCCTTGTAAACACGATAACTTGAAACATATTTGTGCTATAATAATAACAATAATAATAATAATAATAACTAGGACTGCCGCGGCAGTACTTAGGTCTTCAATACTTCTGCTTGACCTTGAACTCCATGTTGGACTCTAGGTCATTCTCCAATTTCACTGCTTTACAATGAGCTATCAAACGTGTCTCTAACATCAGTAGTTTTTTTACAAAAAATCTTCAAAGGAAGAACCCCTCTGAAATTTGAATAATTGCATATTAATTGACCTCTACATAATCTTTCTCATGATTGAGACAAAATGGTAAATATTTTCATTCTGAGGTACATCATAGAAAATGTTGTGCTTTAATTTCCATGTAAGTAGATGTAATCATCTTTTAGATTGCATACATGATTAATGTGTCATGTTCTTCTGAATATTCATTAATATAGTCAAATACGCTCATTTTCGGACCCTTAGACGACATTTGTGATGTTTGAAGCTTAACTATCAACTTTTTAATGAAAGAGTGCGACAGAAAAGTTGTTCCTCTTGAAATTGTGCATACGCAGGTGGAAGTAAAAGTTCAATAGGTTAATTATTTTAGCAGTTATTAACCTTTCAACTTAGCTGAAAATGGCGATTTTCTAAAAACGACAATCTCCTACGACTTGTCGCATGTAAACTATTACAAATACGTGCTTGAAAATTATTGTCCTTAATAATTGACATTTCCACTTCAAATGAGTTATTCAACATCTTCCTATATTCAGTGGTTTTTTATCAATAATTATTCAAAGGATATACCCCTCGAAAATGCTGAAAATAACAAAATTTTACTTTGTTGGGAATATGTCCCAATTGTGCCCAAACCATCAATTTTTATATGATAATGATGCGTTATGAAATTGTTAAACTAGTTATTGGAAAGAGAGGGCGATAAGTACCTTTGACATAACTTCATTCGTTACAGAGTTATGTCCCTTTAAAGTCAAAGGCCGAAAATCCCCGTTCAATTTTGAAATTACTATGCCTCTGAAACTGTTTCAGATAGAGCTGAGGTTGATAGATTCATATAAACAGCAGTCCTTCAGCTTCAGAATGAGCTACATTATGTGTCTGTATGTATTGCCGTTATTTAGAAGAAGATTTTTGAAGACGCGTACCCTCAAAACCGCGAAAGTTCACCAAATTTTCCGTTTTTTCGAAATAGCCAAAAAACTATTATTACGGCCGAAAGCCGCTATAGACCTAATGGAGAATGTTGTTGCCCACATTTTTGTGAAAGTTTTATGAAAATATCTTGATTAGTTGATTAGAGCTATTGAGGTTTGAAGTTTTGACTTCAAGGGGAGATAACTCACGATAGAAGTGGAAAATCGAAAATCGGGCTTCGAGGTGCACAACTTCAGGTCACAGGCTATCACCCCTGAAATTTTTGTAAAATTCGGCCCAGTCGTTAAGTCTGGACACGATCCACAAAAAAAGGTACAAATAATAATAATAAATATAGTCACAAGTGACGATAAAAGGATTCAGCGCATAAATGGCACACTAATTTGAAAGTTCTTGACATTGTCCAATGTCAAAACAAGATGCAAGATTGTAGATTTATTTTGAAAGTTTTGGCAATGTCTTTAAGTGAAAATGGAAAAATCATACACTAATAGACCCCTACATTATGTTTCTCATGATTAAGATAAAATGGTTAATATTTTCATACTAAGGTGTCACATAGGAAATGTTGGGCTTGTATTTCCCCTTAAGTAGATATAATCATCATATAGATTGAATACATAATTAATGAGTAATGTTGTTTTAAATATTCAAGAAAATACAAAACAAATGCTTATTTTTGGATCCCTATAAGACTTTTTCGATGCTTGAAGCTTAACTATCAACTTTTTGATGAAAGCGTTCAATACAAAAGTTGTTGCTCTTGAACTTGTGCATACGCACGTATAAAGAATGTGTCACTTCTTCATATAGTTTAGCACTTGTGTACATTTGAAGTTTGTCGACAATTACGATTTTCGAAAAATGGCAATATTCAATGGACTGTAACATGGAAACCTTTATAGATCCCTGCTTGAAAAATATTCTGCTTAATATAATATCTTACCGCTTTGACATGATATAAGATTATTTTTTATGTTTTTATTGGTTTAAGAAAAACATTTCTCCAAAGAAAATGCACTACAAAAAGTCGCAAAATCATAAACAATCCATTTCTTTTAAAACTGCTTAAATTGTGCCCAAACTATCAACTTTTATATAGTAATATTCCGTAGTGGAGTTGTAAAGATATCCATGTTAAGCAGATTGCAAGAAATAGATTACAAATTAAACAATTTCTGACAGAGTTATGTCCCTTTAGAGTGAAAGGTCGAAAATCCCTTTGTTTATGAAGTTCAATTTTTAAAATGCTATAACCCGTAAACTAATGAATGTAAAACTTCGGTTTATAGATTCATATAAATAGCAATGATTCAGCTTTAAAACGAGCTATAATATTTGCCTGTATGTGTTGCCGTTATTTAGGAGAAGATTTTTGAAGACGCAAACCCTCAAATTTACAAAAGTTCCTAAAAATTCCATTTCTTTTAAAACTGCTTAAATTGTGCCCAAACCATCAACTTTTATATGATAACATTCTGTAGTGGAGTTGTAAAGGTATCCTTGTTAAGCAGATTGCAAGACATAGATTACAAATTTAACAATATCTGACAGAGTTATGGCCCTTTAGATTCGAAGGTCGAAAATCGCTTTTTTCAAAAGTCCAATTTCTAAAATGCTATAACTCATTAACTATTCAATGTAGAGCTTTGGTTTATAGATTCATATAAACAACAATGATTAAGCTTTAAAATGAGCTATCATATGTGTCTGTATATTTTGCCGTTTGTTAGGAGAAGATTTTTGAAGACGCGTACCCTCAAATTTGGGAAAATTCACCTGTTTTTCAGTTTTTTCGAAA
The DNA here is from genome assembly GCA_936450465.1 of Gibbula magus. Lineage (NCBI taxonomy): Eukaryota > Metazoa > Mollusca > Gastropoda > Trochida > Trochidae > Gibbula > Gibbula magus. Next base: position 61,316,724 of record OW388297.1, read on the forward strand.
TAGCAAAAAATCTATTATTACGGCCGAAAACCTAATCGATGGGGAATGTTGTTGCCCACATTTTGGTGAAAGTTTTATGAAATTATCTTGTTCAGTTTCCGAGTTATTGAGTTTTGAAATTTACACTTTTTTTAAAAATGCCAGATTTCAAGTACTCACCGTGAACAAAGTATTGCCAATAAGTGCCCGTGAGGGGATTCCCTATATATATAATGCAGCGGCTACATTATGTGCAATAAGCAGCTCTGTAGAGCTTATATCTTCAGAGGAGAAGATTGTCAAAGGTGCATAGGGTCCAAAGATTTTTAAAAGTTTTTAAAATCAAGATGGCGGCGAAACCACGTGACTTACACATTCGTCATGGTTGACTTATTTGCTCGCATGGCTATTGCGCATCTTTTAGAAAAAGCTGCAAGTCTCTAGCTCCGTTTTGAAGATTTTTCCCATGTTAAAAATCGAAGTTTAGAATCGAACTGGACCTTTAATGGTTGTGCCGATTGGGCCTAAAAGCTTATTCTTGCGATTCCACGGCAAGAGCTACTGGGCTGCAACATTTGGATGGATTTGCTTCAGTCGTATTTGCTAAAAAGATGGTCAAAGTATTTTGAAATAATAATAAAACACGCCAATAACAATAAGGATTCAGAACTTTAGTTCTGAATCCTTAAATATAGTCACAAGTGACGATAAAAGGATTCAGCGCATAAATGACATACTTATTTTGAAAGTTATTGACATTGTCCATAGTTCAAAACAAGTTGAATGTCTGTAGAGTTATTTTGAAAGTTTTGACAATGTCTCTAAATGAAAATTGAAAAATCACACACTAATAAACCCCTGCATTATGTTTCTCATGATTAAGATAAAACGGTTAATATTTTCATACTAAGGTGTAACATAGAACATGTTGTGCTTGTATTTCCACTTAAGTAGATATAATCATCATATAGATTGAATACATAATTAATGAGTAATGTTGTTTCAAATATTCAGAAAAATACTAAAAAATGCTTATTTTCGGACCCCTATACGACATTTGCGATGCTTGAAGCTTAACTATCAACTTTTTGATGGAAGAGTTCAATACAAAAGTTGTTGCTCTTGAAATTGTACATACGCACGTATAAATAATGTGTCACTTCTATATATAGTTAAGCACTCGTGTACGTTTGAAGTTTGTCGAAAATTACGATTTTCGAAAAATGGCAATATTCAATGGACTGTAACATGGAAACCTTTATACATCCATGCTTGAAAAATATTGTGCTTAATATAATATCTTCCCGCTTTGAAATGATATAAGATTCATGTTTGTATCTTTATTGGTTGAAGAGAAATAATTCTCCCAAAAAAATGCATTTAAAAAAGTAGCAAAATCATCAAATTTCAAATGTTATTAAAACTGCTTAAATTATGCCCAAACTATGAACTTTTATATGATAATATTCTGTAGTGGAGTTGTAAAGGTATCCATGTTAAGCAGATTGCAAGAAATAGATTACAAATTAAACAATTTCTGACAGAGTAATGTCCCTTTAGAATCAAAGGCCGATTTTTATTTTATTTCAAGTTCAATTTTTAAAATATTCATATAAACAACAATGATTCAGCTTCAAAATGAGCTATACTATGTGTCTGTATGTAATGCCGTTATTTAGGAGAAGATTTTTGAAGACGCGTACCCTCAAATTTGCGAAAATTCACATGTTTTTCAGTTTTTTCGAAATAGCAAAAAATTTATTATTACGGCCATATATATGGGCATATTCGATGGGGAATGTTGTTGCCCACATTTCGGTGAAAGTTTTATGAAATTATCTTGTTAAGTTTTCGAGTTATTGAGGTTTGAAATTTGAACCTTTTTCGAAATTGTCAGATTTCAAGTACTCTGTGTGAAAAAGGTATTGTGAATAAATGCCCCTTGTGGGGATTAATAATATATATCATGTCTCAGCTACATTATGTGCAGATAGCAGCTCTGTGGAGTTTATATCTTCAGAGGAGAAGATCGTCAAAGGTACATGGGGTCGAGAAATTGTAAAAAGTGTCTAAATTCAAAATGGCGGCTAAACCACGTGATCTACGAATTCGCCATGGATTACTTTATTACTCGTATTATTATTGTGAATCTTTCAGGAAAGTTTCAAGTCTCTAAGTGCATTTTGAAAATTTTCCCAATGTTAAAAATGGACATTTGGATTCAAACTCGACCTTTAATGGCTGAGTTGATATGGCCCAAAAGCTTCGCAGTTATATTCCACATTAAGGGCTATGTGTATGTGAAATTTGGCTGCATTTGCTTCAGCCGTTTTTGCTAAATCTTGGACACAAAATTCTTGAAAGAAAAATAATAAAAAACACGCCAATAACAATAAGGATTCAGCTGCATTTTTCATTTTTTCCCATGTTAAAAATTTACTTTTAGATTCGAACCTGACCCTAAATGGCTCAACCAATTGGACCCAAAAGCTTCGCTGCATAACTACATAGTAAGGGCTATCAGTCTGTAAAGTTTGGTTGTAATAGCTGCAATCCTTCTTGTAGAAGTCGCCTACACAAAAATCTTGAAATAATAATAATAAAAAGAAACACGCCAATAACAATAAGGATTCAGCCTTATGGCTGAATCCTTAAATATAGTCGCAAGCGACGACAAGCGGATTCTGCGCATAAATAGATGAAATGTTATGAATGAAGCCATCCTTCTGATGTAATTGCGAAGCTTGTCTCTAGCTTGTCTGTATGATTATTGAGACCCAAAGTTTACATGTTAAAATCGAACAATTGTGTGACAATATACAATGGTGTGAGCGTGTACTTACGTAAATGAATGGACCGGAAGTGGTTGTTTCAGACCTATTTTCAAAAGGGAGCAATTGGTGTACTGGTAGAATATGATTTGATAATAATGTGTGAATAAAAAGAAAAGAGAAGGAATAGAATTGAAATAGTTTAGAAATGCAGGGACAATGAAGATGTAGAACAGGGCTTCATAAAGTGTTAGAAACGGCAGAATAAATGTTTGTGGATAGGAGACAATGATGTCTCAAATCCGTTACCCTTAGCTGTTTTTAGAATACGCATTCCATGGTTACAATAGGTATACTGTGTGAAGGACTTGCTTAAAACGAGCGTAGTTTCATTGATGAGTTTGTTAATCAATTGCCACACGCGTAATGTGTGAATGATGGAAGCGGGACTCTTTTGGCGGGCGCAGAAACATATCATCTTGCCTCATTTGGACGTAGCTTACTCTGACAAAAGTAAAATCTTGTTTATGAATGACTGAAGTGTTAATTCATTGACTCGTGCTACGTTCCTTAATAGTTCTCTCGTATGCAAAGATAACACATTGCATACCAATGTCTGTGTGCATTACACTCAATGTGAATCATATAAACTATTTGAAGAACCGAAACTACAGTCCGATTTACGTGCACAGATCTGTCAAGCATAATCAACCTAGATTTGTCTTTTTCGTTGGCTGATAGTGCGTTAATCGTGATGCAGTGTCCAGTTTTCGACCAGAACTACTTTTACATATATATCGTCACTATACTGAGTCGACTGTCTTCAAATTGGTCATTTTCGGCAACATTCAGTACTTCTACATACAATAGCACCATATATAACACACCTGACCCCCAACAACACAATGTGAGCCAAAACGAAAGTGTGAATTTCCTGTTCACACATCAAAATAAAAGTAAAATTTGATGAACTTCTATTTAAAAGTCATTAGTCATATAAATTATCGTGCTAATGGGCTTTTTCCCAGTTAGGTAGTGTAGGTCAGTCTGCATGCTCACAGCATCGTAGGGTGGTCAAGGGGAAGTAACTCTTTCACATGACGCTTCAATAAAATCCTCATCATATCCAACTTGTTCAACGTCACCATACCATGAAAGGACATTATGAGTTATTTAATGTTACTTGTTATTCCCCTATGCTTCAGCGGCATATACATTTAAGTTGTATCGCTTAGATGCAAATATCTTCAAAGTGGTGTAATGATTTGTTTAAGTATAGGCCTATATAAATGTACCATATTTTGTTATTTCCTTCAATTCAACCTGATGAAGGAGTGAGTATGTACTCCGAAACGTCGTGTATTTTCACATTAAAGAAGTTGTTATCCAGAAAATCTTCCTGTTCTTAAGTAAAGGCCTATTAGCAAAATAATTATGATTCTCCCATTTATAATGAACCTATGCCGGGAGTACAACAACTACCCGTATGGAATGTACCATTCACTCAACCAGTACAGACAAATCCATTTGGCATAAAAAGTCTGACTTGGAAGACATAGACCAACGTGTACATGAAGACACTACATCCTCATCCCACCTGCCATCGGGAACCACCCCCATTGACAATGTGTAGTCTTCAACGCAGACAAAACATTACTGCCTGATTTAACCCCTGCGTTATTTCCCTCGCTTTGTTGTGCCAAGATAGTGAATCGCTGTACCAGAAATGCATAGCGGGCCTGGATTTCTAAACACAGATTTCTTAAGTAAATACTGCAAGGCCTAAATCATCCAGTAATGAAGACTGGCAAGAGTTATGCCCTACATTGGGAAGTTGGATTTTGTATGTATTGCTGTAATTTAGGGGAAGATTTATGAAGACACGTACCCTAAAAACTGAGAAAGTTGATTTTCTTTGAGATTTAAATGTTTAACTTATTGGACCCAACTCTCATTAAAGAAGTCGAATATCCAAAATCGGCAAAACGACAAACGTACCAAAATATGTCATGACATCATCTTATTGGTTACATGTAAAGAAATATTAAAAAAAAAACCCCAAAAAAGTAGCCAGTACACTGACCTTGACAGTGTTGCCAATATGAATTTTTAGATGAAAAAAAGTTCAAAAACAAGTCAAAACAATTTAACATACAAAAGAAAATAAGTTTTGAACATTTGAAATTATATTTAAGTCAAAAAAGTTTTATACTGGTGGACTTGAACTCAGTCCACTGGAATACAAATCCAGTGGTCTTACCGTTGAGCTACGGGTCCTCTTGTCTTTGCTCGGGGAAATTAGTGATTATATTTTATACATCTATAAGACACTGTTTTGTTCCGATAATATTTATCGAAATTAAGGGAATTTATGTAGCACTTGTTGATATTTTGTCCAAGATAATTTCTTTGCTCTTGGGAGAATAATTATGCATTGATGCAATTACTGACCCCCCAGCAAAACAATGTATGTCAAAACGAAAGTAGGAATTTCCTCTGTTTACACATCAAAATGAAATGGACTGCATTGTCTCTGAATTGCTTCCGGGTTGAAGTAAAAGTTCGTAGCTATGTCTGATGCCTCTACAATAGAAATTACTGAAAATCAAATTATGAGTGGTCTATTGTCTAGTGACGCTTCAATAAAATCTTCATCAAGTCAGTTCTAATCAAACTTGTCAAATATTCAAAATTACCATACTTTGAAAGGTGATTGTGAAGCAAGTATTAGGAGTTTACTCAAATATGACAAACTTGTTATTCCCGAATGCTTCAGCTGCATATAAATCTAAGTTTCAGCACTTAGATGCAACTATCTTCAAAGTGGTATTTCCGCAAAAGTGCATGATCAAAAAAGGTTTAAATTCAATATTACGTCGAAACCACGTGACCTACGACTTCGCAATGGTAACATATTTTGCTTGTCAAGTTATTACGCATCTTTTGAAACAAGTTGCCAGTCTCTAGTATGTCACTGGGATTATTTAGACCCATTTTAGCATGTCAAAATTAGACAAATTTTAAGAAAATCAAAATGGCGGCTTAACCACGTGACCTACGATTTGGTCATGATTTACTTTTTTGCTTGTATTGTTCCTGCGCGTCTTTTGAAACAAGTTTCGAGTCTATATGTGGATTTTGAAGATTTTCCCCATGTTAAAGTTTTTCTTTATTATGACCGGAAATGACTGTTCGCGAGCGATTTTATTATTGATTCATAAATACCATAGTCCTGTCTTACTCCCCAGGAAAAAAATCTTTCAATTCGGTTGGTAGGTGTTTGAATTATGGCCCTTTGAATTTTGCGATTTTCAAAAATTGTCGGACTTTGAAAGGTCACTGTGAAAAAAGTATAAGAGGTACGCTAATGCTTTGGACTTTCATTTAATCACCAACCCTTTAGCTACACATTTATGCAAGTTTGAGCTCTTAGATGCTAGTATCTTCAGAGGAGAAGATTGACAAAGGTGCATGGGGTCGGAACATTGTAAAATGTGTCTAAAATCAAAATAGCGGAAAAACCAAGTGACTTACGAAATCGCCATGATTTACTTTTTTGCTTTTTTTTTTTCGAAATTTGGAATCGAACTGGACCTTTAATGGCTGAAACGATTGGGCCCAAAATCTTATTTTGCCGTGTCCTTAGTAAGAGCTGTCAGACTGCAGAGTTTGGTTGAATTATCTGCAGCCGTTTTGGCTGAATAGGTGTCACAAAATCGGTGCAAACAATAAAAAAAAACCCCCAAAAAACCCACAAAAAACACGCCAATAACAATAAGGATTCTGCCCCAAAGGATTCAGCGCATACATGAGACACTTATTTTGAATGTCATTGATATTGTCCATCGTTCAAAACAAGCTGCAAGTCTTTAGGGTTATTTTGAAAGTTTTGCCCGTGTCTCTAAGTAAAAATGGAAAAAGCAAACACTAATTGACCCCTACATTATGTTTCTCATGATTAAGATAAAACAGCTAATATTTTCATACTAAGGTGTAACATAGAAAATGTTGTGCTTGTATTTTCACTTAAGTAGATATAATCATCATATAGATTGCATACATAAGTAATGAGTAATGTTGTTTTGAATATTAAAGACAATACTAAAAAATGCTTATTTTCGGACCCCTATACATTTGCGATGCTTGAAGCTTAACTTTTAACTTTTTGATGAAAGGGTTCAATACAAAAGTTGTTGCTCTTGAAATTGTGCATACGCACGTATAAATCATGTGTCACTTCTTAATATAGTTAAGCACTTATGTACGTTTTAAGTTTGTCGAAAATTACGATTTTCGAAAAATGGCAATATTCAATGGACTGTAACATGGAAACTTTTATAGATCCATGATTGAAAAATATTAAGCTAAATATAATATCTTTCCGCTTTGCATTGATGTAATATTCATGTTTATATCTCTATTGGTTGAAGAAAAATAATTCTCCAAAGAAAATGCACTTCAAAGAGTCGCAATATCAGCACATTTCAAATGTTATTAAAACTGCTTAAATTATGCCCAAACTATGAACTTTTATATGATAATGTTCTGTAGTGGAGTTTTAAGGTAACTATGTCAAACAGATTGCAAGAAATAAATTACTAATCAAACAATTTCTGACAGAGTTAAGTCCCTTTAGAATCAAAGGCCGAATTTTTTTTTTTTTTAAAGTTCAATTTTAAAAATGCTGTAACTCATAAACTATTAAATATAAAGCTTCGGTTTATAAATTCATTTAAGCAGCAAGACTTAAGCTTTAAAATGAGCTATACTATGTATCTGTATGTGTTGCCGTTATTTAGGAGAAGATTTTTTCCCAATGTTAAAAATGGGCATTTGGATTCGAACTGGACCTTTAATGGCTGCGTTGATATGGCCCAAAAGCTTCGCAGTTCTATTCCACATTAAGGGCTATGTGTATGTGAAATTTGGCTGCATTTGCTTTAGCCGTTTTGGCTGAATCTTGTTCACAAAATTCTTGAAAGAAAAATAATAAAAAACACGCCAATAACAATAAGGATTCAGCAAATTGCTGAATCCTTAATAAGGAAAACTCGGATAAAAACAATAGGTCTTCATGACATACGTCTTGAAGACCTAATAACAAAACTGTATTACCTCGAAAGGAATTCATTTTGTACCATGACAGAGCTCGTGTACATGAATGGCAATTGACAGTCACGGATTACATGTAATACAAAACACAATCACAATTGGTTAACTTAAGGATCATTTAACAAACGAATGCTGAAGGGAATAAATGTATTCAGACCTCTATTGGTTTTGTATCGAGGTAATAAGTATCTCCTTCCAGAAGGAAGTTGAACATATTCACTGTGCAACATGATCTGGATCCGACAAAATTTTCAGAGATAATTTCAAAACTCGTTTTTTATAAAGATAGGACAGATTTGTAAAATGAACTCCAGCTATTTTATCAGCGATGTGGACAACTTTTTCTAAGCGAGATTTGTTAACAAGAGACAAAGAACCATACCAACATTGGAAGGAAAAGGTTAAAATGCTTTCAACAAAACAGTGATAAAATAGTGATAATACTCGTTCATTTACATTAAAAGATCGCAACTTGCGCAGGTTATATTATCTTTGTTGACCTTTTTTAAAAACAGCATCAGTTTTAGCATTCCAGTTCAATTTACTATCTATAATTGTGCCATTATACTTATAGTCATTTACAATCTCCACATTGTCACCATTTATACAAACAGGGCTTGTAAGTACTTTGGTTGTTCCTGAAATTTCTGACATTCAACATTAAGAAATTGTTTTCACACCAGGTAACAAAATGTTTAATGTTATCTCTGTAAGAAAGTTCATCTTCTTGAATAAGTCCTACCAACGCAGTATCGTCAGCAAACTTCACTGTTAGATTACAGGGATTGTTTCTTATGCAATCATTTGTGTACAGAGTAAACAATACAGGCGAAAGGTCACATCCTTGAGGGGCTCCAGTGTTTGTATACACAAAAGAAGAATGGACGGAATTAACCTTCACAAACTGTGGTCTAAAAGTTAGAAACTTTTCAATCCACAAAAGTAGATTACAATTTAAGTTCATGTTCAAAAGTTTCTCTGACAAGATGTGCGGCTGTATCGTGTTAAATGCGGAAGAGAAGTCGACAAATAAAATTCTCACATAGGATTTTGGAAGTTCTAAATGCTTATATACGCTGTTTAAAATACAGAGTTTTGCATCTTCAACACCCCTTCTTGCTCTATATGCAAACTGGTACGGGTCAAGTAAGTGTCTAACATTACACAATAATGAGTTAAGAATGATGCGTTCGAATTATTCTTTTTCGGTACTGGTATTATCTTTGACATTTTCCACATTTCCGGGATCACATGACAGTCATGACTCTCTTTCATTGTATATCAACTATGGAGAAAGGCCAAGATTTGAAAAGGTTTTCGCTAACATCCGTCAAAGGTCAAGGTCATAGCGAGGTCACAACTTAAGCATGCAGTTGCGAACATGCCTTATTTTAACTTTAAACACTTTGAATCATTACATGATTGTTATACACAATGAAAAGTGATCATTGACTGTGCGACCTTGAAGATCAAAGGTCAAGGTCACGATATATAGTCATGGTGACCAGTTTTGAAATCTCTAAATAACTTTTTTCCAAGAAGGTATTAACACCTCATATACATAGCTTCTTTCTTATAAATCTTGTGAATGATTTTGACATGTTCACATTCAAGGTCAAATGTCAAGATTATGAGTTCTTAAATCACTACAATAATCCTTGTAAACATGATAACTTCAAAAAAAATTTTGCTGTCAGGCTCATATTTGGTATATACCAACTATGGAGAAAGACCAAGATTTGAAAACGTTTTCCCTAAAATCTGTCAAAGGTCAAGGTCACAACTTAAACATGCTATTGTGAATATGCCTTATGTTAACAATGAACACTTTGAGTCATTGCATGATTGTTATACACAATGAAAAGTAATCATTGATGGTGTGACCTTGAAGGTCAAAGGTCAAGGTCATGAGATATTGGTTAAGGCCATGTTAATCCTTTGATCCAATTTTGAAATCAGAAATAGGTTTTAAGAACAAACTTGTGAAAAGTGACCCAAGTAATGATTCAACTTGTTAGAATAACTTGAATAATGAACAAATTTTTGTCCAAAAAATTTCCATTTTATTTATGCTGAGGAGAAGGCGGAACAGGGAAAGGCGAGACCCAAAGTTTCGGAGCTGCTCTGCTTTTGCGGTGTCCCGCAAACGCTCATCAGTTATCTCTGCATTTGTGGGTTCCGCATGGAATTATGGGAAATGTAAATTTTGACGAATGTTAGACTTAGCATGGGGCAGTGTTGTGGTAGGAAGTTAAAGGTACGGTTGAACACCTGTGAAGAGCAACTTGATAGCATGGACTGTAGGATGCAGATAATGATCAGGGACATTGATAAACTTTATTTATATGCAGAGTGTCCTAAACATTGCTCCTATATGGACAGGTTGTCAATAGTTGAAAGTGAACTGAAGTGTTTGAAGTCACGTCCTCCACGTCCTCCACCACGATCGTTTGAACGACCATCTCCGAGGGTACTGCTTGCCCCACATCAAACTCCAAATACTTCAGAGTCCATGGGAAATTGTTCAAGAAAATCCTACATTGATATGCACTCTTCCGGAACTTCCACTGCACAATCCTAAAGATCCACAGTACCAAACCGAACTCTCAAAGTACTTACATAGTGCCTGACGTTGTTCAAGTGATTCATATATTGATGTGCAGTACAGCTTGTAACATGGTGCATTTAACTTGTAATATATCTAGTTTGCCTTCAAACAAATAAAGTTATTGGAATGAATGTTTCAGGGTTTTTTTGTGATATATATTTCCATAGTCTGTAGCTCTCCAACATTTGGAGAGTTAATCACTAGTGTTTGTTGCAAAATGAATTGTTGTTTTCAGAGTTTCAATGATTTGGGGCCTTACAACTGCTTCCCAAAAGTGTGTTTAACTACTTTTGATCTCATATAAAAGATGTTAGCTTGAGTTATTGAGACTTATCCAAGCAGTGTTGTACCGTGATTTTTAAAGTAGGTCAAGAAAAATCATTTTCCCATTGACAAGGATATATGCAACACTGGGGTTGGAAATGCAAACATTCAAATGTCTTGATTATCTTGTTAGATTATCATTTTGAAAATGTTGTATAAGAAACGTGAGGTAAATCATAATATTGACTATTTGACTATATGAAAAACATATTGCAGAGAGAGAAAAAGGAACATCTTCAAAGTTTGACCCAATGCCCATCTTTGATGCAAGAATTGTATCAGGCATACCACATATATCTTATTGTAAATGGAGGTGAGGTGAGGTGAATTGGGGTTTAACGCCACTCAAGAGTATTTAACTTATATCGCGGCTGCTAGTATTATTGCAGGGAGAAAGCCCGCAGCGTCAAGTGACCATGCATGCGGTGAAACCTGCGAGCATCGGCTGGAACTAGTGAACGATGTGTGGTACTATTGAACCCAAAAACCTGACTGCGTGTAGAACAGTTCGAACCCCGGACCTCTTTGATATGAATCCGAACGCCCTAACCACTGCGCCACCACCCCCCCCCCCCCCCACTGTAAATGGAAACTTGCAAAACGCACATAGATGTTTTAAAAGAGAAATTATGAAATCATTTTCGAAATATGTCGCATTATGAATGGCGATTCCGTAAACCATGTAATGAATTTTGTTCCTCATTACTTATATGCAGAAAAGTATGCAATATTGCATTGTCTGATTGAAACTGTCAAGGAGAACATAGTGATCATAATGAATGCAGAGTACTTTATCAATGCACAGGTTGTTGGCAGTGTAATTAGAAGGCAGAAATTTGATTCCAATTTAAGAAAAAACCTGGGATGACAATATAAGCTGATCAGCTGTTTTGGGGTTGGTCTTTATTGTAGTTTTTCCCCCATAGATTTCTATTCTGGAACCTTCATTCCATGCATTTAAATTGTTGAAAACCAAGAAATAGTTATATTTACTTGGCATTATATGAAGAATATGCAAGTCGTACGAGATAATTAGATGATAAACAACTTGAACACATACCTAACTGATGAAGCACAACTAAATGATACTCTTTTATTAATGATGTATCCACAATCACACATCTCTGGAAACAATATAGTATTAATGAAGCAAATATCAATATGCTAATCAATACCTTGGGGAATGCTGTTGGTAGTGTAACTCTAAACTATTATGGTCAAAGGGGAGACAATTCTAAAGTGTTGTGAAAAACGCCAGTGAGAAATTGCAATAGGGGGTTGGAACATTTGCTCTCATATGATTTGTGGTCAAGGGGGAGACAATTTCAAACGTAAAGAAACCCAAGTTGATTGCAATAGTTGATTAGCTCGCATGTCATTGATGTACTGTTAAGATGATACCAGATATTTACTAAAACTTTTAATTTGAAATTCTGTCACCAAAAGGTGTTCCAATGATGCTGCATACACTGATAACAGCAAAAATTTTTAAAATATGTTTTTTTTAGACAAACGACACTGTGGATACTCAAGAAAGCTTTCCCTTGTGAAACCCCATACAATTAGGCGCATAATTCGCACAAGTTACGGACTTGGTCTTATCACAAGTTAAGGACACTGCTAAGTATAGTAACTCTTCTAGGAACTTCCGAATGTTGCACCCCATACAGTTCAGAAGACAATTAACTCATAACTGACGGATGTACATGATATTTGAAACTCGAAACTATACGGACAGCTTAAATGCACAATTCACGGACGTAAAGGTGCTGCTCTTAAGTACTAGATATACTGTCAAGCACCCCACAAATGAAATTGCCTCACAACTACTCTCTCGTCCGTCCCAAATGGGGTCACAGGGGTCACATCCTTAACAACCTATTTTCATCTTCTTCTCCAGTTCCAAAAGGTCTAGAAAGTTGAAAAGTTATGTGCAGACTCCTTGGCCAATGGGGATTCTAAATTGTAGATTTCGTGACCCCATGACCCCATGACCCCATGACCCCAAATAGGGTCACAGGGGTCACATCCTTAAAAACCTATTTTCATCTTCTTCTCCAGTTCCAAAAGGTCTAGAGAGCTGAAAAGTTGTGTGCAGACTCCTTGGCCAATGGGGATTCTAAATTGTTGATTTCGAGACCCCATGACCCCAAATGGGATCACCGGGGTCACATCCTTAAAAACCTATTTTCATCTTCTTCTCCAGTTCCAAAAGGTCTAGAGAGCTGAAAAGTTGGGTGCAGACTCCTTGGTCAATGGGGATTCTTAATTGTAGATTTGGTGACCCTGGCCTTGGACCCCAAGTAAAGGCCTCTCAGACCATGACCTAACAACCTATTTTCATCTTCTCCAGAACAAAGCACCTAGAAGGCTCGATTTTGTGTGCATACTGTTTAGCCAATGGGCATTCTAAATTGTAGATATGGTGACCCTGTGGTGCCCCAAATAAGGGCCTCAAGCCATGACCTAAAAATCTATTTCAATCTTCATCATTAAACGATATAAACCCGGACGAGCTACAGAGCCCATGGCTCTATTTTTCTTGAAGCGTTGGCATAAGCTCTCACCTTGCTTGCCAATCCATTTTAATGAATAAAATATGTTTAAACCAATTTCTTTATAGTAACAGTGAATTATTTCATAATACTAACCTACATATTGTTGATTTAGCTTCTTATTGACTAAAGCAAACGATCCCAATACTTCAGAAAACACATTCACCGAACATATTCTGTAACTGTTATGTGAATTTGTTTTTTGTTTGTTATAATGTATGTTATGTGTAATAAAGTATAAATACAGTCCACGTCACGGGGAGCGATATGTATATGATCATTCATATAGGGAAAATAGCAATGTTTATCAATCACTGTAACATCTGGACATATTTTGTTTAAATCACTAATATATGAACGGGACAATGTCAACTTGACATGACCATCATCCGTGGAACATGACACCATCAAAACAACTCTCTACTCCAATTTCCTCTTCAATTACTAGTTACACTCACCCCCAGGGGTCTGTCCTTGTACAATCAACCGATCGACAAATGTGGCGTGTACAACCGAACTGCTTTTCAAGGTCAAAGGGGCATAACTCAAATATCCCCTTTTAAAACTAATTTTTCTCTCTTTAAAGCTGAAATCCGCCTAAACTTAAGAAGTTACACATCTAAATTTTGGACATAAGGGACTGCATATATAAAGAAGGATATTAGACCCCCAAGGCAAAACATTGACATCTTTGATATTGAATATATGAGTGTCAATTGTACATTCACTATTTGTTACAAAAGCAACTTTAAAGCAATGGTCCCAAATGTACACTTAAAATTATATTCTCAAACTTATACGGCGTGTACATGTTGTCTTTATAATGATACCTAACGTTTGAAGATGCGTCGAACAGAACAAAAGTTATTAGACATGCAAGAAATAGACTAATAGTTGCGTATGATCAAATATTATTTTCATCAACCCCAGGGGCAACAGTAAAACCCCGGTGTGTCATCAACTGTTTTAGTACATTTAATCATGTAAAATCATGGTGACACCTGTCATTTATAACTTCAGAAAGTTCGTCACCAAAACGTGAAATACTCCATTATTGATAACAACAAACATGATAACAGGCTGTGTTTGTTGTAGGTTTATGCACACACGTCACTATATAAAAAATAGAGCCATGGGTTCTGCAGCTCATCAGGCTTTATATACTATTTCACATTTTAAACACATTTTAAATGCACTTTATATGGAGACATTACCCGTCTGACCTATCTTTGAGGCCAGAGATAAAATCCCCTACAAATAAAGACACACTTGAAGATTTAATTCATTACCTTTGTTTCCTTTAAATTACCTCCCTTTAAAGAGCACATAAAATCTCAAGATGAATAGCTTTTCAGATCATGACGTCTGTGACCTATATTTGGGGTCGCAGGATCACAAAATCTACAATTTAGAATCCTCATTGGCCAACGAGTCTGCACACAAAATTTCGGCTCTCTAGACCTTTTGGAACTGGAGAAGCAGATGAAAATAGGTTTTTGGGGTTGTGACTCTGTGACCCCATTTGAGGTCACGGGGTCGTGAAATCAACAATTTAGAATCCCCATTAGCCAATGAGTCTGCACACACAATTTCAGTGGTTCTGGAAAAGATGAAAATGCGAAAAGTTTACAGAAAGACGGATGGACGGACGGACGGACGCCGGACACCATGCCATGCCATAAGCCCATCTTACCTTTCAGGCCAGGTGAGCTAATGATATGTTATATCAATATCAGGTATAAAAGGACGTAAGGACTAAATCCTGCGTACCAATGTTCTTGGCGTTTACAATGTATAACACAATCACTCACTGTGTTGTTTGTGGTAAGGCTATCTTTTTAATAATCCGTATTGCACTAAAGAAGTCTCTGGGATTAATGTTCTCTGCTTAGCTGAATTCGAGAAATATATTGATTTGGTCATATTTTGATAAAAGTGTTACTTGAATGATTTTCAGTAAGATGCCATCTTGCTTATTAGTTAACATGTGTATGTGTTTATTTCTAGGGATAAAATAATGAAGGAGTTGAGTAATAAATGTCAAGACATAGGGGCAAGAATGAGCTAAGAAACTTCGTATTGTAAGTGATAAAGAAATTACAACCCATACCACACGTTGTATAAGCCATCGAATTCTAAATGCCCGTCACTCATTTAATTAGAACCATTTAACGATTACCAGTTTGCCCGTTTTTCTAGCCTAACAATATTGATACAAGCAATAAGCCTACGTAAGGTGTGTATTTAGATCCAAGGTTTATTGCCTTTCCGGGTTATTTAAATATAAGTTCTGATACACTGAGTCACGCATACATTTTCATACTTAATTATTTTATTCATCTTTGAAATTGTGTTAAACTTTAATGGGGACATTTTGATTTTTGTCCTGTAAACCAGAGATTATTAGAGCGTTAAATTAACCTTGCATAACAGACAGTTACTAATGAACTGGTTGTCGGTGGTCAGCTCGTTAAGGAGATAAAACACAGAGGCTGCTAAAGAGTTTTACGAGACACGCGCATGAACATCAATGTTGCAATGTATTTCATGTATACGTGTATATCTCTAATTAAACAGTCATGGCTGGTGTATATGGCATCTCTCATTATCCCAACCACAACTAACGCTCGATGAACGGACGTAAAGCCCCCATAAAAAATACATCCACAACTTGTATTTGACATGACAGGGGGCTCCGGTTAAAGTTATCTTAACGAGTAGACCTAGGGTCATTTGCATTCATTTGCTCATATTAAATTGTTCTTTTATAATAAAACCCAGTAAGTATTGGATCCCTTCAATGAGTAGAATTCAGTTGCTTATGGGTATTTAAGAAATGAGTTTGATATAAATATCCAACCATGAACCTATACACTTAACCAAGGCAGTAATATTGTATTTGTGGCGGTTCTCAAGAATAATTCGACAAATAAAACGTAAGAAATGTACATTTAGTACTATTCCGTAATATGTTTGAAGGGGTATTGAAAACTATACTAAACACCCAAAAGATTTTTAAAAACTAAAATACCAAAGTACAAAATGAACATTTTATGATCCATTTCCATACTCAACTATTATACCCTTTAAATTGTTTTCAACTTTGGGGAGGCCATAGGAAACTTTGTCCTCAAACCACTAGATCAGTAGAGCGGAACATCAACAATAAGCTTGAGAAACTCACGTTCGTTCACACTGTTGTCAAATATTCTAATGTAAATGAACTGGTTGTTGGTGGTCTTTTGCATGAGCTGATAAAACACAATCGCAGACGCCGCAAAAGAGCTACATAAGAGACAGGCGTATGTACATCAGTGTCGCAATCAATTGTATATATACGTAGACGTATACAAGAAATTAAATCACCGGGGCTGTTGTACACGACTAGACAGTTTCCGGTCATTGGGAACCACTCGTCATACTCAGGTATTGATGATACCTTCACAGGCGTGATTAGCAGGCAGGGTATTCAAAGCATAGTCGTGGAGCGTCTTTAACTTCATGAGACAGCGTAATTAAACACTGAAGTTTAAATTCTTTGGTTTTGATATCGTCAATCTAATCTTATAGTTCTTTAATTATAACAAACATGAAAGGTCACAAGTTTCGTGTTCACTGCAGTATAGTATGAAAATTAGCGTGTAAATAGATAACACTTTTGAACAATGGTGAGCTCACAAATATGAAATATAAGGAAATTTGAAAAAGTTATGCATACTATTTATTTCATTACATATGTTACGTATTGATAAGTATCCACACTTATACGTGAGTTTGTAGACGTCTGTGAAAATATTATTAAAACCCCATTTCCACAAAGATGAAGATTGTTTTATATAAGTGTCACACACAAACTGACTTATGAGGCACTATAAAACATAGTATACATAAGAATAAACACACTTTTCAAAGGAAATACCCTGGTATAATGTCAATAACCAAGAGAAACATTATGAAATTTACATGTACACCTAGGCTCATTCATGTAAAATTACTGTAGTTGGTTATACATTATTATAAGGATAAGCCATGATACCGAGGATATGGTAAGGTTGTCGATCCTGACTATCAGGGTCTACAACCTTACCATATCCTCGGTATCATAGCTTATAAATATTATCAACCGTTTTTAAATATAAAAGACGCTTTCTTATCCCGTTATCGAAAACCCAGGATTCTATATAGAGTCGTTCGTAAAATCCTTGTTCACTGTCTCAATCCCAGTACGGCAAAGATTTCTATGTAAGGTTCTTCTTGACCGTTGTTTTCCATGTGCCTTCTTGGCGCAGCACTCTAAGGCGTTGGATTATGAAAGACTGGTCTTACTGGGTACGGATTCGAGACGCGGTTTCGTCAAAACGTTTGCGTTTCATAATTTGCTCTATTTAAGAATTTTTTTAAAATAGTTAAAGACAGTTTCTTCAGATCTTTACTTTCAAGCCGTCATCTCAGCAATTATATCAGGGTTTACAATCATTATAATTCCTTCAAACAGGGTTTACAACTGTCTGTGTAAACCCTCCTGGAGGGAATTACAAAGTTGTAAGTCCCTCGTACCGGGTGATACGATTTAGAAAGGTCGTTTCAAGTATCACGTTATATGGCTGGTAGGTTGATAGTATATAGTATTACTTATAATATATATAACATATTATGAACCGTTGTGGCTAAGGATTTTGTATGGTGGTTATTGGACAGAATAGAATATAGCCTTATAGAATGAAGGTAAATCTTTCTAAATCCCTACGTGTGACGTGTGAAGCTTTTTTAAAAGGTTGCAGACTTTCAATTGGACATCAAAGGGTTATTGTTTCAAATATGTCCAAACTCATGGAAATAACTAGGCTGATGGTGGTGCATTCCATATGAGATCGAAAATATAACAAAATATTTTCTATAACCTTGAAAGTTATTAACTAGTGATAGACTTGTCATGTGCATCATATGCATACTGGAATATTGAACAAACATCACATTTCATTCGATATAAACATATTCCAAGAACAAGCATGGATTGATTGTGGCAAATGAAGTTACACAATTGCGACAATACAATGATTTATATATAACGGTCTTCGATGATATGTGGTGTGTCTTACATAACGTGCGTCACCCTTTAGTGGCCATGGGAATTCGTGTGTTTGTACAGGGGACTGGTATAACCATAAACTAATTAACCGACCCTCAAGTAAGTGTTTGTGTATTTCAACATACCTCTTCTACCAGACTATTAGGGATTGGTTAATACTTTGACACCTTCACCTTCTTTTAGATCTAACGCACACTTATTATATAACATGTGGCATTAGGAAGGCAGTAATGAAACTCCAATTGTCATGTACAGTAACAGATTGTGAATTGTACACACTCAGTCGATAATCGTTTGAATTTTAAACGCATCATAAACTACTAGTATCATTTTGTTTCTGTATGAATCAACATAGAAAACACATGCATTCGCTGTCAGAAAAAAAGTATTTATTAGCTCTACATTTAAGTTGTGATGATTGATATCATTAAAACCGTTGCCGTTTAAATCCGTCAATTTCAACATGAAACGCAGACATATTGATATAATAAATAATATAATATGATATAAGAATATCTGTCATTTCGTGATAAATACCACGATTATGTCATGTCGTGAGGTAGAAGAGTAGTATATTCTCACTTGCGGCGTCGCTGCAAGCGAACAAGCGAAAATATAATCTCTCGTATCATCGTATTTATCATAAAATATATCTTGCCGTCACACATAGAACATAAGCCATTTTAGTTTGCATTGTAAAATTTAAGAATCGACGGAATACTTAATTATCATATTCTATAAACATGAAGACACAATTTTGAAAATGGAGAGTTATTGGACATGGATTTAATGTCTCGATATGGTATAATAAATGTAATTTTTGATGGGATCTGTGCTTCCAAATCATTTAGTACACTCTATATACGAAATACAAACGCGTAACATACAATGTTTATGTAACTGCATGAACATTTAGATATACTGACACTTCCAACAACCGTACACAATATTTGAAACATAATAGATGTTGTCAACCGTTAAATATAATAAACAAAGTCATGACATCTGCCTGTCTATAATAATTTGAATTTCAAGTTGTCTTGTAGCAAACATATTAAGCTATTCAATGCTGTAGTAACACTTATATTTGGCAACATTGTCAACGTTAAATAAAAAGAAGACATACGTTATCCATTAAAACAAAATTTGAAATGAATCAGTGTGTATACAGTACATTATTGTAGTATCTAATTGCCATCACTAGTCATCCTGTGATATAGAATATGCAAGCCTGGATATACGGGGATATGTGTGTATTGCAAGGGGCAGTCTGTGCGGCTATCACCATAAACCAATTTAAAAATACGTACGGATGTGTATTGTCGCCAATACTGTTAATTCAATCTGAATAAATTTACACGTGTGTAGTTGACTCAGAGATATACTCAAGTGGTCACTGGAATGTTCAGGAGATACGGTTCACTGACTTCAATGAAAAACGCTAAAAAATCTGAGAAAGTGGTATATTTATTTTTTATTACATTTGAATGCAAACCTAAGAGAATATTGTGAAAACGCCTATGTAAAATTGACTTAACTCAAGATATTTCTAAGGGGAGGCACAATTGTGTGAAAAAGGCTATTCGTAAATATTATCCCTCAAGATCGTAAGATGTCTTGTATAAAACAGTGTATCGTATTGAGAGAGCAGCCGAAAATGTAAACAAATCAAAAGATTAAGACCATGTTTAATGTAGATTTTGCATGCACCTTCACTGCTGTCAATAATCTAACAGTGTCATCTCAAGATCTTGGAATTGGAGACTAATTTCAAAAGTTCGAATTGATTACATAAATCGTGTTTGGATAATTCAAAATTGGTGACTGGGTGTTAAAATACACGATTTAATCTTATCTTTAATATATAAAGGCATTTCACATACATCTCCGACAGTAGTTTTTAGTAGTTATTGCTATAGAGGAATTGTTATAACAGTCGTTTAAAACGTAACGCTTCTCATTTTCTATCCAGTGATTCTTGAACATATATATTGAACTTCTTTCATTTAGAAGTTGGTTAGATGAAGGAGAACGAGTTCTATGGATATACACTTTCTTTATTGCAGGAGTGCGACGTTTCGATGTACCTTGATAACGGTGTTAGAATCTACATCGAAAGGTCGCACTTCTACAATAAAGAAGTTGTATATCCATAGAACTTGTTCTCCCTCTTATATATTGAAATTGATTTTTGAAATTGAAGTAAGAAAACAATATTTTTGGATAACAGCATTTCAGCAACATTCGATTTCTTTATCTAATGTATTCCACTTGAACTTTTTCCCAAATGCACGGATAAGTTGAAGATAAAGTCCATGTTTTACTACATTTTGTTTTAAGTTTAATATTTTTAAGATATAATGGACACCGGACATTGATTTTTTTCTTACAAAACCTTCACAAAGATGTTATCCATGAGGCAGAAATACATTTTGTAATAGTAATAGTTTCTTACCTGCGCACAAGGCTTTTCTCAAATATCCTGTATAACCAATTGTTAAAGGTTAGATGAAATGACATATGGTCAGTTTCGGATTCGTTGAAAAGGGGTTTCAATTTGACAATTGCTCGATTTTAAATTTTTGAAATCGACCCATAAATAACTTATATACGGCTTTTTTAAAAAGTGCCCAATTAAGCCCCGGCGACCAGAATGAAAATGGGCGGGGTGGTCACTGAAGCGTATCGGGCTGTGACGTACGTGAAGGAGCCTCTACATGGCCGCTAATCATAATTTAACGCGTTTTCCCCACTTTTAAACTGCTCATATAAGACAGCAAAACTTCATCAAAACAACCCCAATTTTCGATAAACGGATTACTAAACTATTCAACTAGCGATTTTATATGGTTACAACAACCGGGGCGTGCTTTATTAGAGTGCATTCTGCGCTTTTGTATAGTATGTTTGTAGCAATTAATCGCGGAACTAGAAGGGAAGGTATGACAGTTCAAGTGACACTGAAACAAGGCAAGGAGATTATCGCGGGAATCGGGTGAACAGAGATTAAGTAGCATCAATTGATCAAAGTATGTTGAATAATCGGCATGTTAATTTTGTTTTGTATGTATTAATGAATAAATATATATGGTAGGTATAACTTCATATACACTGAACGATTGACTGTTCAAACAACCGAGACAACGTTGCAGATTTATAAATAACATTATGTTTTTAATATAAAAGATTACTGTATCTGAAGTTTGTCAATTAAAATATTCTATATATGATGTAATGGAATGCAAACCATTTTCATTTCACTTTCATGAATAAATAAATGAACTGTATTGGTCAACAAGCTCAATGAAATTTACATGAAGATTGCTCTATTGTGCACGCTAAACATATACACAGATTGATATAGACAACGAACATTATCGAATAAAAGAATTATGTTACCAGAAGCATTTTAATGAACATATCGTTAATGAAAACGAAATGGTTTAATTAATAGTCTGATAGCTTTTATGTGTCACTTCTGCACATCAACACACAATTCTCAGTTTAGCGGACCATATAGATGTTTCTTCCAGATCAAAGGGGAGAAGTGTTGTTACAGCACATTAGTTTACGCAATTAAGAAGCTGAGTATGTGAGAAGGAAGGAGTGTAATTATGTTTGTACAGATAACAAGTTTACTGGACCGACTCAATTATACAACACAAGTCGGTGACCAGCATGTCATGTTTATTGCCAACGTCCTGTCTTGGTGACACACAATACACTCTACGCGACATTCAGTCTAGAAATTGTCAGTCAATAAACATATCCCTATCAAGTTATCCAATAAAAACTCTTGTTTAAATCTAATGTACCAATGAAATTATTTTTAGTGTAAAATCATCATTTCTATTTGGTTTTCTATCTTGCCATTTGCGAAAAGACTTTTGCTGAAAGAGGGTTATTATTTGACCATCTTCTGTTTCCAAGTACTGTCATTGATGGAATTATAGGTTAACATTTTGTGTCTAATGTGCATTTGGATATTCATATTGTCCTTTTGGATACGTTTATAAGGTAAGTTTCTTACATTAATTGACACTCTTGATGAATTGTCAATTTAATACGATGTTTATATTGATTATATTTGATTAACCACAGATTTTATTGAAAACATTATCTTATAAACTATGAAATTCTGAAAGTTTTTAAGGTGTAATAAGTGATAACTAAATCGTAAAATGTAACATTGGGATGCGATGTTTTCGTAGGTGGATTCGTAGACGTATTATTCTTTTGGTGTTTTAAAATATGTGGTGAGTTATTTTGATTTTTGTAATGTACAGTTAGTAAATTAGGTTGTCGGTTGATTAACGATGTTTAAAAACAGGATGTTGTGAAGTGCTTTTATTGTCGATGGCTTACAATAGGGTCTACTTCGCCGGCGTGCTTATCTCACGTTTGTTTTTTTATTTTAAACACAAACAATCTCTAACAAAAAATAACAACAACACCGACTATCTGATTTCGTTGTCTCAACTGTACTTCGTTCATATTATCATATCTTGGTTTCATTTTGTCATCTTATATATCATTAGCATTGATTTATCCTATGTCTACGAACGTCTATGAATCCACCGTCTCTCACTAGTTATACCAATTATATTTGATTTGATATATATATAACGATATTTTGGTAAATTTGTAAAGTGAAACTTGATAACTAACATTACTCGAACAGATTACACAGCAGAACAGCGATGTGGCATCATTGCAAAGCATAGATATAACAGATTAACTGACCGATTCCCCAGTGTTTGCCATTGTAAATAGTAAGCGAATGTTTACACCCCGTCCCTTCACGTACGTCACTTCCGGTATCTTCCAACTCTCTAAGCCCCGCCCCATTTTTGGTTTGTTGGTCACGGGTGAAAAGCAGACGATGTTTTTCGGTGTTTTTAAGCCGCTCTAGTTTAATATAGGAACAACATGTGGATTTTGTTTTGGTCTCATTTTTCACAAAATAGTCTAATGAACCAATTGCAGTTAAGAATTCAATAGAAAATATTTTATTTCGGCCTTCCTTTAACATATACTTAATACAAAAAATTACAAATTGATACGAGATTAAAATATAAAGACAACTTTAAATGTTTCTCTTTATTTCACAATCTAATTATCTGAAAGGACATTGCAATGTAAGCATGTTGCAGTTGATACAGATTATTATGAACTTATAAGTTCGGACAAATATTAGGATTAAACCCATATTTAAATAGATATACGTTATTGACAGTACACTTCAATATAGGAATTCACTATACATTCATATACAAACTTTTGGAAAATGTTAGTCCTGTATATTATTACATGTAACAAAAGAGAACTATATCCATGTAAAATATATATTGTTCGTGAAGAAATCTGGCGTACTGCAATTTTGACATACATCTTATATCCAGCAATTGAAAAGAATACAGTAGAAACAATTCAGTATTTGAATTAATATTGGAATCGTATATGTCGTAACAGCAAAAATAACAAAGTCTGTATTCGATATTATTCGATAATATGACCAAAAGGGTAATATATTCTATATACCAAGCCAATCAATTATTCTATGCACGGACACAATATTATGTAACCACTTTGTCTTCATCCCCACTATTGCATTCATCTAAATGTACAACAGATCGGGAAAAGTAATCGAATTCTAATGCAATGGAAGTTTAAATCATATCTTCTATACGCAGTTGAATGCCCTTGTAATTTATCGGACTTTATTGTTGAACAAGAGAATGGATGTTCACATCAAGGAAACAATATGTCAGGTAAATTTGTTAATAGAGCATATGCCAGGGGAAGAGAAAGTATGATAAATGCACAATGGTGTCAATGATTTAACGACATACATGTATAAGTAAATGCATAGTTCCTAATCAGCTTATTCCTTCAGTGCTCATTTGTTAATTAATGCATGACAGGCGGCAGACAAGGAGCGTTATAATGAGGAAGCATGGTAGAGTAGGAAAATTTCAACATCAAATATTCGCTTTACTAATAAAGTTATAAAGTTGATTTTAAAAATGTGTGTTAAAGTTAACAAGCAGTTTACAGATTACATCTTCTTAAGTGGAAATTAAAGCACAACATGTTCTATGTAACACCTTAGTATGAAAATATCAACCATTTTGTCTTAATAGTGAGAAAAATCATGTAAGGGTCCATTAAGCGATTGTTCCATTTTCCATTTTCAGAGAGTCATTGTCCTTTGATAATTTTTGTAAAATAACTACTGAAGATAGAGACATGTTTGATAGCTCATTTTAAAGCAGAGAGACTGATGAATACCTTTTTTGTCCAGAGCTTTCTGAAGTAACCACTGGGCCGATTCGCATGACATTTTCAGGGATCATAGCCTGTAAGCCAACTTAGATTTTAACGAGTCACTTTTTGGATTTTCGACTTCTTCGTGAGTTATCTCCCCTTGAAGTCAAAACTTTAAACCTTCATAGCCCGAATACTAATCAATATTTTTTCACAAAACTTTCACCAAAATATGGGCAACAACAGTCACCATTAAAAACATTGATGACTTTTTTTTCGACCGTAATAATAGATTTTGTGCTATTTCGAAAAAACTGAATTTTGTGATAACTTTAGCAGTTTTTAGGGTACGCGTCTTTGAAAATCTTATCCTATGTAAAGGCAAAACATATAACTTTGTATGATAGCTCATATGAAAGCTGGATACCTGCTCCATAGCGTGCTGCGGGCCGAATTTTTATTGTGTCCTGTATATGAGTAATGTGCCCTTGAATATGACCCTTTTCTAAAAGTAAATATTTCGGCTCCATGTTCAAAGGGACATAACTCGCTAAGGAAAACTTTGATTCGAATTCTGTTTTTTTGCAATCTGTTCATCATTTGTGGTTTAACAATTCCACTTCAGAATGTAATCATGTAAAAGTTGACTGTTAAAGCAAAACGTCGACATGAACACATTTGACGATTTTCAGGGGATTTTCATTGGCGATTTTTTGTTCCAAAACTAATGAAGATAAAATCACGTTTGATAGCTCATATAAAAGCTGACCAACTGATGAAATCAATAGACACAAGAAAAGTAAAAAGTAAAGCCTGCCTGTCTGTATCAATGTCATACAAATATATTCATACACAAAATTCATATTCCTTTCCTTAGTTCTTATTGAGAGGTACAAACTCCAAAAGTGTGTTTTCCTGCCTTGCCATGTTTCTACCACCATATAACACCGAAAAATAATGGTTTGAGCAAAAAACAAATTTGGAGCAAAGCATTTTTTTTTACTGGTTTTACAATTTGCTTCAGATCCGTTCCTGTAGTTCTTACTGTGAAGTACAAAGTCCAAAAACGTTGTTTACAAAGATTACATGCTCAATGGTCAAAGCGAGAACCTTGAAGACCTGCAGTATTGACGTGTCAATCCTAGTTAAACTAATTGTTATTTTATGATTTTGTTGTTTTTGTGCAATTGACCCCGCCCATGAATAACTGGTGATATCTTATTTACCATTAAAGTTACAGGTCCCCTTTTATAGCACAAAACACTAAACTCATGGAGTGTTCCAACACAACAAAGCAACTTCCTCTAAACACGTAACGTTTTATGATATTCAAATCCAAGGAGGTGAAACACTTCTTTTGGCGTTCAGTTTTAATTTCACAAAATCTGTTTCTATATCATTGACACAGATAATATAATATTGGAATTTCTAGAATTCAGCAAATTTATCAGTAATTGTTCATCTTTGTGCACATTTGAAATCATAGGTAAATATCTGTTTCTTAAAATTTCATAATAACTACAGCAAGAACATGAAACTCATTTTCTACATAGCCTTCGTTACAATAATGGTATAAACTTCAATTTTCGTCGTGCACATTTTTCTTTCTAAGATTAATAACATTAAAATTGTGTAATGTTATTCGTAATTTACAAAAGACGCTTCTTAAAGGTACATCCATTGTGTTGTTTTGGGTCACATATTCCAAATGTTAAAAAATGTGTTACTTTATCGAGAAGTACCGATTGTTACCGAAAAACATCATTTTGATGATACCCGACTTAGTAAATTGACGATATGAAGGTAAGAGTAGTGATTTCTGATCGAAAACCGGACAATGCTCTGCGTGTGGCGCGCGCCAATGAGCAAACGTAATTTTTTATTCTTATTTATAACAGACAAAATGATAAATGTGTGTTGATCATGTTAAGTAGGTCATATAACAACTATGCATGTAAATTGGGCGTGCAGTTTCGGTTTCTACACATGCATAATAATGTTACTCGATTTTAATTGGAAACTAGTAAGTATGATATATTTGGCGATTGGAGATGAATATGCAAGCTGAGTAAATTTATTTGTACTGTAAACAGCACATATAATGAGTCGGAATGTATTAAAGCCTAATAATTTTTTATGAAACACAATGGATGTACCTTTAATGTTACATCATGTAGTTCAGTTAAATATTGTGCAGGAAGAAGGAACGATTTTATACTTGAATAGTGGCACATAAACCTTGAGGATGATATTTGACAATGCCAAACTTATTTCCCTTTCACACTATGTAGGCAAAGTAACGAAAGCGGAATAGAAAAACATATTTCCATTTTAAACTAACATACTCTACATATCAATTAGATTTCCTTTTCCTTTGCAGTTTACAGATATCTTCTCATGATAAAAAACCCATGATATAATGAAACAAGAATTCCTCGTAACAACTGCAACAAAAAGGCTCATTTTTAATACTCGTTTTAATATGTCCTCAAACTCACGTTTAATATTGTATAAAATAAACAAATTAGAACAAAAAGTAATTTGCTATCGATTCTGCAACATTGTGTATATCTAAATGCTACCTTTCCGATAGAATGTTGATGGGTTTACGCTGAATTCCGCTGCACCAAACAAGCACATGCATTCTTCAAATAGGTACACTTATTAATTATATGACAATTATATGGCCACAGCAAGACAGAAATCCATAACTGGGGTAGTTCAATCTAAGCACTGGGTATTAAGACAGTGCTGTCGTGTATCTAATCTTTGCCCGGCGGACGATACTCAGAGAGAAAACGAGCTCCCTCTAACCTTGTCATTCAACACCTCGCTATCAAACGAGCCCACGCAATATTTCTCTTGTCAGTTAATCGACTGCTTGAAAATGCAATATTGGGAATTAATTTTTGACCCAGGAGTGATTTTCGATCTTTGTTGGACTAAGAGCCAGAGTGTCCAAACTCTCAACTCATCCGAGGACTTAATAGGCGTTTCATAAATCAATGAACCGGTCTCCCTGATTGTCGCAATCGATTATGTGCAGATTTCGCTCTCGTTACTCCAACGCAGCTGCTTCTAATCGAAAGAAAATGCCATTCTTTAATCGTCTCTCGGGTTTTCCGTCATGGGGAGAAATTTAATAAAGCACCTGTCTATTAATCCTATATTAACACAAATGTCAATACTGATATCTCCTCAATTAGCTTATGTTCATTCAGAAAAAAAAATGATTGTGGGTTTCGATTATTCACACGGTCTCTGTAAGGGACACTATTGGAATCCAATCTTCGTTTGTAATAAGATGGAGGAAAGAGTGTCATCAACGTAAAACACGGTTTAATGAAAGTAAAAATATTAAAGACATTACAGAATTTATTGCAAACCTAGACGCTTTCTAATCTACATATCATTCCCAATACAATCACTTTAATAAACTTTGCAACCTGTCAACATTTGCAAATTCAGTTCTAGTCTCCCTGTGCTCCTGGTTCAAAACGCTTCAGTGATGTATCACAAGCTAATTGAAAGTATGATACTTTTGAGCAGCGAACTTTCGCCCTTAGTTATTTAGAAAAAACGGGATAAAATCCTGTTTGTTGGATGGTAGTTGACAGTGAGTTACTGTGGGTGGGAAACGCGTGTACTGCTAATGGAAGGAGATGTCTCCCTCCACCCTCCGTGATCGGCGAGTCATGGGAGCTGTATCAATATGCTTTTGCCGGGGAGGAACTGTCTCTTACTTCGTCAAGTGGACACGTGATTGACAATGCGCTGCCTTGCTGCTTCCAGTTTGCAGTAATAACAGACTTGAAAGTGACAGCAGTCCATTACCAGCAGGTAGTTAGTGTCTGTTTCGGTAGTGCACGGACCCGGCTCTCAGTCTACCTCACCATCACACTAGTCACATATTGAGAACTTGCATTGTTTCTATAAGATTATTTATGGCCTTATAAGGTGTTCAGCATTTGGGAATGTATTTATAAAAAAGGAATGCACCAACACTATTATTATTTAAATGTAACACAGTGCATACACGCGGGTTTTAATGTACATTCCAAAATTGACAGTGACAACCTTTCACTTATATAAACATTTTTCAAAAGAATCCGAAGAAAGAACAATACTAGGAACGATTAAGTTCCGACAAGAGGAGTTATCTTTTCAAACCAGTATTGTATTGTAACAGATGGTATTGTAAATTTAAATTAAAACAAATTGTTCCTGTAGTATTGTAACAAGCAATTTACGAATGGATGGATGAATGAAGAAATAGATTTGTTACAGAGAGTTTTGTAAGAGACTGCATTGTCACATAAAGTTTTGCAAGAGCCAGTGCTGTTACAGAGATTCTTGCAAGGGATTTTGTTGTAACAAAGGGTATTTCAAGAGACAGTACAGT
Source organism: Gibbula magus (assembly GCA_936450465.1). NCBI lineage: Eukaryota > Metazoa > Mollusca > Gastropoda > Trochida > Trochidae > Gibbula > Gibbula magus. The sequence continues at coordinate 61,345,831 of OW388297.1, forward strand.
AACATAGAATATTGAGGAACACAGTATTGAAGCATAATTTTGCCAGAGGAAGTATTGTAAAAAGGGTATTGTGAGAGACATAATTGTAACAAAGTATTACAGGAGACAGTATTGTAGCAGAGGATTGCCAGAGGAAGCATTATAACAAAGACTAGTGTAAGGGACAGAATTGTAACAAAGTATTGCAGGAAATGTGTCATTTGAAGGGGCAGTAGCACGTTTTTTCGCAAAAAAGTATTTTTTCAAATTTCCCATTTATAATGATAGTTTATGTCATTTAAATTATCTTTAGAGGGTAAAACATCTTATTACACACACCAATTATCCGTAGTGGTAATAACGATGTTGCGTATAAAGCAAAAATTGCATGGCGGCCATTTTATTGTGAACACAATTTATTATTTCGAATTACAAAAACGATTCCCATGAGTTTACAAACCGCGTTTTCTCATTTTTTAACTTGATTTTCCGAACAGAGAAGGCTGTTTTACTATTGGTGACATTATTTTTCAAATACATTTCATCAACTTATTCGAGCGAAAAAACGTGCTACTGTCCCTTTAAAGTTTATACATTATAATGTTCTGTTCGAGGGTAAAACATCTTATTACACCACCCGATTGAAAACGGTTTTCAGTATTGGCAGAAAATGGTGCGACTTGCGCAGAACTTTTCAGTGTGAGACGTAGATTTGTAGGTCTACAGCGATTGGAGAGTTCAGACAGCAATATTGTTGACCATTCCATCATAGTGTCACATTTAAATTTCTACCCTGAGTGTTTAGGTATCGCTACACCAGGCAGCTCACTTTTGTGAACGCATTTAAATGTCCGCTCGAAGGGAAATGGACTCGCAGACAGATTGACAGAACCATATACAATCGTTTTAAAACTCTCGTATTATTGATTCGGGAGTGATATTAAGCCATTAATTAACACTTAAGACCAATGTGATATGTACAGCGCCTTCAAGATGACTTGCGGCATAAATGCCTGACAGTTTGATGACGGAAACAGGTTTCCATACAACTCAATATCGACGTCAGATTTGTGGGGTTCCGCTTACCGTCTTCGGCAAGTATTCTAGAAATCGGTAGGAACGATTTGCAACCACAGCCGCGGAATTTACAACTAGCAACAGGGAGCCGAGTGGCTGACACTAGGACATACGGACATATAGAAAGTTGATGCCAGTTGAGGTGAGATATTTAAACAAACATTCAATTAGTTGTTCCATATAAAACTAATAAGACCTTGGATGTTCTATCATACCTTCACCTGAGAGGCAGAATTAGGAGCAGGAACGCTGGAAATGAAAATTGTCGAATGTATGGAAATTTTCACAGCATTCTCAAGCTTTTAATTCCATTCTTAGTGAATTGTATTCTTTGTTCCATTCATGTGACGTGTCCCAATATTGTAATATCATTTAAACTTTCGATGTACATCTTTATTGAAAGAAACTCGAACGTCTTGAAATGCACTCTAACAGCTTACAATTTATTTCGACATTTGTGGTATTTTAACAAAACTCTAAACACTGATGGTATTTAAGAAAGAACAAACATGTCTGATCTCGTCACAATTGGTCAATAGGTACCCAAATGCGCTTGAAATGATAAAAAATGCAGATAAACTGCTGCATTCGCTTTGAAAACGGAATCTAACTATTCTAACTATAATTTATTTTCTGTAGGCGTTAAAATCGCACCGATGAATGAATTTAAAGCCAGGCGGTTGCTATATATTTTAACTTATTAAGAGAACTTAAAATTTCACTTTAACAAATCATCCAATATATAATTTTTGGACATTAGATATGAGTTAGAAACAGGAGGAAACACAGCATCGGTTTGATTCTGTAAGAAAATAGATTCACAACAATATCTTTGGTTTACCCAATTATTCCAAACGTGACATTACACAATTGTTATAGATGGTGATGTTAAAATCAATCACCTTGCTGAACTAAAAAACTGTTTTTGATAAAACAAAATTATGATGACCAATCAATAAGTGATAGTATACAAGAGGCGTTAAACGGTACAGCAACAGCTGAGATCAAGGTGGACAAAGACTCAGAATTATCTCACTCTTGTACATCAACCTTAAATCCTCAGCATCAAACTATCACTATTGTCAAATCCTCTCTTTCTATTCTAATTCCGAGTAAAAATATGAAAGAGATTTTCTGAAATACAATTTGTGAACAGCCTTATGCATTCGAAAAACTACACAAAATTTTAACTGCGCCTAGACTGGATTCGACTAGATTTCTATTGTTCCCTAAGTGTATTGACTCTCATTGCCACACGCGTGAACGACGTATACTTGAAAGATATTCAATAGTGTTGTTAAACACACCATGAAAAAAAAGAGTTATGTCCTCACGAAAACTTGATATAATGAGAAGTATATCGGGAATTTTTTTTTTTATAAAGAAGTATGTACTTACATCGGTCTCACATTTATACTATTCCTCTCAGTGAACATTTAGATAGATGTGGTTTCATTTAAACATATTTTTATGACGTAAAACGGATTAGGCACAATCTGAACATCCGAACAAAGGGCCAATTTCGAAATCTGTTTGGAAATTAAAATAACTAATATTTTATCAAACTAATATTTTGTCGCAATGTCATTGTCGCAATGGCAACTGAGCGTAACGTTTTGATTAAAAACTAAAAAATCCTTTAAAAAGAAATGGTTTGAGGCATCTTAATAACGCTAGAAAATATTATGAAAAGATTATGTATGCCATATGTACATATAGCAAAATAGAGACTGCATTGTGGTCATTTTTGGATACAAACTTTTACAGAACGATTATTCATCAAACAATTATTTGTTTATTTGAATGTCTCATAAAAAGAGGAAACGTACTTCGATCGTTTAAAATGTGTGATATATACTGTGATTACATCTTACATACATTATTATTCATAAATAAAGAACTATAATATAATCAATCATTTTGAATTAAAAGTTTATAATAAACTCCCCCGATTAACAGTAAAATATATTGGATTAATCAAAATGTTGTTGAGAGTTTCGTCACTGCATAATTCAAGCAATATCCATAAGGATATGTACACATATAAACTATTTCCCCTTAAACAAGCAGTAACCATTTGTTAAATTTTGCTAATTTAAAGTATACATATTCGATTGATTATGAAGCATATGTTGGCACGTTACGGTTTATTTGTGGAGGTAAGGCATAATGGATATGTTTTAGTCCAAGGATATGACACGGTCACATTATGTCGCCATTCAGCGCTTGAGATACTTGGTGGCTTTGGAAATACATATATGCGTTCAATCCAATATTTTCTATACATGTACATGATTCACATGATGTGATGAATACATTACAAGCACATGGAGTACAATACATATCTAAGTCTTAGTGGCATTTAAAAATATCTATCACCATGTCAAAACACAAATGTATTTAAGTTAGTACAATCGTTCATTAGTGAGACGAAAAGATTTGTATAACATGAGCTTAGTATTCTGAATTATGTCTTTATTCTTCTTTCACTGCTGTCAATTATGTCTCTCTATAAAACAAAACTGTTAATTCACTATGTACATATCAAGGAGAAGGTATTCTAAGTTTGAGAACCTGTTCCTAATCCTAATCTTATTGAATAAAATAAGTTTAAACCATTTAAATATATGATAATCGAGTGAAAGGTTGGCCTGTGGAAAGGTCGGGAATAAAATATATATGTAGATGGTTGCATCACGAGAATAACGTTTGGAATGTAAACATTCTTGGATTTTTCCAAACTGCAGTGCCAGTGCGACATTATGCACTGAATTGGTACATGTCTGCTCATTGAGGTTTACAATGTTTTTAATTGAAATATCATGTGTTTTCTAACGTTGAGATACAACAAAAAAAACACAACGCTCGTTTAATTTTGAGATGTTAAAACAAATTTTTTTTTTCTTAGTAAAAGGAAATATTACCCTCTTGGTCACGTGGTTCCAAATTTGCTACATCTGTTTGCATTGCTCATAGATATTCGTTATTTCTCCAATCTGAAGATACATATGCATATAGATATACATTACAGTTTACATGTCAGGCAATTAGATATATGATACTGTACATGTATATTGTATATTAGAAATGTACATTATTTAGCAGCATTTAGCAAAGTAGTTTTGCTACTTTCTTTCAGTTTTGCTAATCATCTTTATACACTTTAACCAAATATTTACATCAAGATTATCTACTTGTTCATTCCGGGTTCCCGCGAGTAAAACATAAGAACACATCATCATCATCCCCTATACTGACAAAAGTTTCAACATCTAATGTATCCACTACATGTAGGACGCGAACATGTGGACATGAACATTGGGTCTGTGGACAAAACAAAATAACATGTTTAACAATATCATAAGCATATGTACAACATAGACACTCTTGAGATTGGATAAGAAATATGTTTACATGTAGGAGAAACGCAATATCATAAAAACAATCAGCCAAAGTCTGTTAACATTTGGTTAACATTCAACATGTGAATGTCCCGACTCACAGGAATGGACATACTATTGATTGGAAAAGTACACGTGATCTCGTCACTGATGTGATGGTCGAGGACAGACAGATGTCAGAGCATTTCTTCGTCATCTTCAGGATGTCTCTTGCTAGAACACCACCTCGACGTGATGATGTAAAATGTGGGAATCTGAAACATGCCCCTGTTGTGGTGAAGAAATCGTCTCCCTGGTACTGTGAAGATGTTCTAAAAGCTAAGCAACAACGTCGAGTAGCTGAGCGACAGTAGAGATAGATAAGGCTAGAAGTCCATTGACAAATTTATAAAATTGCAAGAAATCAAGTTACATTGACTATTCGGAAATCAAAGGTAAAATAATGCTTGTCCAACATTTTGAAAAGTTCAAATAACTCCAAGATGTTACATCAGTTTGTGACCGCTCTTATGGGTAAAGAGAAGAAAACTATTTTACTTCAACACACATGTGATGGGAACCTTGCACATGATTTCAACCCATATTTTGTTTCTTAGTTAAACAAGATACGAGGTGACCTGGACAATGCTTCTCCTGGAGACGACTCAGCTTGTGGTCCCTTTGAATTTGCTGCAGTGCCCATGGCTTGCTTTACTGAGAGTGAAGTTTTGGCCCTGATAAAAGAAAGCAAAACTTGTGAACTTGACCCTATGCCCACAAAGATTTTACTGAAGTACGCGGATGTCCTTATTCCAGTTATTACAAGGGTTGTCAATATGGGTCTATCAACTGAAATCGTTCCCTATTGCGTCAAAGTGCCTGCTGAAGAACAGGATGCATCTACTCTCCGTAACTATAGACCTGTGTCTAACCTCTCATTCCTTTCTAAAGTCGTGGAAAGGGCGGTGAAACGTCGACTTTCCCTACAGGACGAGCATAAGTTGTAAGATAAGAACCAGTCTGCATATAGAGCGGAGCATAGTACGGAGACCGCTCTGCTCCGCATCATGAATGACATGCTGAAAACTGTCGAGAATGGTGATGTGGGATTGTTGGTGTTGTTAGATCTTCCGCCCCGTTTGATACCATCGACCATGAGCAGCTCAGGCTAACCGTCCGAGAGTCGAATGGTATTCATGGATTTGTGCTGAATTGGTTTATGTCATATGTGTCTGGTAGAGTCCAATCAGTTTGCATTGCTAATTCCAAATCTGAAACAGCTGTCCTGAAGTATTGTGTACCACAGGGATCGGTGCTAGGGCTAATCCCATTCACACACTACACGTCAGATCTTGGCAAAACTCTGTTAACCTAAAATGTAGATCATCATATGTATGGTGATGACACTCAAGTTTTTCACCCACAAGAAGCCTGTCAAGCCGTGACCAAACTAGAAGTGTCCACCGACAACATCAAGACCTTGATCACAAATTGAAGTTAAACCACAACAAGACAGACACTCTTCTTTTTGGATCGCTTGGCAGCAGGTCTGTAGACTATCAGAGTAGGAGACTCTGATATCAAGGTTTCGGAATGTGTCAAGAACCTTGGTATTGTTTTTGACAGGAACATGTCTAAGGATGATCACATTTCCAAGCTATGTCAAGTATGCTACTATCATCTTGGGAATTTTGACTCGATAAGAGATTTTCTTTCTTTTGATTTAGCTCACATTCTTGCAAGACCTTTTTGTTTTGTCAAGGCTTGACTATTCTAATAGCTTGCTTGCTAATATAACCATGAACAATTTGGAAAACTCCAACGTGTGCAGAATAGTGACCAGAACTAAGAAGTCTGCAGACATAACACCAGTGCTCACCTCCCTTCACTGGCTCCCAATTCAAGCTAAAGTCCAATTTAAAATCCTGACCCTAACATACAAGGGCATCAACCACTCTGCTCCCCGCTATCTGACAGGACTGATTGAGAGATATCAACCTTCTTGGACTCTTAGATCTGCAGATCACTTCCTCCTCAAAGTCCCCAAAACACGCCTCAATAAATATGGACAGAGGCCTTTCTCGTACAAGGCCCTTACTCTGTGGAATGAACTACCATTAGTAATCAAGAATTCAAAAGTATTGACAGTTTTTAAAAGTTGCTTGAAAATGTATCTGTTTCAGAAATTCTACTGACATTCATCCTACCAGTGTAGAGTAAGCATCTCAACTGCTGTGTGTGTTGTTTATGTAGCGCTATGAGCAGGAACTGAGTGCCTGGAATTTGGCGCTTTACAAATCTACTTTGATAATATTATTAATCGACCAAGAAGGAGGAAAGATCTTTGATCTACATAATACTGCCTGGACAACATGCCAAGGCCATCCCTAGCGAATGAAGAACATGAGTGCTTTGAGAAGCCTTGAACCTTTTTACAGAAGTATTTCTGAGCACCTTCCAACAAGTCGTATTCTTTCCTTGGCAATTTGCACCAGACATTACAAGCAAACATACCACAGGGCAAGATTATATGTGAGAGATATACCCATACTTTTCCGAGTGTATCGAATGATACCCTACACTTTTCCCCGTGGGGCCCTTATAGGCCAGGACCATTAGTCAAAAGAAATGGACAACCCGGAAAAAAAATAGTAGAAAGCTGATTTTTTCTGAAGACCTTAAACATATCTTACTTATATCAATGGCGCAAAGTTCTGAAATTCTAGCTGGTGGCTTTTTCAAAATGGCCGCCATTTCCAAGATGGCCGCCGGCGTTTCGGTAAATTGTTAATTATTTTTATTTTTAAGTTTATCATGTCATGTTATATATCAAATGAAGCCCTCTTCAAATGAAATCCAAAAATACATAGTTTGATAGGGTATTTAGTGTATCCATTATTGGGTTTTGAAAATTGCACACTCAACAGGAGTTGTTTCAGTGGTTCAAGAAGTTTTGTCGCAACTCCCTAGTGCTCACTACACCCTGGGTACGTCTAACTGAGGTGCTTGCTAACTCGCAAAAGCTTGACTCGAGGACGAGTCATTTTGTGGAGGGGGTGTATGTGGCAAGGTGAGATGAAAGTGTTCCTACTGGCTTCCTACGGGTTACTGGTCCCGGGTTCGATTCCCACTGGAGGTGATCTCACAATCACTTCTGTTACAGCTTAATGTGGTGTGCAGTCCAAGTTGACAATCACGAGAAGAGTAAAATCACTAGTTTGCCTTTTGTAAATGAAGATCATTACCGGCCCGACACCATCCACTTTGACCTGTGTTTTGCACTACAATTGGCCGAAAAACATGCATTTGCCATTTGATCTACTTCTGTATTCAAGAACAGTTGAAATTGTAAAATCTTCAAAGCTGAACAAGATTATTATTCACCTTGGAGCTATTCATTTACTGATGTCATATATGGGATCGATTGGACATGTTGTGGGAGGCAGTGGGTTGGAAGATTTATGGGCAACTTTCTTTGCTCCAAGCAGTGTAATTCATCTGATAAGTGGTCATGCATATGCCTGTGCATGCTCAACGTGCCCATTTCTTTCTTCGTGTCATCATGTCTCCTCTGTATAGAAACACCTGGCTGTATGGATGATTTGGATGTCACTCTGCTCAGAAATGTCCACCAATCCCTGCTGAATGTAGAACGTTCTACTGATGCAGTCATAGATGAAGAATGTGTTCAAAATCTGCTGTCAATGCGAATAGGACAGGCAAACTCTGGACTGCATATGTTAAGCAAGTATCAATTCTACTTTACATCCGAGCTGAACGCACAAGAAATTGAAATTTGCATATTGATGCACATTCTCTTCCCACAGAGGTTAGTCCCTACAGTTTTCCGGTTCTACCCTCTGTTACTTTACGCTTGAAATCGAGAGCAGAACCAAAGTCCTCTAGCGGTGGAAAGAGAAATCTCATACTGTATCCCTGGTTCTTAACCAATGAAAACTCATCTTTAATTGGCCATGTCGACAGGGTAACTTCAAAGATCGAGGCATTTTACTCTGAAGGGTCTTGCTCATTAGCATATGTCATTCGAATATGTCTGATGTAAATAACGCAAATGAACTGTTTTGGGTATTTGTCTCTGATTTGGTCTTCTTTATTTATAATTATGTTTATGATCAATAGTTTTCACAATATCAAATAGCATAGTTCGAGGAAAACACAGAAAACGCAGGAAAACGAGAAAACGTTGGCCTTTTATTTTATCATTATGACGTGTCATTGGCAAATGTCACTTTTACAACGGCGTCGATGATTGCACAACTAGATTCAATTGCAACCAATCAGGACATTCCCTATTCGCCCCCGATTTCAAGCGTAAAGTAACAGAGGGTAGAACCGGAAAACTGTAGGGACTAACCTCTGTGGGAAGAGAATGATTGATGCAATCACAGAAATGATCCCACTGTTTCATGCTGCAGGTCATCTTGCTCATGCAAAGTCTGCTCGCCTCTATGTTGACCAGATGAAGAATCTAATGAGATTGTTGAAAGTATCTGGAGATATGACACTTGGCCATGGCACCAAGGATAGCACTTTTTATCCAACCGGTATGTTATACCGTGGGATATAGTCGTCGCCCTGTCCGTCTGTAATCATTTCGTTTCCGGAGCAGAAATCGAAAACGGTTCATATCTTGTTGAAACTTTCCATGTGGATTACCCACCAACTGAAGTGGTGCATTTTGATATTTTGATATTTCTGAATATTTTATTATTTTTCGTTTCCATAGAAACGTGTTGGATTTGGACCTTGTTCAGAGATAGATTCGTTTCCGGAGCACAGTTCCAAAACTATTCATCATATCTTCCTGAAACTTTGCATGTGTATTACCCACAAACTGAAGTGGTGCCTTTTGATATTTTCAAATTTCTGAAAATTATATTTTTTTTCGTTTCCATAGAAACACGTTAGATTTGGACTTTGTTCAGGGATAGGTCTGCTTCTGTTGTAGAACTCCAAAACCCTTTATCATGCCTCAAACTCACCATGTGTATTACCCCCTTACTGAAGTAATTTATATACACTTATCTTTCAAAGATGTGTTTTATAATTTATGTGGGACCGGTGGGATATGTCATCTTCTGATGACTCTTGTCTTAAAATGGGTCCATTCCATGCCACGCTGCATTCCAATATGTCATGCTCTGACAAAGTTCAAAGATGTACACACACACACACACACAAACTTGCGCTTGAGTAGCATGTCTAGAGGTGCGAGAAACTATGAAACAGATATTCTTCAACCGACTGAAAATGCACGAGGTTATTGCTAGAAAATCGGCAAATACAGATCCAGCAATTTCAGTTGGAAGCAAAGCAGCATTAGCTATAACTGATCAACTATGTGTAAACGTTGGAAGTAAATTCAACCATGCTATTCATGAGAGTCACATGCGTGATTCAAGTCAAGTTCAGAAATGAAATCATATCTCCTCCACGAGTTTGCAAAGCAACCACCCTCGTATTTCAAAATTCTCTGATAAAGGAAAACACAAACGGTATAATGGCAAATCTTCTCATATCACTGTGATTTCTGAGGATGAACTACCGGGAGATGCACTCTTTGTCTATAATGGTGGTCACCTTCTCCGTTGTCTTTCCTGACCTGTTGATGTTACATATCGTCAGATCTGTGACCGTTATATATTGCACATAATCATTATGTGGTCCAGAACCCATAGTAGTGTTTGATGGATATGATAATATCCCATGTGCAAACAGTTTTTTTAGAGCATGAACATCTAATGTTTGCACATGCACATGCAGCTTCTGGGTGTGACACTATCTCAACTCTCTATAATCAAGGAAAGAAGGGAGCTCTAGCCCTCCTGTTGGAAAATGCTAAAACTGGGATTCTTTGGATATGTTCGATGAGCATGGAAGTTCCCAGGATGACATAACTTGTGTTTGAGAAACATTCCTCTTGCAACTCTATGTCTCTGGACAACAATCGATGCAAAAAGTATTTCAAATCAGTCCATAGAGCTAGATTATCATCCACTTTCAAATTGGAATCACTCCCTCCAACATCTTCAGAGCATACCTCACATAGATAGACATGTAGCACAAGCAATGAAGTTGTAAAAGTTATCTTTTGGATGCAAGACACGCATTGTGGTAACTAATGAACTTGTTTTAAAGCTAGGTTAGAGTGTTCAAGCCTGGTTACTGGATGTCATGGAAACTGCACCAGTCTTTGATTTAAGTGACTTACTGTGAATACATGATATATGTATTTGGCAAGGATTATAGTCATCATAAAACTACATTTCCGTTCTACAGTAATGAGTTGCACATTTCTGAAAAGGATTATAGCCTTTCTTTCGATACAATACATGCCATGATTGGCACAAATGTATTATACAAGTCGATGATCCAGCAAATCCTCGTCCGAAACGGCCGCCATTTGGAAAATGCCACCAGCTGTAATATGCAAGTCAACTTTGTAACTGAAACCTTAAAATGCACGAATGTATTTCTAAATGTTTGAATCATCAATACACGTAATATGATTTTAATGTATCATCATTAATCATGATAAGCATGGTTTGGGTTTGGAAATTATGTTTTAAAATACTAAACCGAAAAAAGGTATTGAAGAAATTTTCAAAACCCGATGATGGATAAACTAATCAGCCCATGTGGAAAAACTATTTAGTTTTGGAATGCACTTGAAGAAAGCTTTCATTTGATATATGACATGACATGATAAACTTAAAAAATAAAAATAATTCATTAATTTACCAAAACGCCGGCGGCCATCTTGGAAATGGCGGCCATTTTGAAAAAGTCACCAGCTAGAATTTGCAGAACTTTGTGCCATTGATATAAGGACAATATTTTTAAGGTATTCGGAAAAAATCAGCTTTCTACTATTTTTTTCCACCTCATGTCTAATGGTCCTTGCCTATTACGAGGTGCAAGCCGAGTAAGGCTCCACGAGGAAAAGTGTAGGGTATCATTTGATACACGAGGAAAAGTACGAGTATTTCTGTCTTATACCAACATACCGTCGAGTTTGAACAGATACTATTTCATAATATTTCTAAACAAATACAGCTGTAAAAACGGTATGTATGAAACGCATAACCCAAATACGGCCTCATCTGTGACAACTCCCGGGTACGCTCAGCCCGTGCTGCGTTGTATGGTTATCCATGTTTGGGGCTCGAAATCTAATTGATATGGCCTAATGACGGTATTGTCAACGCAAACGCAAATGCAAACCTCCGAAGTTAAGTCCATGACTATGATTGATGTTAACCAGTTTCCTAAGTTTTTCACATATTGAGTGCTAGCATTGGTTGTCTTGGCAGTATTGAGATATAAACCAGCATATACTGCATCACCTTTACAACTAACGTGTTGATCACAAAGAAATAACTGGGGACATGCCTGCCTTTTTTCACTACAAAGAAAAGGAAAACATTTTTGCTAGCATTAAACTTGAGATGCCAGGTTTGAGCATATTTTTGGATAACATTGAGTAGACATTGGATACCATCATTTGAACAGCTCAATAGTGTTGTATCTTCTGCCAATAGTATGCCTGGCATACTAACCCAAGGAAGTTGTAAGCCTCTACCAGATTTATCAATATCATGTACGAGATCATTGATATAGAGTGTAAATAGCCATGCCGATAACACACGTCCTTGACCAGCACCTTGCTGTAAAGGAAATACATCTGAAATAGGACGTATATGTTTATTCATCCTCCAATTTGTACAGGAGAGTTAGTTAACAATATAATAATATTACAAACATATAATTAAATATGAGAGATTTGAAATGAGAGACAGTTATTTACAGCTTGGTTCATTTAAATGTCATCAGTCGTTCTGTGCGGGCATCACATATTGTCAGATCTTAGGTCGTAGAATAGTCTGCACATGGAATGGAGGAATGTAACCGACACCTCGACAAATGCCTCTTTGTCTCTACAGTTGAGATGGAAGTTTGGTCTGCAGGACAGGAGACATAGCACGAGGTCTTTGTCTGACATTTTGTGCAGATGGGCGCTGAAGTCCAGTGACCCAATGTTGGCTAAGGCACACCACAGCTTGTCTCTGATGTCGATGAGGTAGTCGCAGGCAGTTAGGATATGGAGTAGTGGATCGGTGTAGAACAATCCACATCTGTCACACAACGTTTCATCAAGATGTACATCTTTGTAGACTGAGCACATCTTGATTAGGAAGCTTGCAGATTTCCTTGTAGATGGAGTCGATTGTGAGAGGGTCCAAGCTTGATGCACTGTTAGTGTATGGTGAATTTTAGCGAACAGTGAGAGTTCTTCATCTTCAGAAATTCTCTTTCTCCATGCAGAGGTATGGTAAGACTGGACTGTGTTCTTGATGATTCTCTTCCAGGAAGTATAAGTTGGGAATTGTCCAGTATCGATGTAAGTATCTGCATATTGCTTGAGAGAGTACTTTTGCAGCAGTCTGTAGAGGTCTGGCATGAATCCTTTTGCTTCTGGTGAGACGTTGTGGTGGTATTGAAGTATTCTCGAGGTAAGTATCTTAAGTGGGAGGAGATGTTTCTTCATTGCTGTTAATTTTCCAAAGAATATCAGTTTCTTGGTGTCAATTTCAGCTTCCAGTGGTAGAAGACCAAGAAGGCCAAGACAGACATCAGTTCTTGTACGTCTCGGGAGATCTTGAATGTGTTTCACAACGTGTCTGAAGGCTCTTTCGAGGAGTTTGTTCTCAGTGTCTGATAAGGAATTCCACAGCTCACGTCCATGTAATGCCTTTGGAATCGACACGGATTTCACCAATCTCAGGCATGTTAAGGGACTTACAAATGTTATGTTGAATCCACTCGCTGATAAGATGTGTACACTTGCTTTAAGACTCGTACTGGCTTTAAAGGTTCTTTCCACTGAGTTCATGTTGTATGTGAGGGTAACACCAACATGTGTTATCGTTTGTGCTCTCGGTAACGCGTTGCCATAGAGACTGGGGGGCTTGAAGTTAGTAGGCTTATTGCTTTTGTGTCTAAATGTGATAAGTACACTCTTTGAGGTTGAGAATGTGAATCTCCAGTTTCTGCTGTAGTCTTCAGCTATTCCAACGAGGACTCTCAAACCACTCATAGATGGGCTGGCGAGTGCGATGTCATCGGCTTGAGTAGGACAGCACGTGTTGCTATCAAGAATACATGCACCTCTGTTGGTAGCAGTGAGGTCTGTCAAAAGTTGGTCAATGAACAGGAGATAGAGTCTGGCAGATAAAACTCCTCCTTGTCTGATTCCTTAGTAGAGGTAAAATGGTCTTGATTCTTTGTCCGCCAATGCTTACACAGCTACTTATTTTCGTGTACAGTTTATCTACCAGGATCCACAGATGGCCTTTTACACCGTTTTCAAATAGCTTTAATTTCAGGCCATTGTGCCAAACTGTATCGAAAGCCTTTGATGAGTCAAGAAAGGCTACGTGAAGATCAGATTTCTGTTCGTGGTAGTAGTGGATAGCTTCCTGGAGGTTAAATAAAGCGTGGAGTGCAGATAGCTTTGGTTGGTACGCCACCTGTTGGCAGTTTGGGAAGGATCTTGAAAATTCCAAGCCAGGTAGGTGTGGTAGTATAGCCATTTCAAATAGTTTTTCAATGACTGGCAGGAGTGATATGCCTCTGTGTGATCCAGGTTCTTTCCTGTTTTTGTTCCCACCTTTATAGATTGGGAGAATAACACTTGTCTTCCACGCTGCAGGGATATGTCCTGTGTTGATTACGAGGTTGAAGGGAGCACATATGTGTTGCATAAGCACTTGTCCTCCGTGTTTCAAATGTTCATACACCAGGTTATTCTGGCCCCCTGCTTTATTGTTTTTCAAGTTTTTACACACTTTTGAGACGTCTTCTACTTTAATAAGAGCTTGTCTTGGGACTAGATAAGTCAATGCTTCGGAGCGTATTTGTTGCACTTTCAGGTCCACAGTGTTCTTAAATGGGTCATTGAAATGATTCTTATGATCAACCTGAAAAAGCTTCTCAAAATATTGCGCCCATGCATCCAGCACTTTAGGGGGATCAACAACTATTTCTCCATTGAATGAGATAGGTTGTATTGTGTCTTTTCTATCTGAGGATTTTTAAGCGTTTCATCAATTTCCAGAACAGTCTATCGTCTATGTCTGACACGTCATCTATATCTTTGAACTGTTGGGACGTGAATTCACTTTCAGCATGTCTTAATTGACGTCTGGAGGCATCTTTTGCGAGTTTATAATCGCGGAATGACTTGTATTTAATTCCCCTTGGTTGACCTTCAGTTTCCATATATATCTGTAGTGACTAAGTGTTTTGTGGTGATCATCCACGATTTTGTTCCAGTACGGTTTCAGTGAAAAGTTGTAGACTTTGTGTGGGAGAGTATCATCACTTGCGGTTAGGATTGCATTGACTATCTGACCATAGTATTCTTCGATGTCTCCTTTTGAAGTTATGGTGCAGAGCATTCAATGGTCCATAGGTTATGAGACACTGCAAATGTGTAATCACTTACAGTACCGTTCTGTGATGCTTTGTCCCATGCTACTCGAGGTTTTGATGGTGTACACATTCCAGGGGTTGTATTCGATACATTGTTGACAGTAATGGAGCATAGGACGGGATGGTGATCCGACACATTAAAAGTATGATCTGATAGAATTTCGAACATCACACATGTTTGCTGCAGGAATGAGAATATTATCTATCATAGTCTTAGGTCCTCCTTCGTATGACCAGAATGTCCAGTCTGGCCCTCGGCAGATTCTCTGCACATTCACTGATATCATGTTCATTCGTTTGAGCGTGTGATGCAGTTTACGTGTCCTTGAATCCATGGATGGGTTACATCTTGGTCCTACTATTTTACCGTTCAGATCTCAAATAAACACCACAGTTCCAAGGTTATTGTAAGCTTCGTGTATTTCTTCGAGTTTATCTAAGCTCAAGTTGTATTGGTCAATATGCTTGGATGAATCTGGTAGATAGACACAGAACATATATATTGGTCTATTCGAGGTTAGATGGAGTTCGATCCCAACAATGTAGTCTACGTCAATGTCAACAGGATGAACACAGGGTAGAAGGTGTTTAGCAACCAGGAGAGCTACGCCAGCTCTGGCCGGTCGTTTGTGCACATCAACTATTTGTCCATCTCCAAAAATTTTTGCATAAGCTGTATAGTGTTGCGATATACCGTCAAGTAGGGAAAGGTTGTGTGGGTAGAGTTTATGCTCAGTCAAACCACAAATATCAATCTTATGTTCAGAAAAACGTGAGTGAGGTATGGGATACTACTTGTGATACCTCGGCAGTTCCAGGTCATTAAGTTCATTAAAACCATCTTTGCTGTCTGCTTTTGGGTGGTATCCATTTCTTTACATTAATTCTCTTTGGCCAGAAGTTAGGATCGCTTACAGCATCTTTTGGTGAGAAGGGAACATTGAGTTGGGCCCAGTATGTTCCATAAGTTGGGTTATGTTTGAGTTGTATGAACGTGGCATATATTCCTTTCTCTGATAGAAATTCACTAATGTCCCTCTCGCTCGTGGTTTCACTTATATTCCCGATAAAGAATCTTGCAACCCGATATTTCTGGTTACCAAACTCAGGGTTTCTTGGGTGAGCACTATTGTTACTGTTTGTAACAGATCTTGAATTAGGATACTTACTGTTGAGGTGAACAGAGAGATTATAACTCTGTCGTTTGTTTTTATATACAAAACCATTATAGTCAACTTGATTGGTTGGGGGCGGATCTCGCCTTGTCTCGTGCAGGTTAGGTAACGGATCACTAAGAAAGCTAACATCTGGTCTTTCTGTTTCGAGAACTTGGCCCACAGGTAGAACCGTTATTCTTGATAGGAGACTATCACTGCTGTGAGGTGAACAGTGCTGTTGATTGTCTACTGTATCAAGTGAGAAGTGTTGTGTCTCGTGGTGGATTCTGTAACTGGTTGATTGGTTGGCTCCTTGTGTGTTGTTTCAGCAAGCTCAATTCTGTCAAAGCTTGATTGGTCCGTTTGGGTAGCTCGTGATACCACTGATACCTGTCGTTGGTAACAATTACAATTGTGTTCTGGTGAGCTTGTTACCTATTTGACTTGAGGCCTCATTGTTTCCATGGAGTTGGCTTGTTGTGTTAGTTGCTTTTTCAATTCATGTATTTCTTCTTGGTAGGATTCACGTTGATCTATGAGAGCTTGGATCTTAGCTGATTGTTCATCAATTATGCTCTCACACTTTTTTTTTTTTATCTGTAACGTGTTTTCCTTGATGAGTTTAGCAAATAAGTCAACATCCTGAGCGTATTCGACTCTAAGAGCAAGGAGGTCTTTTTGTAGATTTACAACAAGAGACTTTTGGACATTAAACTGCGATATGCAAAATTCATGATTGATTGGTTTAGAGATAGAGTCAGTTCTAGGATTCTTGGGGTAGTAAATTATATCCCAAAGTTCATCACAGTAGTCACCATCACATGCTCTGAATAAATAATAACAGTCTTTTGCTATTTACTTCACTAGTGATTCACCATTTCTTCTTTCCAGACGTTTTCTTAATGTACCATCTTTACAAGGAAAATCTCCATTTTCATGACATTTGCTGAAGAGGTCAGATCGGAAAGTTTCAAGGTCATTTTGGTCGTTTTTCAAAAGATCAAGAGTTTTGTGATAAAGTCTTCTTTAGAGATATCACCAACATTACCATCAGTAAATAATGATATGAACTCACGGTTTGTCGGTTCAGAGTCCAATGTATCCCCGTTTGCCGTCTGATCACACTGGGTTGTTGATTCATGATGTCTATATTCAACATTTTGACTGCTTTCAACATCATGAAGTTCGTTTGAAAGGGTATTACGTGTGGTTGTTGGATCATGAACTACTGCTAACAGCTGCATCCCACCACAGTTAGGGGTGTGCCGGTGGTGATGAGTATACTGCCCAGGTAGTATATCACTCTGACTCGGACTCTGACCATCATATACGATGTAAATCTCATACTGAACAGAAAACTTTCTCTAACTCCTGTTTTAACAAACCCAAGACATTTCTAGATAACCTTAACAGTACAGATGACTCTGTATATAACTATAATTTAGGTGAATCTATCTCATTTGTAAACAAATGTACTTCCGGATCTAATAGCAACAACATTGAAAACCGTGATTGTATTACCAAAGTATTAACCAATAATGTTAAAATATCGGACGTTTCTAATGATGATGTTGTTATTGACAAAGTTTATGTGGATACCATTAATGATAATGTTAATAATGATGTGTTTAGTGATAACGTTATTGATGTGTTCAGTGATAATGTTGATGATGATGATGATGTTGCTGTTATAAATGATGATGATGATGATGATGATGACGATGATGACGATGATGATACAAATACTTCATCGGAACTTAGTTTCTTGAGTTTGAACGTATGTGGATTACGAAAAAGAAGACATTAACCTGACTTTGTTGAAATGTTAGAACATTATGATATCATAGGTCTACAGGAAACTAAAACTGATAACTTAGATGACATAGAAATAGATGGTTATAAAGTATACCTGAAACATAGAACTATTTGTTCAAGAAAGTCTGGAGGTATTGGAATTGCTTTTAAAAAACGTTACGAGAAATACATTACTGTTGTAGATGACAAAAATAGTAATAACTACATCTTATGGATACAAATATCCAAAGTTTTACTCAATATTGACCAAGATATGTATTTAGGTATTGTATATATATACCACCCGAGGGATCCAAATACGTTAACGATGATGCTTTCGTTGAATTAGAACATTCCATTTTGCATTATTTTACTCTAAGTAATTATGTTAAACTTGTTGGAGACTTTAACGACTTATGTGATTATGTTGTTATTGATGAACATATCGTGGAGCAGTTTAATCTAGACATAGACAACATGACCAGTGAAGTAAACCCAGAGATTGTTTTAGACTCGTTTGATATACCTCATACTAGAACATCACAAGATAAAAACAATACAAATAATTTGGCTTTAGATTGTTAGAATTATGCAAGAATTTGAATATGTTGATTTGTAATGGAAGATTTGGTAAAGATAAACATGTCGGTAAAACAACGTGTAAAAACAATTCTATTGTTGATTATGTGATATCATCGCCAATGTGTCTACCTCTTTTAAGACAATTGGAAATACTTGACTTCTCACCTTTATATTCGGATGTTCATTGCCCACTCCATTTCACACCGTCGTCTGCAGTTAGTAATCCCGTAATGAATGAACAAACACAATATTCTCCGGAATAAACGCATAGTAATCCAATGTCCTTTAAACCAAAGCATTACGATACTAACAAAGCTGATGATTTCTGTAAGAACTTAGACATTAACAAATTAACACAGCTAAACCAACAGGTGAACTCAGACAATGCTAGTCCTGATGAAATCAACAACTTTGCATCAGATATCGCACACGTGCTCGTGCAGGCTGCACGTGATACATTCGGCGTGCGAAATCGCCGTGATTATAAACGAACTCATAAAAAGCAGAATAAACCATGGTTTAATAATGAATGTAAAACTATGAGAAAAAAGTTCCATAAGGCAAAGAAGAAATACAATAAATACAAAACACCCTTAAACCGATGTAACCTGCAGTTGATATCTAAATCATATAAACTGTGTTTAATTAGACATATGAAATTATATGAAAGGGATATGAAGTCTAAATTTAGGCAAAACATGAACTATTCACCCAAAGACTACTGGAAGTTGCTGAATAGTAAGAAGAAGTCACACGATGCATACCCTGACCTAGACACGTTTTACAATTTCTATAAATCTAATAATGAAAATTATTGTACTGAAGAAATAGACGAAGATCCGCAGTTGAAAGACGATGTTTATGACACTGAACACTGACTTGGACAAAAATATAACAAAAGACGAAATTGTCACTGCAGTTACTAACCTAAAGCGCAGTAAATCATCGGGTATCGATTTTGTTGAAAACGACTATATGAAAGATGCTTTAAAATATATTCTTCCATCGATATCAAAACTGTTTAATCTAATATTAGATTCTGGTTGTGTTCCAGAAAGTTGGCTAAAAGGAATGATAAAACCGTTGTACAAAGGCAAAGGAGACATCAAAGATCCGAATTCATACCGCCCGATTACAATTTTATCATGTTTTGGAAAGTTGTTCACGTCTATTCTGAATAATAGATTAGCGAAATTTCTTAACACAAACAATAATCTAAGTCCCGCCTAGGCAGGTTTCAGAAAGGGTTATTCAGTATCGGATAATCTTTTTGTAATACATATGCTTTCAGAAATGCTAAAACTAAGAAAAAAGAAATTATAGTGTGTCTTCATTAATTTTACAAAAGCGTTCGATACAGTTTGGCGTATCGGCCTGTGGCACAAAATGGTCAGAAACGGGATAAATGGTAAATTTCTAAAACTAATAAAGAACATGTATCACGACATTAAGTCCGCAGTTATGCTTGATGATAAAATATCAAATACATTCCAGTGTTATTCTGGCGTTAGACAAGGAAAAAATTTATCCCCACTATTGTTCTCTATATTCATAAATGATGTAGAAAGCTTTCTACAAAAAAAAAACAACTGTAAAGGTGTTGATCTCGAATGTAATGAAGATGTAAATATAATGACAATCATAAAATTTATAATTTTATTGTACGCCGACGATGCTGTTCTTTTCAGTGAAAGTCCAGTTGAGTTACAAAAATCACTAAATGCATTCCAGCAGTATTGTTTCACTTGGAAATTACAAGTTAATCTTACAAAAACTAAAGTGCTCATTTTCGGTAGCGGACCTGCAAGTAAATCAAAACATTCATTCGTCTTCAATAGTCAGAATATTGAAATTGTCGACATGTACAACTACCTTGGTATTAAGATTCATAGAAACGGTAGATACGTAAATACAATCAAATCACTTGTCGAGAGTGCAACAAAAGCAATGTATGCCCTTTTAAACAAAGTCCGAAATATAAATTTACCACTGAATTGTATTATATATGCCTTTGATACTATGATAGTGCCAATCATGATCTATGGATCCGAAATTTGGAGTTTTGAAAACTTACAGACTATTGAAAAATTACACATAAAATTCTTAAAGCTCATTTCCTCCTTGAGAAACAGTACACCAAACTTTGCTCTCTATGGTGAATTTGGTAGAGAACCAATTTATATCAAAATATATAAACGGGTTATAAGTTTTTGGCATAAGATTGCTACCTATACCAGTACCCTGAAAACCTCCAGTATTTTGTTTAATTATGTACGTATTAATAAGTGTGATATGTTAGATAGATTGAAGTGGTTTTCATTTGTTAAAAAGATTTTAACAGACTGTGGGTTAAATGAAATATATGACAATCCTGCCATTTGACTACCTCGTGGCTAGCCTCAACAGTAGAAAGGGTACTAAAGGACCAAAATTTACAAAACTGGAGAAGTTCTATAGAGCAAAGTTCAAAGGGCTTTTACTATAAACTATATAAACATGAATTATGCTTTGAACCATACCTTTTTATGTCTAAAGCTATATACTTACCAATTCTAAAATTTAGAACCATTAACCACTATCTACCTGTTGAGACTGGCCGATGGACAAATATACCTAGGAATGAACGCTTATGTCAACTATGTAATTCCCCCGCTGTTGGTGATGAGTTTCACTACATTTTCAGATGTCAAGCCCTTCATCAGCAGCGGCAACTGTATATTCCTCAATACATTAATACATGGCCCAATTTCTATACATTTAAAAGATTATTTTGCTCAAAAACTGGTAAGAATCTAAAGAACTTATCAAAATGTATTGCATGTATTAACAATCTGGTTGCAGTTTCACGTAAGTAATGGTTTGACCTTATATTTTCACCATTAGATTAGAATCATGAATTTATATTACATGATTATTTCACATTATCAGTCATGTTTTCAAATGCGATCTTGTTGTATGTATGTATGTATGTATGTATGTACATATGTGTATACTAGAATTATGTATGTTTATTATATTGTCACTATATATAGTACCCTAATGCCATCTTGGTGTACTTATGTATATATGTGTGTATTATGTTACTCATGTACCACCGCTGGTGGGTATTGAGCAATAAAAACCTTGAACCTTGAACCTTGTAGCTAAATCAGTGTATAATAGTTCATCAGAGCATTCCAGGGTAGTGGTGTTCTCTCTATATTCACAAAAACTTGGAGAGCGATTTTCCGTGTGACCTACGCTGTCGGCCATCTTGCGAGCATTGGTTGTCTTGGCAGTATTGAGATATAAACCAGCATATACTGCATCACTTTTACAACTAACGTGTTGATCGCAAAGAAATAACTGGGGACATGCCTGCCTTTTTGCACTACAAAGAAAAGGAAAACATTTTTGCTAGCATTAAACTTGAGATGCCAGGTTTGAGCATATTTTTGGATAACATTGAGTAGACATTGGATACCATCATGTGAACAGCTTAATAGTGTTGTATCTTCTGCCAATAGTATGCCTGGCATACTAACCCAAGGAAGTTGTGAGCCTCTACCAGATTTATCAATATCATGTACGAGGTCATTGATATAGAGTGTAAATAGCCATGCCGATAACACACGTCCTTGACCAGCACCTTGCTGTATAGGAAATACATCTGAAATAGGACGTACCGCCCATACTAACACGTGACTGCATTGAAGATGACACAATATGCAGAATTCTCCATATGTTGCATTTTCATTATCCGCAAAACAAAATAGACAGTTGTATCTCTCTCGTTGTAATATGCAACACATTCTACGAGAGTGAGTGCCGCCACTTCAGTACCAGCCCTTTTCCTGAAACCAAACTTAAACGGATGGGGAAACCGTTTGACATCAGTAGCCCATTCATCTATTCTATTTAGAATAACCCGTTCAAACAGTTTGCCTAAAACAGGAGTGAATGTAATTCCACGAAAGTTAGATGGGTTATCCTTACATCTCCCATGTCCTTTATGAATGAGTATAATATTACACATATAAAACTGATCGGGGTCGTATTCGTTTGCGCCGAGGAAGGCCCCGGGTCAATCTGTAGTTGTATCAGCTTAAACACTCGGAAAAGTATTGATATAAATGTGAGCTCGATTGTTACCCACTCCAGAAATTCTGTAAATCTCTATTCTCATAAGTTTTGAAAGAATCTGTGGAACTCATGTCATACTCAGGCTTCAGGTATTTCATCTTTCGTATGCAACAACATAAAGGGAAATTCGAACAAATAAATCATGCACAGAAGTTTATTGAATACGAAGTTCAGTTGTCAATAGATAATCTCGGAAACGTACTATAAAAGATGACTAATGAGCTCAAATCCGTGACATCATATGAATATTCAAAGGATGCAAAATTGCAAGCTCAAAGGTCAACGGTACAAGTGGGTTATATCACAGTGGCTAGTCATACATCCTGACTTCAAATACTTATTCTCTGCAAAAGAATAAACCACAAAGCTCTCAAATAATATTCAAGACATGACAATATATATAATAAGGCTATGCTAAGGTGACTGACAGAATTAATTAACTTGAGTGAGTGTGAGTAAACGAGAGCCTGGTCGCACCTTTTGCTTAATCCACAGAGTGTGTCGAGCACATGTTGGAACCTGCGTTTTATAACAGATGGCGGGAAGCTCCTCCGCCCATACGAAATAGTGCCCAAAATAGTGCTCTGCCCATACGCACAGTCAAACTTCCCATACATATGGGACCGTTAATATCAGACTCGTTGACAACAAAACTAGGTCATTCTCAAATGTCCTCCGGATGTGCCGTACAAAAAATGTTCGTTACATAAACCACTTACACCCCACTTTAGTCGAGTTATACAATTTTATATATAACCCATATTGTAAATTTTAAAACTTTTCAAAACCTTGGCTGGGCCAATTTGATTTGATCATTGTGCATTTCACGTGTGACACCTTTTTGGTTCACATGCAATGCGTGGTTTTGTTATTCAACACCTATATCAACACCTATGCTTAACTGCTTTGATAGAGATTTTTCAGAGTATATTACACAGCAAGTCAATGATTTATTATGCAAGCAAGAGCTTGATGTTAATGGTGCCGATGTGAAAGACTACCCATTGTGAACTCCATTCACCGCTGACGAACTATGGTATGCAGTTAAATCCCTGAAAACTGGACAAGCCCCTTGGCCAGATTATCTCACAAATGAGCACCTAAAACGATCAGGAAGAACCCTGTTTTCTCACTTTGTCATTTTATTCAATGCTATTGTACAATTTGAGTGTTTTCCAACATCTTATCATGTAGGTAAAATATTACCAATTCATAATGGCCATGGAAAATGTAAATCTAACCCTAACAACAACAGAGGTAACATATAGTCCTCAGCAAATTATTAGAACGCCTCATTTTACATAGAATTGAAGAATGGCTATATCATAAGGTAGCATATTTTCCCACCCTCTCCAATTTTGTTTTCGTAAAAACGCTGGTGCAGAGGCAGCGTGCGTCACTCTAATTGAACACACTTGTTATACAGTGAAAGTAATTCGCCTCTTTTCTGTGCCTTTTTGGATAACGCTAAGGCGTTTCACAGGGTGTGGCTAAATGGCCTATTCTTCAAGCTACATAACATCGGTATAAATGGTAAAACATGGCGTATCTTACGTAATGCATATTCTTCTATGAAAGCTTATGTAACATTCTCAGGTTATGCCTCTGAATTTTTCCCTGTTTCACAAGGTGTGGGCCAATGCCGTCTATTGTCAGCTTGGCTTTTTACTGTCTATATAAATGATTTAATGTGTCAGCTTGTTTGCTCTGGATATGGTATGAGGTTACCATGGGGACACTACACTGGTCAGCTACTAGCAGACGACACTACACTTGCTAGTAGTTCTCCTCATCTTTACAGTGTCTGCTTGATATAGCTAGAGATTATACATGTAAATGGCAACTTGTATATTATATGAGCAAAAGTGCACTTGTTATATTTTCACCTCATTGTAAATCCCTTACGTATGTACATACCAGGTGTGGTAAAGATGTTCTGCCTTTGAAAAAACTATGTTACATATGCTGGGGTATATTTATCCAATTCATCATCTAGCTACCGTATCGAACTCGTTTGTGAAAAGCATAAAAAGGTTATCCATAGCAACAGTAGTTCTGTCTTAGTTTTTGGTGGATTGAATCATCTAGTATCTGCTCGTGTTTGGGAAAGCGTTGTATTACCATGTTGCCTATTTTGGTATATTGTGCTGATACAGTTAAAACAAATAGATTACGTATTAAATTACGATTAAATGCTTGAAACTGTCCAACCTTATTTTAGCAAAGAGTTCAGGGATTACCTAAGAATACACCGAAGTCTGCGTGTAGAGACACTATTGATATTTTATCTGTACATATATATATATAGACAAACAAGTTCTCCTATTCTTTGGAAAATTGTGTAGATCAAGCAGGGATTTTTTTTATTTCAAACAAGTATTAATTGGCCGTGTTTTGCAGTTGTATGACGCTTACAATGTCAGAAAATGTTCTATGTCTCCTGTATATAACATAATTAGAACTGTACATAAATATGAATTGTCACAATATTTGCATGAATATAAGTTTACATCCACTGTGCCTTCTAAAATTGTTTGATCCACCCTTGTAAATGAACGAATACGACAATATGAATCTCGTATACAAGAGAGACAGTTGTATTGTAGACAGGACGTGCTCAGGTACAGAGCGATACGGTCTAAGGGCCGAAACCGAATTTGGCAAATGTGTTTTATGTACCAAGAAAAAGCTAAATCACTTGCTAATATTATAAATCTTGGTACAACAAGGATCCAATCTGCTGAATGTTTATGTGGAATTGTTGCAAATGATATTGTAATACATCTTTTTTTGTTTTGCACTCTTAACATGCAAATGAGAAATGTATTATTTGAACAAATATGTGATATTATGCATGAAGATAACTTTGTTGACCTTTGGTCACAGGATGATCGTATATTTGTATCAAGCCTACCCGAATGTTTGTCATCTATAGACCTACAAATATGGTATTCAATCATAATGTATGCTTCAAACTTAATTCATCACTCTAAACGCTAATTTTCACATCATTTCTGTTGTAATATTCTATTAAATACATGTAACTCCTAACCTGTTATTATTATATTCATATACACATGTACCTTGTAATCTTCACAATCGGAGGAAATACATGCAAGCTATCTATCTATCTATCTATCTATCTTTGTGCTCACTTTGTTTGGTTGACAGCACGATCCCCATGTGGGTATCCTGCCAAGTGGAGAAAGCAGTGTTCTTATTGACAAACAACCTTAGATATTCCAACAGCCCCAATAAACGAAAGGCTGTGTGTTAGATTCCGACTCTTTCCTAACAAACATTAATATATGATATCATGTTTTAAGATCCCATCAAGATTAAAGACAAAACACTTAATTATTTGTAAAGTGTATTAGCCATGTATGACTGTGGAGGTATATTGAGAAATGTGTATTTAGAAAAATGGAGTTGTATTAAGAAACGTATCTATGTTTATTGGGTAAAGTAAAGGTGTATTGGTAAAGTACGAAAGAAAGCTTAAGTGGAAAGTGTAGGTGTATTTAGAAAAATGGAGTTGTATTAAGTAAAGTACGGAAAAGTACGAATAAAATGCTTAAATTTGGACCCTAGACAGCGTTTGCGATGTTAGAAACTTAACTATCAGTTTTATGATGAAAGGGTTCAACAGAACAAATGTTAAACTTGTAATTGTGCATCCGAAGATGAAATTAAAATTTCAATATCGTAATTAGTTAAGCAGTTGTGAGCCTTTGAACTTTCATGAAAATGGGTATTTTCGAAAATGACAATGTTCTTTGACTTGTCACGCGTAAACTATGACAGTACTTTTTTTTCTAAATTCATTTAGCTTTCAGATGAGCTATCAATACAAAGTTGTATATGTTGCCTTTATTTATTAGAAGATTATTGTAGATGTGTACCACCAAAACCGCGAAAGTTCACAAAATTTAAGTTTTCGCCCACATGGTTACAGTTTTGTTAAATTATCTTGATTAGTTCTCGAGACATTAAGATTTAAAGTTTTGACTTAAAGGGGAGATAACTCAAGAAAGAAGTCGAAAATCCAAAAAGTAACTCGACACAAAAACAGTTTTTGTCAAATTGCATGTAAATCGCTCAAGCCATTAAAGGATAGATGCAATTACATATGGTCCAAATTGGATTCATTAAAATGGGATGTCAATTTGACAATTGCTCGATTTTAAATTATGAAATTGGTCCATAAATTACTTATATACGACTTTTTAAAAAAACCCGCCTAATTTAGCCCCGGTGACCAGAATGAAAGTCTGCGGGGGTGATGCCCTTCAAGGGAAGACTTCTGTGAGGTATCTGAAGGAATCTCATCATCGGCAATAGACATAATTCAACATAATTTCGCAACATTTTGATAATCAATTTCACAAAGAAATCTTCAATAAACCAACTTAAATTTCCAATTTATCGAATGTTTGGATATCCAACTAGGTAATTCCGCAGATGACAATTAAACAATTATGACATAAACATGTCTTTTTGGCGATGTAATACACCTCATAAATTCATTTAGCGGCAGTGATAATCATCATTAAGTAATTAACGAGACTCGGCGGAGTAGCTGTCTAGCCTGCCCCGTCTGTCGCTTATCACAGTCACGCCTCAGTGAGCATTTTCAAAATGAATCGCCCAACAAATTGCGTTAGTGTTAAAATGGGTGAATTAAAATCGTCTTAATTATCAATTGTAAGTATATATTGTCTCGATTTTATGCTCAATTGATTCCAATATACAATATACGTAGAGGTAATCATCTGTCATTCTTGAGAACAATGCATTTCATCAGATCTTTAAGCGGGAATCCTGTGGACAAAATTCGGCATAAATAATGAATAAAAAAACAAAACAAAAACAAATATAGTCAAAAGTGACGATAAAAGGATTCAGCGCTTAATTAATTAAATGTAATGAATGAAGCCATCCTTTTATTGTTATTGCGCATCTTTTAAAGAAAGTTGCATGTCTCTAGCATGTGTCTAGTATTATTGAGACTCAAATTTCAATGTTCAAATCTCCATATTTTTTACTCCTTGATAAAAGCCGTAACTATCAACTTTTATATGATTATGATCTGAACTTTAATTGTTGACCATGTATCGGGAATAAATTTCAATAATAACCGAGACATAAGTTTATATGTGACAGAGTTATGTCCCTTTGAATATAAAGCCAAAACACGAACATTTAAAAAAGGACCATATTCAAGGGCAGAAAATTTTCGTTTTAGGACGAAATTTAAAAAATTGGCTCGTTGCTTTGTTAAACATTTATTTAGCTTTAAAACGAGCTATCACACTTGTCTGTACGTGTTGCCATTAATGAAATGAAGATTTTTAAACACTCACACCTTCAAAATCGCGAAATTTAAGTACATTTTCATTTGTTTTCGAAATATTCAAATTGTTCCTTAACTATCAACTTTTATATGTTAATGATCTCAAATGGAATTATTTAGCAGACATCGAGGAACAAATAGCAATAATTAACTCTGACATTAGTCTAAATGTGACATAGTTATCTCCCTTTGAACATAAAGCCAAAAAACGAACATTTAAAAAAGGACCATATTCAAGGGCAGATAATTCAAGTTCCAGAACGAAATTCAGAATTCTGGCTCGTCACTGTCTCAACCATTTATCAGCTTTAAAATGAGCTGTTACACATGTCTGTACGTATTGCCGTTAGTGAGAATTTTGGCTCGATGCTTTGTTAACCATTCATTTATCTTCAAAATGAGCTATCATACAAAGCTGTATGTGTTCCCGGGATTTAGAAGAAGATTTTTAAAGACGCACACCCTCAAAACCGCGAAATTTTAGTACATTTTCAGTTTTTTGGAAATAACAAAAAATCTATTATTACGGCCGAAAATCCCTAGAGTCCATGATGGAATCGCCAATATGTATAATTCTTCAGCTACATGATGTGCAAATAGCAGCTCTCTAGTGTTTATATCTTAAGAGAAGAAGAATGTCAAAGGTGCATGGGGTCGGGATTTTTTCAAAAGTGCAAAAAAACAACATGGCGGCTAAACCACGTGACTTTCGAATTCTCCATGATTTACTTTTTTACTCGTATTGACATTGCGCATCTTTTGAAAAAGGTTTCGAGTCTCTAAGTGCATTTTGAATTTTTTCTCTATGTTAAAAATGGACACTTGGATTCGAACTGGACCTCTAACGGCATGGGCGAATTGGCCCAAAAGCTTCGCACCTCTATTCCACATTAAGGGCTATCACCATGTAAAATTTGGTTGCATTTGCTTCAGCCGTTTTGGCTGAATCTTGCTAACAAAATTCGTGAAATAATAAAAATAAAAAACACGCCAATAACAATAAGGATTCAGCATTTTGCTGAATCCTTAAATATAGTCGCAAGCGACGACAAACGGGTTCAATGCATAAATGCTTCAATTGTTTGAAATATTATTTATTAAGACATCTTTCCTATGTTGTTGCACATTTAAATCTCTAGGATATCTCTAGGAGCGTTGAGACCCAAAGTTTACATTAATAAGTTTACGATTATGTGATTACATGGGTATTATGTAAAGGGTATGGTTTGTTGAAAAGGTATGTAAATGAAAAGAAATGGAATTCGACGGCGCGACGGCATGACCGGAAGTGGTTGTTTCAGATCTACTTTCAGAAGGGAGAAGCTAGCGTAATTGTTAGGTAGAATACGATTAAAAAATAATGTTTGAATAAAAATTAAAGAAAACGAATACAATTGAAATAGTTTAAACATGCAAGGACAATAGGGATGTAGACCACGGCATTAAAGTGACAGAATGGGTAGAATAAATGTTTAAGATGCTCGCTGCTGCAGGCTGCATATCAAGCCCAAGGGGTGTTGACGTATTGATACGTCATTGACGTTTGACCCCTTGACATGCATACGACAAAAGTCTGTGATCAAGTTCCCTCATTCATGAAAAAGTTAACATTTTCCGAATGAGAAATCAATGGGCTTTCACATGATGTAATTAGTATCCATGTACAATTTTATTTTATTGAGAAATGATGAATTAAAAATATTGAACGTATTTTCAATCACAAAACTGCCTGCAGGTGCATGTTTGACGTCATAATAAAAATGTTACCTACTCGATTCAATTGGTTGAAATTCTATAGTAAGTGCATGCAAAATGCATAACTTTCACATCACTATGTTCAGAATATCCTAATCTAGCTGATTTACAAATTTGGACATTGAATTTATTTCTGTTAGAAAACAATCGGAGATTTGCAAAAAATGTCGGCAAATGAAAAGATCAACCGATTACTTTTGGAAAAAAACGTGAAAATAAACAAAGCATTTCACTTACATATTTTAGAATCTCAAAATCTTCCACAAATAAATAAAAATGTATCAGTGCATTGTTTGTCAATTCTTGTTTCCAAATATAGTAACATATCCAACGTGTCATCAATAGCAGTGCCAAATCGGCCATTTCTTCAATTCACCCCATGACATGTTCCCGCTATTTTCCCATGTTACGCGACTCAAAGTGAACGTCAAGCTAGCGGAAGCTGTATCTATTTTTAGAAATGGTCGTCGATCTAACCATAGAGTGTTATTAATTGTTAAAATTAATCAAATTGACACTTAAAACGATGTAGTTTTATAAAAATCGATCAAAAAATAAATAATGTGGTTCTAATAATTATTTCACTAGTTCGTAGAATCTCTGTTGATGACCCGATAAATTTGCATAAGTTCACCAAGCTCCGGGATGTTACGATGTTTTTACGATTAAAATCACTGTGAGTAAATTTGCATTTTGATTATAATTTATACATATATGAAAAATAAGTGTCATATCCTACCATTATCACAAAATATTATCATGTATGAGTTTACATTCGAACTACGAAATGTGTTTGACATGACATGGACCGACTTTCCGATCTGCGATTTCACAAGTTGAAATGGAGCCGTGAAACAGTAGCAGTAACCCTATCTCGCTAAAAAGTAAATTACGAATTAACAAGTCTCGTCTATGTGAAATAATTGTATGAATACAATTGCTTAATGATTCATGTTGATTATTTTAAAGTTTTCATTTGGAATTTGATAGAAATTATACCCGTTTTCAAACGAAATCATAGATAGACCTGTCAGTTCGAATTCATTGCAAATGGAGGCCATTGTGTCGTCTCGGCTTTTTCACACAATATTTTGTTCTGATACGAATTAAATGAATGCACATGTTATAACATCCATGAAATTAACAAGAATGACAAACAATTACATTTCAAAGAATAAATGTGAATAACTAGTGTTTGAATCGGCGAATTTACAGTGAAATGACAAACGAAACATTGATGGTCACATGATCAATTTTGTACAACCAAGCTAATCACGTGACATTGTTTACAAATACGACAACGCTACCCGAACGAAATTTTGATTGTATTTTTAAACTTTTCAAGACCATGTTTACATTAAATATTCAACAGACATTTGGAAAAATGTGTTCTAACTTTGGTTTTAAACGGAATATTTTCAAAATGATTTAGATCATTAGATTTTTTGATTTGAACAAATCTGTAATTGGCGAAGGAAATGCATAACAATGGCGAGCGGCGAGTGTTTGTTGACTGTCATGTTTCGAGCTATCGATGACGGATTGACGTTGGAAAATATAAAAACTTTAATGTCATATGCTTATATTTGGAACACAGAAAAGTGAATAGATGTGTTCACTTTTTTTGTAAATTGTATTACGATGGATGCATTATTTTACAAATATTTCTCAAAGAAGTTAATGCATTGTTCATTGAGGAATATCCATTGTTACAAATTACGTCGTAATTTTATAAATACAACGGAGATCGTTTATGACGGGCTCTTGTTTTCTGAAAGGAAAACACATATCATCAACATAATTTTTTTCTGGTATAAAATTTAATTCTTAATAAAATGGTGTAAAAATTGGGCTGCATAAATAATTATTGACAAAAAAATTCGAGTTTGAAAATGTAGTACAATTTTAGAACTACTGTATTATTTCATTTTTTCCATATACAAGTGTAAAAATAATTGATATTTTAAAAATATTACATTAATTAATAATTTTTCATGACAATAATAAGTTAGAAAAAAATGTGACTCAGATATTTATTTTAATTATTTTAAAATTATGTTAATTACTAAGGCGAGAAAAACTTTAAATGAAGGATACCCATGTGACGTAATTGTTACAAATTTACAAATATGACGCTCTCTGCAAAAACCTGAAAACAATCCAGCAGGCTAAAGGATAAGGATGTGAAATAATGATGACTGAAATCGGTTACCCTTGGTTGCTTTTAGAATAAGCATTTAATGGTTACAATAAGTATACTGTGAGAAAGACTTGCTTACAACGAGAGTAGTTTCATTGATGAGTTTGTTAATAATTGGTCAGATGTGCAATGTAAAAAATGATGTTAGCACAGGTTGCCTCATATGGAAGTAACGTATGTTGACATTGTAAAATCTTGTCAATGAATGAATGCAGTGTAAATTCATTGACTCGTGCTACGTTCCTTAATAACTCTCTATTATGTAAAGATAACAAATTGCATTCCAATGCCTGTGTGCTTTCCACTCAATGTGAATCATATGACATATTTGAAGTCTACTTTGTGAACTGTTGCGATAAGAGGGAAAGTTCATATATTCCATACAGTGCATGCGCTTCTTGCCAAGACAAATGATGCACTGCTTTATTGCTTCAATGATGCATATGTTGGGCTTGCAGTTCAAATTTTGAAGTGATTTGTGTATTTCCTGGAAATATACTTTTTGTTTGTTTGGGATTGAATAGGATGTGTTCTCTACTGCACATAATAAAACCCTGAACCACTCACATCAATTATAAGGATATGCACCATGGAACAATGAAACTATTATCTTACTATGAGGAATGACTGATTACATCAAAGTTACTGAATCAAGCCAGTCTAGATGATAGATAATGTTCGCCGTGCCTATTTCAGGTTTTCTGCCACAGACCACTTTTCAGTCCAAAATTTAGCAGAGGTTTCTTGTCATTTTGGCTAGTAGCCAGGTAAACAAATGTCAATCTCTCTCCAAGTCCGGTTAATGATCTGAAATGGAAATATAGTCACAAGTGACGATAAAAGGATTCAGCGCATTAGTGAGTTAAATGAAATGAATGAAGCCATCCTTCTGATGTAATTGCAAAGATTTTTAAAAAAGTTGCATGTCTCTAGCTTGTCTGTAGGATTATTGAGACCCAAATTTCAATGATGAAAACTGCATATTTCAGACTCCTGGAGAAAAGCCAAACGTGTGACTTAACTATCAACTTTTATATGATAGTGATCTGAACTTAAACTGTTAAGCAAATATCGTGGAATACATTGCAATAGATAACATTGACATTGATTTATTTTTGACAGAATTATGTCCCTTTGACCATAGAGTAAAAAAAACGATCATTTAATAAAAGACCATATTCAAGGGCAGATAATTCAAGTTCTATGACAAAATTAAATTTTCTGGCTCGCCACTGTCTTAACAATTTATTCAGCTTTAAAATGAGCTATCACACATGTCTGTACATATTGCCGTTAGTGAGAAAAAGATTTTCTAAGAAGCACACCCTCAAAATCGCGAAATTTCAGTACATTTTCAGTTTTTATGAAATTGTGACAAAGAATGACTGTTCGCGAGCGATTTTATTTTCTATATATAACGACCATGGTATTGTCTTACTATCCTGAAACAATCATGAAATTCGACTGGTAGGTTTTTGAGTTATGTCCCTTTGAAATTTGCGTTTTTTTCAAAATCTACCAACTTTGAGTGTTCACTGTGCAAACAATATTGGGAGTTCGCTGTTGAAAAAGCTCCCCCAGCATTCACCAATGCCTTAGCTGCACGCATGTATAAGTTTCAGCTTCATGCTGCAAGTATCCTCAGAGATGAAGATTGTCAAAGGTGCATGGACCTTTAATGGTTGTGCCGATTGGGTCCAAAAGCTTATTCTTGCCCCAAAGGGCTGAATCCTTAAATATAGTCACAAGTGACGATAAAAGGATTCAGTGCATAAATAGATTAAATGTAATCAATGAAGCCATCCTTCTATATACTGATGTCCAAAAGAAAGTTGACAACCACAAAAACCTGTTTTATTGAAAATGAGGTATTTTCTATATTCAAAAAGAAAACATTTACATATTATTGTCACTCACAAAACAAAAACAATCGACAAAACACACTTTAGTCAACAGACATTGTCAAAAATGGTAAGAATGAAAAACATGCTTTTAAATCGAGAATCACGTAATGCACGTCCACAAAAGCATATTAAAGTTACTGATGAGAGACGTTCAGAACACAGCAGCAAAAAGCACTCAAAAGATTGCCTAGATTATCTACAGTGCAGAGAGAATGACAAAACATAACCCCAAATTCATTCGACGTTGGACAATGTCGATGTGTCGTCGTGTCCAGGCATGTATTGACGCTCAACGAGGACATACTCGATATTAACTCTAGTCGGAGAAACCACCATAATGTTGTGTGAAAGATAAAGATCTTTTTTAGTGTCAACTCCTAAAAAGAACACCTCGATTTTTGGACCCCATGTGACTTTGCCTTATAATTGTACCGATTTGTTACGATGTATTGTCACGAAATTAACAAGGTTTGAAGAAAAATGAATTTTCTTGCGAAATAATCAGTTCCTTCTATCCTGAATGTCTTAGTTTTTCTTCAGGATTATTTTGAAGACGTTGTCAACTTTCTTTTGGACAGTAGTGTATTATAAGTGCGCATCTTTAAAAGAAAGTTGCATGTCTCTAGCATTCCTGTAGGATTGTTGAGACTCAAATTTCAATCTTGAAAACTGCATATTTTTTAACTCCTGGATAAAGGCCCAAATTGTAACGTAAATATCAACTTTTATATCATATTGATCTGAACTTGAATGGTTAAGTAAATATCGGGGAACAAATTGCAATAAAGAACTGAGACATAAGTCTATATATGACAGAGTTATGTCCCTTTGAACAAAGAGCAAAAAAACGAACATTTAAATAAGGACCATATTCTAGGGGAGATAATTTAAGTTCTAGGGGGAAATTCCAAAATTTGGCTCGTTACTTTGTTAGGCACTTATTCAGCTTTAAGATGGGCTATCACACTTATCTGTGCGTGTTGCCATTAGTGAGAAGAAGATTTTTTTAAGACACACACCTTCAAAATCGCAAAATTTCAGTACATTTTTAGTTGGTTTCGAAAATGTCCAAATTGTTCCATAACTATCAACTTTTATATGATAATGATATGCAATCAAATTGTTGAGCAAATACCGAGGAACAAATAGCAATAGTTAACTCTGAAATGAGTTTATATGTGACCGAGTTATGTCCCTTTGAATATAAAGCAAAAATACGAACATTTTAAAAAGGACCATTTTCAAGGGGAGATAATTTTAGTTCTAGGACGAATTAAAAAAAATGGCTCGTTACTTTGTTAACCATTTATTCGGCTTTAATATGAGCTATCACACTTGTCTGTATGTGTTGCTGTAAGTGAGAAGAAGATTTTCAAAGACGCACACCCTCAAAATTGCGAAAATTCGGTACATTTTCAGTTTTTGGCAATTTTTTTTACCAGGAATGACTGTTCGCGAGCGGTTTTATTTTTTAATTATAATAACAATGGTATTAACTTACTCTCCTGAAAAAATCATGAAATTCGACGGGTAGGTTTTTGAGTTATATCCATTTGAAATTTGCGCTTTTTTTCAAAATCAACCAACTTTGAGTGTTCACTGTGCAAAAAGTATTGGGAGTTCGCTCTTGAAAAAAACACACCATGCATTCACCAATGCCTCAGTTGCATAATATATAAGATTCAGCTTCGTGGTGCAAGTATCTTCAGAGATGAAGATTGTCAAAGGTGCATTGGGTCGGGAAATTTTTAAAAGTGCAAAAAAACAGTATGGCAGCTAAACCACGTGACTGACGAATTCGCCATGATTTACTTTTTTACTCGTATCGAAATTGCGCATCTTTTAGAAAAAGTTTCAAGTCTCTAAGT
This sequence comes from Gibbula magus, assembly GCA_936450465.1. Taxonomy (NCBI): domain Eukaryota; kingdom Metazoa; phylum Mollusca; class Gastropoda; order Trochida; family Trochidae; genus Gibbula; species Gibbula magus. Next base: position 61,381,517 of record OW388297.1, read on the forward strand.
GCATTCCATGTTAAAAATGGACATTTAGATTCGAACTGGACCTCTAATGGCTCAGCTGAATAGGCCCAAAAGCTTCGCACCTCTATTCTACATTAACGTCTATCAGCATGTTAAATTTAGTCGTATTTCCTTCAGCCGTTTTGGCTGAATCTTGCTAACAAAATTCGTGAAAGAAAAAATAAACACGCCAATAACAATAAGGATTCAGCAAATTGCTGAATCCTTAAATATAGTTGCAAGCGACGATAAAAGGATTCAGCACATAAATAATTCAATTATTTGAAATAATATCAACTATGCCTTTGTGCCATCATTAGTCTCTAGCATGTCTGTAGGATTATTGAGACCAAAATTTCAATGTTCAAAACTGCATACATTTAAAACCCTGTATAAAAGCCCAACTTGCGTCCGAACTATTAACTTTTATATGATAATAATCTGAAACGGAATTGTTGAGAACACAATGAGGAACAGATTGCAATAAATAACTTTGAAATACGCTAATTCGTAACAGAGTGATGTCCCTTTAAACATAAAGCCAAAAAACGAACAGTTAATAAAGGACCATATTCAAAGACAGATAAATTCAGTTCTGGGACAAAATTCTAAATTTTGGCTCGTCACTGTCTTAACCATTTATTCAGCTTTAAAATGAGCTATCACACATGTCTGTACATATTGCCGTTAGTGAGATGAAGATTTTCAAAGAAGCACACCCTCAAATCGCGATATTTCAGTACATTTTCTATATTTTTCAATTGGTGACCATAACTGACTGTTGTGCAGTAACTATCAACTTTTATATGATAATGATCTGAAGTGGAGTTATTGAGCAGGTAGTGAGAAACAGATTGGAATAAATAATTTGGACCTAAGTGTATTTGGGACAGAGTTATGTCCCTTTGAACATAGAGCCAATAAAACGAACGTTTAGAAAATGACAATATCAAGGGCAGATAATTCAAGTTCTAGAACGAAATTCAGAATTCTGGCTCGTCACTGTCTCAACCATTTATTCAGCTTTACAATGAGCTGTTACACATGTCTGTACGTATTGCCGTTAGTGAGAAGAAGATTTTTCAAAGACGCACACCCTTAAATTGCGAAATTTCGGTATATTATCAGTTTTTGTCAAATTCTGACAAGGAATGACTGTTCACGAGCTATTTTATTTCTTAATTATATCGACCATAGTATTGTCTTACTCTCCCGGAAAAATCATGAAATTCGAAGGGTACGTTTTTAAGTTATATCCCCCTAAATTGATTTTTGCGCTTTTTTCAATTATCACTAACTTTGAGTGCTCACTGTGACGAGTGTAACGAGCTCACGTATGAAACATACAAATGTCCATTCATCAATGCCTTAGCTACATTGTGGGACAATTTCAGCTCTTAAATGCAAGTATTTGCATAGATAATGTGTCTCAAATATGCAAAGGCTCTGAAATTTTACAGAAACGCTATAATCAATATGGCGCCTAAACCACATGCCCTACGAATTCGCCATTATTTACTTTTTTCTCGCAGTGACATTACGCATCTTTTGAAAAAAGGTTTCAGGTCTCTGAGAGCATTTTTGAAATTTTCGCAATGTTAAAATATGTCATTTAGATTCGACCTGGACCTCTAATGGCTGTAGCGATTGGGCCAAAAAGCCCCGCAGTTCTGCTTGACTTTGAACTTCATGTTGGACTCTCGGTTATTCATCAGTTTCTCTGCTTTAAACTGAGCTATCAAACATGTTTCTATCTTCAGTAGTTATTTTACAAAAAATCTCAAAAGACAATGACCCTCTGAAAATGGAACACTCGCTTATTAATGGACCCCTACATGACCTTTCTCATGATTAAAGCAAATTGGTTAATATTTTCACACTAAGGTGTAACATAGAAATTGTTGTGCTTTAATTTCCACTTAAGTAGATGTAATCATCATTTAGATTGCATACATAATTAATGCGTTATGTTTTCCTGAATATTCAAGAAAATATTAAAAAATGTTTAAATTTTGACCCCTTGAGAACGTTTGTGATATTTGGAGCTTAACCATCAATCTTTTGATGAAAGGGTTCAACAGAAAAGATGTTATTCTTTAATGTGTCGATCCGACGATGTATCTATAATTTAATTATCTTGATTAGTTAAGCAGTTATGATCCTTTGAACTTTTCGAAAATTGACAAAGTTCGATGATTTGTCACACGTAAAGTATGACAGATACAAGTTTGAAATTTATTGTTCTTAGTAAAGGATATATTTGCTTCAACTCGAGTTATTAAACATAATTGTACCTTCAGTGGTTTACAATCGAAAATTCTACAAAGAAAATACCCTTCGAAAAGTATCAAAATCCCAAAATTTTACTTTTTTGGGAATACGTCCAATTTGTGTCGATACTATCATCTTTTACATGATAATGATATATTATGGAATTGTTTAACTAGCTATATGAAACAGATAGCATTAAATAACTTTGACATAAGTTAATTTGTAACAGAGTTATGCCCCATTGAACATGTAGCCGAAAAAAGCCCTTTTCAAAAAGGTCGATATTCAAGGGCATATTTCTGAAATTTGAGGACGAAATTCAAAATCAGGCATGATCACTTTTTATCCCACCGGTATGTAATACCGTGGGATATAGTCAACGCCCCGTCCGTCTGTCCGTCCATAATCATTTCGTTTTCTGGAGCAGAACTCGAAAACCATTTATTATATCTTTCTGAAACTTCACATATGTTTTACACATTTACTGCAGTGGCGCCTTTTGATATTTTCAGATTTTTAAATTTTTTATTTTATTTCGTTTCCATAGAAACTTGTTGAATTTGGACTTTGTCAGAGACAGGTTCGTTTCCGGAGCACAGCTCCAAAACCGTTCATCATATCTTCCTGAAGCTTTGCATGTGAATTACCCACTAACTGAAGTGGTGCCTTTTGATATTTTCAGATTTCTGAAAAATAAATTTTCATTTCCATAGAAACTTGTTGAATTTGGACTTTGTTCAGAGACAGGTTCGTTTCCGGAGCATAGCTCCAAAACCGTTCATCATATCTTCCTGAAACTTTGCATGTGTATTACCCACTAACTGAAGTGGTGCCTTTTGATATTTTCAGATTTCTGAAAATTTTATTTTTGGTCGTTTCCATAGAAACATGAGAGGAATGTTGGTTGTCGTTGATTTTGACTGCTTCTGGAGCAGAAGTCTAAAACCCTTAACATACCTGAAACTGAGCATCTGTAATACCCACTAACTGAAGTACGGTAGTAGATACACAAGTATCTGTCAAAGATGTGTTTTACAAATTTTGTGGAACCGGTGGGATATGTCATCTTCTGATGACTGTTGTTTGTACATTCATTTAGCTTTCAAATGAGCTATCAAACATATGTATTGCCGTGATTTAGGAGAAGATTTTTGAAGATGCATACCCTTAAAACCGCGACATTAGTCGGCATTGAACGACTAATCGGTATACAATATCCTCTGCAAAGAAATGCCTTGGCGCGAGTGAAATAAGTACAAATAATTGGTCTAAAGGGTAATAAATTCGTTTTATTATACATCTAGCAATGAAATATGTGATTATATACTGAAACTACAATCCAGATTTGCACGTAATCAGTAGAAAGTCATATTTCACTGCTGTCAACGTCTTACTTGGGATGTTTCAGTCTACGACTGTTGACCTTTTGTGGTCGATATTCAATAACTCTCTGAACTTCATTTATTGTTGATATGTTGTATAGTAGTTATTTTACTCGTGAAAAACTTGGTGAGGCGAGAGAAGTGACAGACAATATTGAAGTCACTCGCGGTCTCACTTGAAATAACCACAAAACTTGCGTTCTTAAATGTCAATGTCTTGGTTTCCATGGACACACAATGGTAAGCTATAACAAATTCAAAAACAAAACAGGTTGCACATGACACGCTCGATGGTTTAATGAACCATTAAGGAGTTTGGTTTTACCTTAGAAACTTGGCTTGGCGCAATATTTCTACTTTGGCGCCGTGTTCTCTTGAATGTGTTTTTCTGAAAGAGAATTAGTCGGATAAGGGTTTGATTCGTCATCTGTTGATGACTCTTATTTCGAGAAGCATTCACTGGTGCATAATTATAATATCATTTTATTGCTAATCGTTTCAACATATCAACAGTAATATTTACAACATATCACCACCGATGCTATAGTGCAAACTTGAAAACGTATAATTTGTGATATCTACGAGTATACAAAATTTATTTAAAGACAGATTTAATGACACCTGTAAAATTTGAGTAAGGCGCGAGTATTAGCAAAACAGAAAAATTAAATCTTGAGTCGAGCCGAATATAGTGAACTTTATGTATCAGTACGAGGTGAACCGCCCAAACCATTTTGTGGGTATTCTTTGTCATTCCATTCTCAGACCGAATCATGCCTCACACAACCGGGTGTGACGACCCGTCCTCACGCCGAAAACACACATAAACTGAAGTTCACAGTTGGTCTTATCATAAGTATTATTTTCAATTACAAATATCTTAAGATTTCGACGTCGTATTGGAAAACTGAAAATGCAGGCGTTTAGTCATCAGCCAAGAAATACTTCTACCTGGTTTGGATTTAAAAAAAAAATTATTTTAAATTTCTAATAATTTGGATAAAACGCAACTGTTCATCGACATTTAAGACATCTCCTTTGTGAAAATCAATAAATGTGGCTCATTAGACACATATTTACAACATTTTAAACATGGTAGGGGTCATGTTGGTGTAAATTTCATTTCTTACCACTTTCCACATCAAACTAAACGTTAACCAGTCACCAATGTAATTTATTCAAACTACTGCAGATATGTGATTTCGTATCATGCCATAATTAAATGCGTCTTAATTTCTTTTAAATATTGAATTAATCGAACCAACTGTGGTGTGTACTTTCTTTTGTACTTCAGTTTATTTGGTGCTTTGGTTCTGATAGGTTTATTTGAACAAAATCCTTTTCATGAATGACAACATTATTTCCCCACAGAGGATGGTCCAATTATACTTTCATACGCTCATCTCTGTGTAATAGATTGACAATATTTTGAGATTATATTCCCCTTTGGTTGAAAATATACTGTCCCATATGTATGTCCACTCAATTGTCTGAATTATAGTATTGTAAACAATGTGTGCACAACGCACAGGTGAAGAAATACTAGTGTTATCAACGGTTACGGGAATGTGCCTAATGCTCATTTTGAATCGACGTATCTGATTGCACAACTTACTTTGATTGCACCAAATCAAGTTTCTCAATTAATATCTCGTAAAATCGTCAATTCGTTTCCGGATCAGAACTCAAAAAACTTTTCCTATCTTTCTGAAAAATTGCATTACCAATAACTGAAGTGGGGCCTTTTGATATTTTCAGATTTCTTAAAATTTAGAGTATTACGTATCCATGGAAACGAGTTTGAATTGTACTGTTTAGGGATAAGTTCGTTTCCTGAGCATAACTAAAACTATTCATCATATCTTTCTTATACTGCGCATATAATAATATGTCCAGTTATAGAGCGCACTTATCCATCCACTCAGTGGTTGCTCAAGGCGCTATATGAGCATTGTTACCCTGGTGTAACCCAAGCTGACATATTTGTCACTAGAAAGTCACCCCCACAACCGTAACCAGGTACCCATATGCTGCTGGGTGAACAGAGGCACATTTTGAATAAAGTCACTTACCCATGGCGACACCATAAGTCTCTCAACTCATTTATTACCCACTAACTGCATAAACAATGTGTCATCTATTATATTAAAGACATATGGTACCTGTAAAGACACAACACAGTATGTTTATTTAAAGGTACTTGAATTCACGTAATTGCACCAGTGAGTCTGATATCAACTCTGATATCAGATATAACAACAGAGGAAATAATCTTACTATAAGAGAATGATCTTGATTCTTCTTGTGGGTGGAATCGAACCAACAAACCAAGGATTTGTAAACTAGCAGCTTGTTAACTGCGCCAATGCGACAGTGACTTCAGGTATTTTATTTTCAAAGGTTATATATTTTTACTATTAAGATTATGATTTTAAAGTATTTTTACGAGGAGGTTTTTGGAAAAAAATGTTCTGATTTTTGTTGTTGATTTTTTTATTCAACTTGTTGAGGGTACAACAACATCACATCAAATATCAACAATTTATAATCAAGTGTCTACATGTTGGCTTATCCTGACAATAATGATAAGCGTAATTAAACAAGATTGGTAAAATCATGATATACAGTAGTATTTATTAAGTTGCTTTCAGTCAAATAAATGATGGCAATCAGACCAGAATCCCAAACATTTTGTGAAGTTGCAGAAAGAGATGGCATGTGTTTTCTCAATATTGTATATATAAGTTATTTCATTCCTGATCTTATCAAAACTTGGCGTACATGTGTATGAACTTGTTTTGAAAAGTGTAAACTTGACAACTGTTATATGGAAGGTGAGGACATCGTTCCTTTATTCGGAGTATCCAAATATTATTTTTTTCTGACCAACATTTATTTCTGTCCTTGTTTTAATCCAAAATGAAAAATTTGTTCCATATGTTTTTTTTATTTCGGACAGTCATAAAAGAGATGGATAAGGCTTTCTGGTGTTCTTTTACAAAATGAACACAATAGAGTCTCGATATATCCGATCTTAAACAAAAGTAGGTTTGTTGGCAGGATTCTATGAATTTGTATGTGCTCGAAAGACACTCCTTTGGAAGGATTTCAATTCGTTTTTAAATACATTAGTTTTAAGCTCAGTTTGACATTTCAGTTTATAGTTAAATATAGCAGGGTCTAAGATCCCCTTCTCCCAAAATAATGTTGTACGTTTTCCTGATCTTAATAAGCTTGCATATTCTAAGAAGTTAGTTTTTAAGCGATCTCTATGTTTCTCTTGAAATTGTTTGTATGTATATGTTGATCATCATTCTCTATGAAGTCATTAAAAGAGGTTATACCTATTTTGGCGTAATGTGGGTAGACAAATGGTTTTTGATCTAAAAGTATTTGTTCATTATAACATAAACACTGTGATAAAATGTCACTGCACTTTGCCACCTTTTTAAAAATGTTTAACCGTTGTTTACGACCCCACTGCTAAAAGAACGTCTTTCCCAAAATAATGTTTTATTTTTTATTATTTATGACACTTCCCCGTTTAGGAGAATATATTGTAGAATTTAAGATACATTAAATGAAAAGAGATCAACCAATTTGAGTCATTTAGGAGTATTCTCTTAAACCATGTGATCTTCTGAGCGTTAATGGTCTGTTATATGTCGGGCATTCTTAAATCATCATCTTCATAATATTGTTTTATGATATTACATTTAATCTTATCCGGTTTAGTGTGCCTTACAAATGAAAAACATTGCTTTTTGAGGTCATCAATGATATTCTTTGGTGGGTTAGGTAGGGGATAATTGATTTATTGTAGGCAAGATCAACGATTTTAAATTGTAATCCTTCCTAGGGGTGTAGGATTTCGAGCTGTATTATGATTTTTTGCAAAGAAATCGTTCTTTAACAGACATCGTTTTCGCTTATGGAAATAGGATAAGTGTATTACCTTACTGAATTGTTTGATCAGTGAGATTTCATACACATACTTTATATTAATTATTTCATCTTCACTTTGTCACATTCTGTTGTGTTTGTATATTTGCAAGGAACACACTATGCTCAGACCAAAATAAACAAAAACCATTTAACAAAATACAACACAGTTATATGCGTGAGTGAGTGTGACGTAACAGTTGATGTACAAGGTTGGCGCCGTTAAAAACTGCATTCAAGACATGCACAGTGCCAAGTCATCTTGATTGCAGGATATACAATGACAAAACTGCATACAAAGACAGGCATAGTGCCAAGTCATCTTGATTGAGTCCAACATTCATACACAGAAGATATATTCAATAAAAAACTTCATTCAAGATATGCATAGTGCCAAGTCTTCCTGATGGCAGGAGTGCAAACATTTATACATCAACTACCTCAGCAGCAGGTTCAGGTTTAGACTGCAAAGGGAGGAGGACTGTAGTTCTGACTCTACACTCTCTTTCAAATCCTGAGTAATGGTTTCAAATTCTTCCCACCATAGTTGTTCATCCTTCCTTCCAAGTGCCCTAATGACTTGAGACAGAAGATCAGTTGGCACTTGGTTAATCTCGTGCTGGTCAGCAGCAATCTTGTTAGCAGCAATCTGGTCAGCAACAGGTGGGTCAGCAACGGTGACTTGGTCAAGAGCCATTTGGTCAGCAGCAGACGGATCAGCAGTGACCTGGTCAGGATCTTGTTTGATCTTGAGGGTGATCTTCAGAGTTTTCTTATTTTCTTTCTTTTCAGCAGACTTTTTATGAGTCTTTTGAGTCGTGGGCTTCTTCTTGATGAGAGCAGGAGTTTTCTTTGGTTTCTTGACAGCAGCAGGCTTCTCTTCATTCAATTTTCATTTTCTCACTGGAGTCTGGTGAGGTGCTGCTGGTTGAAGCATCGAGGAGGATTGGAGTGTTGAAGGCTGCAGCAATACCATGGTGCTATTGCTGGTGCTGCTCTTCTTCTTCTTCTTCTCCTTCACCTCCTTCTTCTTAGGCCTTAGATCAATCTCTATCACCATTATTTTGGGGGTTGGTCACAAACAGTGTGTTTGAATAAGTGGCTGTTTTTATCCTCCGTGCAGGTTTCTTATAATAGTTCCATTCTTGTACATGGAGATGCTTGAGGATATTTTGAGGTAGAAGGCTTCGTGGGGTGAGTCTTAATGGAGTGGAGTACCACCCTCCAGAGGTTCTGTCACAGGTCCACCAAGTATTCTTCCTCTTCTCTTTCCAATACTGGAATGTCCAGATTGAGGTCCAATGGTTCCAAAGTTCATGTTGATGTTTTTTTTATCCATGTCAGATCTTGTGTCAGCAAATTCAAGCCAGAGAATGTCTGTGGGGCATTGTCTTTCCCTTCATCATTGGACATCAATTGAACCAGGGTCAATGGAAGAGTGGAGATGAGCCTCTGGATTCTGTGTTCAAAAAGAGAAATATTGTACAACTGACTTCTTTTGATCAATATGTGATGAAAATAGTCCTGATCATCATTCAGTTCTTCTATATCATCCCTGGTCACATTGGCAGAGACGGGTGCTCCCATAGCAAGAGGTACCATTATGCTGACAATGGTGGTGTTGACTTCTTCGTCAATTTCCAAGTATGTGGCCACAGCAGACAGCAAAGTCAACAACATCCAAGTCAGCAAACACAGTCAGTCAGCAAAGTGATGGTGGTCAGTTGGCCGCAGCACAGCACAACAAGTTCCTCCTCAAATGATGGCTGCAACAGTGCTGCACGTATTGGGAAAAGCCAATATCTAAACATAGATAAGGAAACTGGAACTAATGAGTACTCTGTATAACCATAAGGTAGAGTGTCCACTGAGATGTTCTCGTTTGGTGTAGACCAGCCTGTAGTTTTTTGTCATGTCTTTGGACAGCAGACTACTCCCCTGCTTGTGTCTTCCTTTGATGATTTTATGTGGATAGTTCACAGTAATTTGCTTCTCGGCTATCTGCCCACAAATCAATCCCTTCATTGTGTCAAAGTTGAGGGCTTGGCTGGCTCTATAATTCAGGGTGAATCATCTGATTTTGCAAATGGTCTGAATACCAATGGATTGGGGTTTGGCAAATTTGTAGGCATAATTTTTCGGGCCTCCCAAAGCTCATCTGTCAAGTCGCATAATGTATCTCCCAAGGGCGGATTCCATAGATCAGGATGGTGAACATAGGTGACACTTTTCGATCCAGGGGTTTGAGGTACTGGTACAGTTTGAGGCGGGCTTGTGCTGTCAGCCAGGCAGCAATCACCACATTGGAGGCAGAATGGGTTCGATGAAATTCGTTTTTGGGTTCACAAATAGCATATGGTCGTTGATGATCATGATGTCTTTGATGCTGTTTCTTTCATCATACACCAAGTCAAAGAAGGTACAAGACTTGCCAAAGCCTTCCCTCTATCCAAATTTGCCCCAGAATGAATTCAACATCAGTTTCGACAATGCTCTCAAACCCATGGTTTTTCTTGATGTGGTCTGGATCTCGTTGTACACCTTCCTTCTAAAAAATGTCCTGCACATAGGCTTCTTTGTCTTGGCAGTGTTAGGTGTATCCATCGGCTGATCCTTTGTCTCTCGGTTATACTGACTAAAGAGAGGAAAGTGCCAAGTTTCAAGCTTCAGGTGGTCAAGACCCTGTATCCACATTCTTCGACAGCTTTTTGCACTTCCAAGATCGTGAAGGTGCCAATCCTTTCTTCATCGCTGTGTGTACAGTTGAGGTCTGCTTGCTGTTCTACACAGGTGCGACACAGTGGGAACATAAGTTTACCATGGGCCCTGAGAGGAAGGAGGGGATGGTACAACTGCTAGGTGGAAGGACTTTGCACTAAAGGATACCATGAAGATCAGATACTTGCTACGCTTGATTCATTTAAGCGGCGTATTCACCGACCACATGTCTGGCGTACGACGTTCCTGGACCAGGCTGAAGTTGAAAAGAGTGTATCGGCGCACAGACAGGAAAACGTCGTCATCCCTCAAACTAGCTTCAATAAACATGTCATTTATATAATACAATAATTTTTTGGAAATTATTTTAAAACTTGGATTAATATTATATTAGCATGTAATGCATTGTTCTAAAGAACCAGTAGTATTTTAAAATAAATTAGTCAACTATCCAATTGTCAAAATAATATTCATTAAAAAATAGTTATTGAATGTCGAAAGGATAACATTTGTCGGCCATTATACGTCGCCTTCGCCGGTCATTTCAAACCGGCGCATTCGGAGTACGCCTAAGGCGTGCGCCGGGCTCCAATCCAGGAACTTCATGGCGGTGCCTGTGGTGAGAGACATTTGCACAGAGAAAGGTTTTCTCACCACCATTTCGAGCATGTTGAATGTTGAGTTTGATGGTTTTCATGCATCAGCCATTGCAACCAGTGTAAAGCCATCTTGGAGTAACGACATTGGGGGCGATAACCTTGTGTAGGAATGATGCCAATAGTCTTGGGAGTGAGGAATTTCTTTCAGAATGCTGTCATGCAGGCCATGGGAAGAGTAACTGTTTCTTCAAAAGGATCCACATAACATTCTTCAATGAAGAGGGAAGCAATGAAAGCAGCACAGACACGGCGCAGAATGTCTATATCACTTTGGCAGTAGGTCAAGATTTCTTCAGCCATGTCATACACTGTCCCTTCAGCAACTTTCCTCCATGCCATGCAAAGAACTCTTTTCATTCCTTTGAAGACATGTTGTTCAGGTAATAGGACAGAGGGCATTGGTCCCACATATTGTTGATTGGCTTCAGTGTTGATCAGGTAGGAAAAATAGCCTTTCTTCAGTTCAGCCAGGCCAAAGGTCTCAGGAAACTTTTTGAATGGCATAGGAAGAAAAGACAATGCGTCAATAAAGATCAGACGTCCCAACTTCATTTGAAATATCTGCTGGCCTTGAAGTGTCAGTTCAGGTGCTTTCTCAATATGCTTGTGAAAGTACTGGAGCAAAAGATGTCCATCATAGCCCTGATAGTTGTGTGCAATGAACAGAATGTACCAATGGGTTCTTCATGACTTCTTCCACCTCAGGGAACTCTTCTGCATCCTGATCATCATCATCATCATCATCAATCCGGAGTCGCTTTCTTTTCTTACCTCTTATTCTTTTGGGTTGATCCTCAATCTTCTTGTTCAAATTCAAGACCCACTGACCCATGTCTTCCAAAGTCGTTGGTACCTTGAACACTTACTCGACTTTGACCTTCTCCCTCATCTTTGCACCAAGGACAGGCTAGACACAATTCTTCTAAAGCATGCCCAATGCAATCGATACATCCCAGATGCACCACACACAGATTCTATAAGGCTATATTTTATACTGTCCAATAAAACCACCATACTTTTAAATGTTTCAAAAACCAATGAACTTGTAATTGACTTTCGGAGTAGCCCAAGTGACATGCTTCAAGTGATAATCAAAGGTAAAAGTGTTGAGACTGTGTCTGAATACAAATTTTCTAGGAACCATCATTGACTCTAAGTTAAACTGGAAGTCTAACACTGAAGCTTTGTATAACAAATGCCAGCAGCTTCTTCATCTCATGCGCAAACTCAGATCTTTCAATGTTAACCCGTCTGTCATGTCTTCTTTTTATGTAGCATTTATCCAAAGCATTTTAACATTTTCATTTCATTGTTGGTACAGGTCTCTCTCAGTTCATCTGAAATCTAAAGTGAACAAACTTGTAAACATTGCAAGTAAAATCGCTGGGGTCAAATTTGAATGTTTAACAGAAATATATGAGCGGCAAATCTTAAATCAAGCTGTTAAAATCATATCTGACCCAACTCATTATTTACATTCGGAATATCACATCCTCCCTTCAGGCCGCCGCTACAAAGTTCCAGTTTTGAAAATTGAGAGAGCCCGTACGTCATTTGTACCAAACACAATATCTCTTTCAAATACACGTGTAAATACTTAAAGTTATATGTCAATATAATGATATGATGTATTTGTATCACTGTTTGTTTGTTATTTTAGCTCTGTTGATGTAAAGCAAATTCCTGAAAAGGCAATAAAGTATTATTATTATTATTATTATTATTATTATTATACAAAATCCGTAGCAACAACGGTTCATAATATGTTATATATATTATTAATAATCATATATAATGAGTTATACCAACTCCAGTAATGTTACCTGAATGATCCTATAAGTGTACATGTATATTTCACACTGTCTCATTTGGTTATTGACATTATCCTATGGTATTTCTTTTGAAATGTGTGTTTATTCTTATGCATACAATGTTTTATAGTGCCCCATAAGTCACTTTGTGTGGGACACTTATATACAATAATCTTCACCTTTGTGGAAAGTTTTGTTTAATGGCATTGTCACAGACGTATTTACACTCACGTATAAGTGTGGATACTTATCAATACGAAACATATGTAATGAAAGAAATAGTATTCATATGGTTTTCAAATTTGCTTATATTTCATATTTGTGAGCTCATAATTGTTCAAAAATGTTATCTATTTACACGCTGATTATACCGCAATGAATACGAAACTTTTGATTGTTCATGTTTGTAACAATTAAAGAACTATAAGATTAGATTGACGATATCAAAACCAGTGTTTAATTACGCGGTATCATGAAGTTAGAGACGCTCCACGACAGTGCTTTGAAAATCCTGCTAATCACGCATGTGCAGGTATCATTAAATACCTGAGTATAACAAGTGGTTCCCAATGACCGGAAACTGTCTAGTCATGTACAACAGCCCCGGTGATTTAAGTTTTTGTATATATGTCTACGTATATATACAATATATTGCGACACTGATGTACACACGCCTGTCTCTTATGTAGCTCTTGTGCGGCCTCTGTGATTGTGTTGTATCAGTTCATGCAAAAGACCATCTACAACCAGTTCATATACTTTAGAATAATTGACAACAGTGTGAACGAACGTGAGTTACTCAAGCTTATTGTTCCGCGCTACTGATCTAGTGGTTTGAGGACAAAGTTTCCGATGGCGTCACCAAATTGAGTTGAAAACAGTTTAAAGGGATAATAATTGAGTATGGAAATATATTTCAAAATGTTTATTTTTACTTTGGTATTTTAGTTGTTTTTTTTATACCCCTTCAAACATGTTACGGTAGAGTACTAAATGAACATTTCTTACGTTTCATTTGTCGAATGATTCTTGAGAACCGCCACAAATACAATATTACTGCCTTGGTTAGGTGTATGGGTTCATGATTGGATATTTGTATCAAACTACTTTCTTAAATACGTACCCATAAACAACTGAATTCTACTCATTAAACGGATCCAATACTTACTGGGTGTTATCATATAAGAACAATTTAATATGAGCAAATGAATGCAAATGACCAAAGGTCTACTCATTCAAATAACTTTAATCAAATATACAATTTGTGGATGTATTGTTTTGTGGGGAATTTACGTTCGTTCATTGATAGTTAGTTGTGTTTGATAAAGAGAGATGCCAAATACTTATAACGTGTGATATACTACATCAATGTAATGTATTTTAGTCGAACAAACGAATTCCTACTCAGTGATAAGAAGTTTTACTTTTCTAACCTGACAGGATTAATAACTTTGGTTCAACGACTACAATTTATGTAGGCTCAACATTGCCACGCTAGGGTAAATTGATATATCAATTCACTAAATTATAAAACACATCCAGTTGTAGAATATTTACAGAGTAACAGATAACTCATTATTAACCAAATAAACAGTGTTTTAATGTGCCATAACAAAGCTTTCAACATTAGTAGCGCCGTTGTATAACTTCACTTCTCATTGTTTTTGTTTTTTAATCATGCGTACTTGTCTTTATCCAGTTCTCAAATATAGGTCATACAGATATTACCCTCAGTCATATTTTTCATCTTGATTGCGCAATAACCACATGCAGACATAAGTGTAAACAGGAATGGCAGATGATTGATGGAAATTTAGAATATGTGATTTTCAGTTCAAATTCATATGTTAATTATCTCCATCAGCGTTACATGAGATAATCAAGATATCAGCTTATTGAAGACATACAACTTCTTTCCTAAATACATAAATAAACGGCTGACAAAACACGCTCTTTCAAATATACACCATTTCCTTCTTTCAATCGTCTTGTATACTTCATGATGTAATCGTGCCATTGAATGAATGACACAACGGCGGATCCAAAGCTAACCACGTTTGAAATGATTATAGACCTGTTGCGTTGACTTCAATTGCCATGAAATGTTTTGAACGTCTGATAAAAAAATTATATTATTGAATCAAATAAATCAACTCTTAGATCCGTTACAATTTGCTTACAGGCCTAGTAGAGGAGTTGAGGATGCTACTATTACCCTTTTGAACAAAATATATCAACATTTAGAGAATTGTGGTTCATATGTAAGGATATTATTTGTAGACTTCAGCTCAGCATTTAATATCATTCAACCTCATGTATTAATGAAGAAACTCTTAGACATGGATGTCAACTCAAATTTGATTAGATGGATAAATTCCTTTCTGGTCAACAGACCACAGTTTGTTTGTGTAAATGGTACTGACTCATCATGTGTTTGTACAGCCACAGGTGCGCCACAAGGCTGCGTTATTTCACCCATACTGTTCATACTCTATACAAATAACTGTAGATGTAACACTGACACAACATTTACTGTTAAATTCGCAGCATTGGTTGGACTTATTAGAGAATCTGAAATGTGTTACAGGAATGAAATTAATAATTTCGTAGAATAGTGTAGTTCAAATTTTCTATTTTTGAATGTTAATAAAGCAAAAGAAATGATAATCGATTTCAGAAGAGGTAAGCCATCTCACTCAAAAGTAAGCATAGATGACAAGGATATCGAGGTTGTTGAAGAATACAAATATCTCGGCACTATTTTAGACTCAAAGTTATCATGGAGTTCTAACCTCAGTAGCACAATAACTAAATAAGATGATTTAAAAAAACAACATTACCCATTTATTACACCTATAGGAATTTTCGACCGTTATATTATATATTTTGTCTATTTGAAAACATCTGAAAATTTACTTAAATTTCGCGATTTTGAGGGTTTGTGCCTTTAAAAATATTGTTCTAAATCCCGGCAAAATATACAGATATTTATGATAGCTCATCTGAAAGCTGAATAAATGGTTAACAAAGTGATATATGCACAATTTCACAAACGACAACTTTTTAAGTTGAACCCTTTCATAAAATAAAGTAAATACATGAGCTGCAAACATCTCCAACGTGATCTAGGGGTCCGAAAATGAGCATTTCTGAGTATTGTCCTGACTGTTCCGAAGAACATGACGCATTATTATGAATGCAATCTAAATGATGATTACAACTACTTAAGTAGCAATTAAAGCAGAACATATTCTATGTTACACATTAGTATGAACGTATTAACCGTTATATCTTAATCATGAGAAGCATGATGTAGGGGTCCATTAATATATTTGTGATTTTTCCATTTTCACTTAAGGACTTGCACAGTGCATTTTTTACATGGAAAAAATGAAAATAGAGAGTTACAACTGTTTTAATAAATGCGCAATAACCATACGAGCAATAAAGTAAACAAGTTTGTAGGTCACGTGGTTTAGCCACCATTTTGATTTCTTGAAAATTATGCCATTTTGACATGGGAACTTTGGGTCTCGATAATCCTACAGACATGTCAGAGACTTGCAACTTTCTTCAAATGATGCACAATTACAATAGAAGGATGGATTCATTCATAACATTTGCTTTATTTATACGCTGAATCCTTTTATCGTCATTTGTGACTATATTTCATTTTATTATTTATAAGAATAAGCCACAATGGCTGACGCAAATGCAACCAAATTCAACATGCTGATAGTCCGTAACGAGGATTGGAAGTTTTTGGGCCCTATCGGCCCAGCAATAAGAAGTCCAGTTCGAATTAAAATCGTTTTAACAGATGCGCAGTAACCAAACGATTAATATAGTAAGTCATGACACATTCGTAGGTCACGTGGTTTAGTCACTATTTTGATTTTAGATGTTCAATTTGAATGAACCAAATGAACCTTGACAATCTTCTCCTCTGAAGAAAATTGCACTATTTACTGAAACTTGCATAATTGTGCAGCTAAAGCATTGGTGAATAATGTGAAAATCGATTTTGTAGGGATTTCAAAATACTTTCTTCACAGTGGCCTTTATAAATCAGTCAATTTTCGAAAATTGCAAACTTTCTGGGGAGATAACTGAAAAACCTACCCACCGAAATTAAATATTTTTTCAGGGCAGTAACACAAGTTGATGATATTTATGAATCAATAATGAAATCACTCGCGAAAAATCATTTCCGGTCATAATTAAGGATGAAAAATTTAACATATTTACAATTTTCAAAACCCATTTAGAGACTTGAATGTTTTTCGAAAGATGCGCAATAACAATACGATCAATTAAGAAAAATCATGACAAATTTGTAGCTCACGTGGTTTATCAGCCATTTTGATTTTCTTTACAATTGTTTGATTCTGACATGTTTAATTTGGGCATCAATAATCGTAGGGACATGCTAGAAACTTGCAAATGTTTTATAAAATGCGCAATAATATTAGAAAGATGTCTCAATTCATTGTACTTCAAATAATTGAATCATTATGTGCTGAATCCGTTTATCGTCGCTTGCGACTATATTTATATGTATTATTTCAAGAATTTCAAATGCCGAATTCGTAGGTCACGTGGTTTAGCCCCGCCATATTGATTTTAGTCACTTTTTCAATTTGTATTACGCAATGTAACTTTGACAATCTTCTCCTCTGAAGTAACTTGCATCTAAGTGCTAAAATTTGCATATTTGTGCAGCTGAAGCTTTGGCGAAAAGAGTGACCTTCAATTTTGTAACCATTTCATAATACTTTTTTCACAGTGATCATTCAAATTCAGGCAATTTTCGAAAATCGTAAACTTAAATGGAGGATAACGCAAAAACCGACCATCCGAATTTAAAGATTTGTTCAGGACAGTAAGACAAGTATGTGTTCTTAATTAATAAATAATAAACTCTCTCGTGAACAGTCATTTCTGGTCATAATTACGGATAAACAATTTCAAAATCCATATAGAGACTTTTTTTCAAAAGATGCGCAAGTAAATCATGACAAAGTTGTAGCTTATGTTGTAGCCGCCATTTTGGTTTTATTTACAATTGTTTGATTTTGAAATGTACAATTTGAGTATCAATAATCCTTGGAACATCCTAGAAACTTGAGCAATAAAATTAGAAAGTTGACTAAGTTCAATGTTTATGCGCTGAATCCGTTTATCGTCGCTTGCAACTATATTTTTCTTTGAGACATTTAAATTGAACAAATAATTGTTTGATTAGTAATCAAAGATTTTATCACCAAAATGGCCACAATACAGTCTCCATTTTGCTACATGTAGGCTACATTTGGCGTACATATCCTTTTTATACCATTTTTTTGCCTTAACAAGATGCCTTTTTAAAGGCTTTTCTTGTTATCCTATTTCCCTTTCTTAAGGTATCTGATTTCCCTTTCTTGGGAAACCGTAACAAACTAACATAAAATTTTGCTGTTTGCATATTAGCAGGAGGAATGCCATGTGCTTCAAGTCACAGAGTTTGTTAATGACGAGAGGAGGCATGTCGAAAGCAAGTGGATAGGGTTACTGTTGTTTTATATTTTATATTCGGGTTCCTTACTTCCTGCAACATTAACAATTATCCAATATATTTCTTGTGATGTGATGAAAACAAATTCTGGCATATAAACATATTTGCTTTGCAAAAATGACACAATAACTTTAATTAAAATTCAAAATCAAAAGTTTTACAAACACACGTATACGCACATATTTGATCAACATGTATAGTCTTTTATTGCAGTATGGCATTTGACTGTGGTGTTTTCCAAAAGTTCAAACGAGTACGCAGTGTCCAGGAACCAAGACATCTGGAGCGTGAAGAAGAGGAGGAGAGAGACAGGGAAACCTTGACCGAGAACACATTATCCAAAGTGTTGCAGCACAACACCTCCGTCCAATCCGACACCATGGCGGAAAACAGACCTTCTAAGTTGTGTGAAAGTCCGGACTGGTCCGCGTTTGAAGCCATGTTTGCGTCAGGTAAGTCCAGAAATATATAATCATCCTTTCGAGGTATGTTTTGCTTGTTATAATTATATTTAGTGAGTGGTTAGTATATTAGATACAGTGCTTATGACAATTTTACCAAATATTCACCTTATGTGCATATATATGTTTTGTGAGATATCCTCATCCATAAACTGCGTCACTACATCAACATAGGCGGATCCAGAAATTTTCAAATGGTCGATCACATTGGGGATTGTGGATTGTCAATTCAACATTAGCCCCAATCCTGAGCAATTGCTTTCCCACAGATCTACAGAAGAGTGGCGGGGAAGAGAAGACATGTCGTTTCCTGCGTGAAGTTGGTGAAATATTGCAGCGCTATCTGGTTCGGCAGCGGGACCGAGGCGGGAAGGTGCTGGACTTCCATCACCCCCACCAGTTGCGTGAGATGATGGATCACTGCCTCGATATCCACCACACGCCCCGCGATCTCGAGCAGATACTCAGCGACTGCAAAGAGACCCTCAAATACTGTGTCAAATCGGGTAAGTTTTAGATCGAAATAATGTATTTTTAAAACAAAAAGGTCACAACCGTCAATGTTACAACTTCCAATACGGGATTAAATGTAAATGTAAGTACTTTTATATAATTCAAACAGCATTTATTTCAAGATGTTACATGGAATGGGGGATTGACAAACAGGGTAACAAGTACATATACGTTATTTTTTTCACACTCTAGTTGAAGATACTACTGTTGTGAAAAATTTAAATGTTATTCAACACTGTATTAAACATTACACGTGAAAGCGATCGTAGTCGGAACTACTTTCCAGTTGTCACATGGTTTTTGGGATCGCACTGGATTTCTACCTACACGTTTTATCACATAAAGTCTTTTGATTATATTGTACGGACCCTTCTATCACAATTTACTGTCAATCAGTATCACTTGGTTGATTCAGAGTTAGTTCCCTTGACATGCAACTTGACGTAGCCTTAGTTTGATGTAGTTTAGATTCTAAATTCACAAGGAATAATCTTCATGTTGAACCCATGAATCCTGTGACAATCGTCAGTTGAGTATTAACGCGACTACATTGTAATTCTTCTAGGTGTATTTTGATATTTTCTTCTCCTTTTTTGCGGAATGGGTTTAAATTTTTTAGAATGTAAACAAATAGCTTCGTGTCGACACGTAAGTTTTCCAGGTTGTTGAGGCATTGTTAATGTCTGTATGTTGTAACAGAAGATACCATACCAAGATATATGAATAAAAAATGCTTCACCGTAACTGTCAATGTTGATATAAAATTGTAACATTCGCTAAACATGTAGGAACTTTATTTTCGGCGCTTCTGTTAGCAATTTGTGCCGTAAATGTTAACTTCATCCGCAACAAGGACAATGATCCTCACAATTTCGCTAGATAAAACTAGCTGCAGAAATGTATGTACCTTTTCTCCCCAGTATTTTAGAAATTTTGAGTTTTTATTTTTTGCGAGATATCTAAGCAATTTTGGCATATTCTGAAACTTCTTATAAAATTTAACACACATTTTCAAAATCAACTTTATGACTTTATTAGAAAGCTGGTATTTAATGTTGAAGTTTTCCTTCTCTACCATGCTTCCTTATTATAACGCTCCTAGTCTGCCTCCGGTCATGCATGGCTGACTCGATAATTTGAAAATGATCTGTGAAGGAATACGCTGATAAGCGACTATGCATTTACTTATATATATCGTCATTTCATTTACACTATTGTGTTTTTATCATACTTTATCTTCGCCTGGAATATGCTCTATTAAATGTTGTATCTGACATACTGATTCCTCGATTTGAACATCCATTCATTTCTTCTACATTAAAGTCCGATAAATTACAAGGACATCCAACTTCGTATATAAGATATGATTTAAAATTTCATCGCATTAGAATTCGTTTGAATATATGAAGAGGGGAGAGGATCATTTCCTGATCTGTCAACGTTGAATATCAAATTGAATGCAATATTGCGAATAAAGACACATGTTTAAGTTGGTAAGGCGTGATTACACAATGCTGTGTCTATGAATATAATATAGAATATAGTCGCAAGCGCCGATAAACGGATTCAGCGCATACATGATTCAATTAGTTGAAATATAATCAATAAATACATCTTTCAATACAAGTTGCAAGTCTCTAGCATGTCTGTAGCATTATTGATACCTAAATTGTAAAAAAGTCAATATGGCGCCTAAACCACGTGACCTATGAACTCGCCATGATTTACTTTCTTTCTGTGCATCTTTTAAAACAAATTCAACTCTCTATCTGCATTTTGAATTTGTTTCCCATGTTAAAAATGGAGAATTAAATGCGAACTGGACCTTGAATAATGGCACCAATGAGGCCCAAATGTTACACACATTGACTTCATATTGAGGACTATCCGTACCTTTATTTTCAGAATGTTAACTCTCATAGTTTGGACTGAATCCGAGTGAAAACATATAATAGAAGAACAAAGGAATTGCGACTTTTACACAGTCTCTGTTGTTCAAATTGTGTGAATAGTTTCGCATAAATAGTGACGAAAACGTACGTCTTACGAAATTGTTATGATTGACTTTTTTGTTTGTAGTGTTCCTGTCTATCATATAAAACATTCTTCAATTTTCTAAGTGCATTTTGAAAATTCCCCCCATGTTTAAATTGTCAGTGTTTTTATTTGTAATTTTTTACTCGTTCCCACAACCGGAAATGACTGTTGAGCATCAATTGTATTGTTGATTCGTATAGACCATAGTCCTGTCTTACCTTTCCTGCAAAAATCTTGAAATTTGGGGTTAAACCTTATGAGTTATTTCCCTTTGAAGTTTGCGATTTTCAAAAATTGTTGGACTTTAAAAGGTCACTGTGCAAACAAGTATAACGAGTTCGCTAATGCTTTGGACTATCGTTTAATCATCATTTCTTTAGCTGCACATATATGCAACTTTGAGCTCTTAGATGCTAGTATGTTCAGAGGAGAAGATTGTCAAAGGTGCATGGGGTCAGTAAAAATTAAAAAGTGTCTAAAAACAATATGGCGGCTAAACCACGAGACGTAGGAATTCGTGAATAGTCAATGCGCATCTTTTGCAAAAAGTTCTAAGACTCTGAGGGCATTTTGAAAAAAATTCCCATGTTAAAATCGAAATTCGAATTAAACCTTAAATGGCTGGGACGATTGGGCCCAAAAGCTTATTTTCGCGATTCCATAACAAGGGCTTTCAGCATGTAAAGTTTGGTTGCATTTGCATTAGCCGTTATGGCTATAACTTGCTTACCAAATCGGTGGAAAAATTATTGTAAAAAACCCCCAAAACACACGCCAATAACAATAAAGATTCAACCAACACTGCTTGTCTGCCTCCGTTCATGCATGGCTGACTCGCTAATTAACGAATGATCTGTGAAGGAATACGCTGATAAGCGACTATGCATTTACTTATATATCGTCATTTCATTTACACTATTGTGTTTTTATCACTCTTTATCTTCGTCTGGTATATGCTCTATTAAATGTTGTATCTGACATACTGATTCCTCGATTTGAACATCCATTCATTTCTTCTACATTAAAGTCCGATAAATTATAAGGACATCCAACTACGTATATAAGAAATGATTTAAAATTCAATAGCATTAGAATTCGTTTGTATATATATAGAGGTGAGAGGATCTTTTTCCGATGTGTCAGCGTTGTTTATCATAGTGAATGCAATATTGCGAATAAAGACAAATATGTAAGTGGTTACGGCGTGCTTACACAATGCTGTGTCTGTGAATAGAATATAGAACATGTTACTGTTTTGTTCATATTCAACAATATCGAATATCAGCTTTGTTATCTGGCTTTTAAGAGTTATAATATCCCAATATTGATACAAAATTATTTCTCTTGTATGCTTGAAAATTAGTGGATATGAGATATATTCCAAGCATTTGTCAACAATTGTAGTATGTTGTTATTTTTTAGGTGGTTATAGTTGTTGTATATTATAGGTTTCATTACATTTAATGTTTAACATTACATGTTTAATCCTAATATTTGTCCAAACTAAGTCAAAAAGTTCATAATAATATGTGCCCACTGCAACATGCTTACATTGTAAAGTACCTTTACATAGATTTATTTATTTTAAATTAACAGAAACATTCCACTTTGTCTTAATATTTTTATCATCATATCAATTTGTAAATTGTTATTGCGGCATATGTCAATAATATATTATACATACTCGATATGAGAGACATGCAGTGTTCGCAGGTTAGAAATTGTTACTATTGCAGAACTTATTTCTGTCTCTTCCATAACATCATTGTGAAGATTTTGTAAGAATAAAAATCAATATCCGGTGGCTGATTCATTATATCTGTAAAATATTAAAGGTGTTACAAAAATGTTGTCAATGTCAATGGACTTTATTCTCAACTTAAATGCATTTACAAATAAGTTATTTTCTCGACAGATAGAAATTTTTCTTTCCAGTTTCTACATGCTTATGAGCTGCTCGCCTTCTACTTCTGGTTCAAGTATTTCAAGAGAAGATGAAATAAATTTATTTGGACTTAGTTGGACATATGTTTTCCTCGTCCCCAATTTACATTGTTACAGTCATGAACATATCACAACATTTAGAGCATTAAGAAGTGGTATACATCAGAAAACACTTTTTTTAGAACTAACAATTCGTATAACGATATGTTAAGATGCTGTTATCCAAAAAAAGTGTTTTCTTACTACTGTTACATTTTAGAATCAATTTCACTGGATATAAAACAAGTCGTAGATTAAAATGTTGTAAGATAAAAGTATTCATGTACTCGGTTATTCCAATTCCCTCTCCTTTGCCGAGTAATAATCCAGATAAAAAAATACTTTAGACACAAACTGCTCAGAGTCAATGAAAGTTACCGATTTATAATTTGGCAACAATGTAATCTCTAATATCGAATATATGAGAAGCCTTAAGTTCAATTCTTCCATAACAATAACTACTGTCGGAGATGCTAGTCAAAGGCTTTTTCGATAATTCAAATTAAGTCAAGACTAAATCATGTATTTTGACATCCTGTCACCTATTTTGAATCATCCAAAAACAATGTAATCAATTAATCAAACGGGTAGCCTTTTCACATAATTGACCTTCCCCTTGAAACTATCTTGAGTTTATAAATATGTAGTCCACGTTCCACAGTTCGCATTCAAAGGAAATACAAAATAAGTATTTCTTTTTAGAATCTCAGAATGAAGTCAGTGAACCACATCTCCTGAACATCCCAATGTTTCTCACGTATATCTACACACGTGTCAAAGTATTCAGATTGAAGTAACAGCATTGGCGACAAAACACAGACGTGCTTATTTTTAATTGATTTGATGAATTAAATTAATTGCCCCCTTGCAATGCACACATATCCAAGATATTACCTGACTTACACATTCTACTATTTAAGAGTGCGACCTGGCTCATCATAGGATGACTATAGTGATGGTGATTAGACACTACAATTATATTGTACTGTGTGTACATTGATTCATTACAATGTGCTGTTTGAGAAAATATTGCCAAATAATAGTGTTACTATAACACTGAAATATGTAAATTATATTTTTGCTATTTGCTTAATTCTTACAGATAAACAGATGTCATAACTTGGTTTATTACATTTAACGATTTACGACATCTATTGTGTTTCAAATAATTAACGGATTTCAACGGCATTGCTTTTAATTATATTATACATTACAATCTTTAATGTTGAGGTAATAAATACGTTTTTCTGACAGCGAATGTATGTACTTTCTGTGTTGATTCATACAGAACCAAAATGATATAATTAGTTTATGAGTCTTTACAATACACGTACAATTATACATGATCATTGAAGTTTGTTGAAATACACAAACAATTAAGTGAGGGGCGGTACAAGATAATAAGTTTATGATCCCCGGTCCCTGTAATTACATCAATACGCGAACTACCATGACCACCGAAGGGTGACGCACTTTGCTCCAAGCACGTTATGCAAGACACAGCACAAATAAGTAAAGACCGATATAAATAATTGTTTTGGGAGGGGATTTTTTAAAAGATTATTCAAATGAAAAGGGAATTATTTATACATAAAATCGCATTTCTAAGAAACAAAATGAAAACCTTGTTTATAACTTTATTTTGGCACTGTTTTATGGAAGGAAGATGCCTATAAGAGACATCTTAAAAGATTTGAAATACAAATGAAGAGGGGATTTTGTGTGATTTTGCCACACGTCTTGGCAACTTAACAAATACTGGTTTTACCTTATTTATTTAATTCAATTATTTCTGCATTCCTTCAGTGAAGAGACAATTATGAAAGTTTATTGAAACGTGTAAAACAAAGCATCAAATATCAATGAACGTACAAACTATAATCGCCATTGATATTGAACGACAATGTTACAATTAACAATTTATTTATTTTCTGAACATTAAATCACATTTCAGAGGGTAGCGAGATCAAAAGCATATCAGTAATTTACTTTGTCAGTATTTATTATAAGGATTAACAATATTCGGTTTAGAAAACACAATATTTGGAAAAACAAGTTTATAATAAATATAAATGACGCTCAATTTCAATTGATTTCAATATGGTTTGTTGGTTGTTGTTTAACTGTCGTCCTTTCAGGATAATGTTTTCAATGAATAATATTTGTTAATTAAATCAAGTATCAAATATTAAGAATTAATGAAAGAAACTTACCTTATCACCGTATCCAAGCGAACAATATGAATATATAAATACACAAGAACACAAATTGTAAACTTATAAATCCATCAATGATAGAACTTTGAACCACAAGATTGCCAAACTTGCCTACTTCAACAATAGTCTTTACGCAACTAGCAGACTTCGCAAACAAATTGTTCTGACGATTTCATACTAAATTTAATTTCATTGTTTCCTTGGATTACCCATTAATTGTCAACGATTCAACGATTTTATTACTCAAAAAACCACCTTAGTGGTACAAGAGCATACATAGATACATATTTTCATAATAAAGGCATGCGTCTTATGGCAGACGATTATTGATTACATATATAATTAATTAATTAACCGATCACATACAGTTGGTTACATAACTTAAGTGTAAAATATCATTTAGTGATTAAACATTGGATAACAGATTGTTAAGATGGATAAGGAAGTTTGACAAAAATTTCATATTTCGTTTAGTTGATGGAGTTAGAGCATGGGTAAGGTTACATATAGCGTTTAAACTCTGCATAATGGGTAAATATAACTTTCGTTTTTCATATAACGTTGGACATGTAAGTATATAGTGTAATATTTTTATTCGTCACCTATTTCATTCAAGTTACAGTCATTGGACAACTAGATTGAGAGAAAAAATAGTGTTCATGTAGTTACAACCAACTCATGACACCGAGACAGAGAGACAGACAATTGTCTCAGTACCACCTGCACTTGTTTATACGAGTGTTTTGACACGGACCTATCTGGTCAGGTGTCTTACCGGGAAGCAGACATTTGGTATTACAGTAAAAATCCTTCAATCAATCAATCAACTTTATTACACCGAAAATTTACAAATACATGTAAAGCATAACGGGATTAACAAGTACAAAATATTTACAAAAGAAGTGAAAGTGATCGTTCTTCCAGCCATTACATTAATTTACAGTGGAAAGAATACATATAATAAATTTACATAGATTTCTTAATTGTGTTACATTGTTAGTTTTGAAAAGTTGAGACAGTTTGTAAAAGTTGGGTGCAACAGTATAATATTTCTTGAGATATATATTTCTATGTGTAATAAATAATTGACATTCAAATAAATAATGAAATTCGTCACCAATAGTATTACAAGATATACAAATTCGATCATTATGATTAATATTTTTCCATCGGCCAGTTTAAATTGGTAATTTATGGTTTGATGTTCTAAATTTTATTAAAGCAGAAAACATTTTTGGACTTAATTTTCTTTGTAACCATGATATAGTGCAGGTAGATTGTAAACAAGAGTACATATTTCCTTTATTTGATGTCATCATTGTTTCATAAATAGATTGCAGGGATTGATCGTGTAGACGTAGTTTTGTGGAGTTTTTAAACCAAGAATGGGAGACAGTATTCTGTTGGAAAAGCCGATATTATCTAAAGTTATTTTAATAAATGACATCCACTTAAAATTCACTTTTCTAGATGTAAAAAGAGATAAACATATCTGATAAAGTAATGAAAGAGTAGGGTTACACATTCCTGTAACAATTTTAGACCAATAACATAACATTCGTGATTTAATATGTACAATTAGCGGACTACGTCCTGTTTCGATATACAACATGTATGACGGCGTACTGCGTCTTAAATTAAGAATGTATTTTAAAAAGTCAGTGTGAATTTTCTCAATTACATTTACATTTTCAAAGCCCCATATTTCACATCCATACAATAAAATTGGTAATACTGTACAATCGAAAAGATATAATTTACAATCAATATCCATATTAATATTTCTAATACGTTTATATAGTAAATGCATAGCTTTGTTAGCTTGGAGGATTTTGGATTGTTTAGCCTTTGCAAAAGATCAATTGTGACTGAAAATTACACCAAGATATTTATACTGATTTACAATTTCCATTTCATTTCCATTAAATGTAAATGTATGCTTACTGAAGTTTACTTTACTGCCAAAGACTATAATCTTAGATTTCTCCATATTAACAGTCAATTTATTTTTAACACAATATCTACTGAAGGCATTTAAAGAATTTTGCAAATAGAAGTAGAAAATTCTTTTCTAAAACCAGCTTGATTATCAAAGAAAATATGATTAGTTTCAACGAAATTGCTTAACCTTTTGTTCAACACTGCTGTAAACAATTTGCTGACGCAGCTAAGAAGCGTGATAGGACGGTAGTTAGATGGGTCAGCACTGTCGCCTTTGTTTTTATACAGGGGTTTAATAATACCCACAAGCCATTTCTCAGGATATATACCTGAGTTTAAAACTAGATTAAACAACTTTGAATATAATGGTAACATTATATTCTTACATGTTTTTATATATTCATTTATAACATTTGATGCTTGAGGGGTGACGGCTTGTGTTGTTTTAACGGATTAACTTTCTTGGCTATACTAATGCTGAACTACTTAACGAAACCGGCTTAATTGCATTGTCTTTAAGACAGAGCAACACACAGACAAGTAAAAACATGTCATATTAAGAAAATATATTTTTTATAGCAATACAACATATTCAGATGTAATCAATAATCAATAACGCATGCTCAACCCCTTTTGATAAAATTAGGGATAGGTTTATATTTGATGGACATGAGTGAAATATCTAGTGTACAATATATTAAGGAAGATATGATTTAAACATATTTATTTCCATAAAAGGAACCGGATTGGTAAACAAGCTTACAGCTTAAGCTAATTAGGCATTACATAACATGTCATAATGCATGTACAATATATTATATTACATTTTTGTCTGAAAAGAAACTTGAAAACAAACACACATCAATCCTTGTAAATCATCATATGTCACTTAAATATTATTTTGAAGCAAATCTGCCACTTAAATTTATAAACGAGTGAACTGAAGTTAAGAATTCTTTGATGACACTTTGGAGAGACTTTTGATTTCCAAACCGAACTGATTTAAGGTCAAATCCATTGGTATAAAAATACATAGTTTGTCATATATCCCTGTAAAGGGGACATATAAAGAAGTAATGAATAGAGTTTTCATAGTTATGGCCACAACTACAGGATGAGGTTGCAGATATAAATCGATCATAAATATATTTGTGTGCATTTAAGTCACTACATTCAAGACTGAGTCGAGAATGAATGATTTGACGAACTCTGCTACCAATGTTTAAATCAAAATGACAGTATGTAGTTTTATTGTTTGAAATGGTTCTTTTGAATCTTGACAGGGACTGTGTTTCTCTCTGTTCGATGAGCAATGAATTCCATAATTTAATAGTATCTGGAAGAAAAGACCTTGCATAATTAACAGTTTTAGTGTTCATAGTTTGAAGATATAGCAGTTCAGATACACAGTTATAGATATAGACAGGCATACAGACAGATATATTTTATTATAGTGTCACAAGTTAAATATACATTGTAAAAAGCATGTTAAAAAGACATAATATATATATTAAACAACCAGTCATTTTTTTGCTAATGAGACACTTTACAAGATAAAACAGTGTACAATATATTCGTAAATATAGGTATGTATAGTACCAATGGTACGGATTTATAATAGTAATTAAATAAGTATAAATAATGAAGTAAGTAAATAGATATAAGAATTATACAAATAATTTCCATTTATAAAACATATTTCTTATGGTTGTACAGATGCATTTTATCTGTTTGGGGCTATTTTCCGTTAACAGTTTGATATAAAGATCTAAAGGCCCAGTTACATTATAAACATCTTGATTAAATTACATCTGAGATCGTTGTAAAAGTGGCATTCTGAAATACATGAACTTCAGTTTCCACATTTTGACGAAATCTACACTTTAATGGCGTGAAGTCTTGGTGTATATATATATATATATAAGTGAAATTATTAATATAAAGAGTTGTTTTAATAGTGTTATATGAGCATTACATCATGTGCGACATATATTCACAATATACACTACTGTGCAGAATTAAGTACACCGGATTTCGCGAAATGTTCGCGAAATGTTTGCGAAAAACTAGAATACCATCATTTTGCTTGGCAGTATCACTATGCTCATGGATGTTACAGTATTAATTAAATAATTTATTTGCAAATGTTATTCCTACTCGGACCAAGATCTTTATGTTGATGTAATACGTTATTGTAATTTTATATAAGTTAAGAAATGTATTTTATGTTTACTGGAGAGGGATTAATATAAGCATGTTGCTTGTTTCCCAATCCAGCCGTATGTAATTTACACGGAATAAAATATGTTTAAATCAAATGTTTGCGAAATGTTCGCGACATGTTCGCGAAATATTCGTGAAATTTTCGTGAAATTTCCACTATGTAAGTATTTCAATTTGTTACAACTGTTATGGTTTATCATTCTAAATTTTGGCTGTGTGACAAACACATCAACCAATATCAGATCGGAATACGTTCAATAGGCATTAGTTAAGTAAGATAAAACAAAAACATTAAAATTAAAATGCATTTACCGCCTTACATGTTAATCATTTTAATCTTCCTCACTTAACGATTTACAATTACCATTGACACAACTTTACAATGACATCACTTACGTTTGCTTAACTGAATTAACTCACTAAGCGTTAATAGCATATTTGTTTATACCAACTCAATGATAATTTGAAATTATTACTCGTCAGTAATCCTCCTTAATCCATTATGAAAACAATCGTCGAACAGATAACTTATTCCTCGGATCTCACATACAAGCTTTGGTCAGATATAAGTATTGCTCACCCTACATTCCAATCACTGTCACCAGTACAAAAAAATGGTATTATGTTTTAATAATAGTAAGTCTGTAAAGCCCCTTGCCGATTTTTTATATACTATTTTTAGGCGCCGAAATATGTCTGCAGAATAGGCTTATATAATATCACAGTTATCATCAATAGCTGGTGTTTTCTTTTAAATGTATATCAGATTTTTCTGAAATAAAAGGATGTGTAAGAATGCGTATGAGCGTGAGTACGTATGTGTGTGTATGTGTGCGTGCGCGTGTGTATGCATTTTGGTTTTCTTGTGTATAAGTGTTGATGATATTATTAAAGTGATATCGTGTCTCACAGGCCTCATGGCCAGTTGCTGTTTTTATTATTATGGTTTAAACACATTTATTTCATTCAAGAAATGGATTATTGTGATTCTATATCCTCTGAGTTTTATTGTTCAATGCAGAATGTGACACGTAAATAACATATATTTCTCCCTCTTCTTCGTCTTGATTGAATATTTGAAGCTCTTTGGAACCAGCAAGTCAAATATATATGTATTCTCAAAACTCACTGTTTTTCCTCTCTGATATTTTAATTCAATTTCTTTTTTTCCGTTTTGTATACAGATAATTGGAATACAAAAGGCATGGAGAATGGTACAGGTATATTCAAGAGATTGTGACATCGGGTGGTTGATGGAATAAATACATTAGAATGTTTGCGTAAGAACAAAGGTAAAAGGTACAACTCACAAAAAGTTATATGAAACTGGCTCCTCATCACTAGCGATTAGACGATATAAACATAAAATGCGTTTGTTCTATACAATGATCGCGAATATGACGCCTGATTACCTGTCGGAGCTGATTCCTCCAATGATAAATAATCAATCACTTTATGAATTAAAAAATGGTGATGCTATACAGGTTCCTTGTTGCCGTACGGAACTCTGAAATATCACTCATACCGTCCGCCGTGATGGAATTGAATATATTGATGACAATATAAAGGAATCCGAATCGTAAGCAATGTTTAGTAATAAATTAAATGACAACAAAAGCAACGTTCACGAAATTGTTCAAAATGATGGATTTAGAAATGACAAACTACTGCATTGTCTCATCCGATTGGGATGGAAGCAACTTAAATGGTCATAAATTCGATAGATTTATTTATGATGATTCACGATGTTTCTGAGGCCATGCGTATGAAGATGCACATTATTATATATTCATGTGTGCAAATTATACACATATCCGCAATATAAGCTTATTTTATGTTAATTAATGTTTACGACCTGAATACAGTGCTATTTGGTAACAAAACACTGTCAAATCATATTAATGCATAAATAATCCAGTCTGTTCATAAGTTTCTCTTAGCAAACGCTTCTCATGAATATCAATAAACAAAGATGCTGTGTTTTTCTACATCAATGTAAATATTGATGACATTTATGATGTAATTGTCCTGTTTTATTGCTAATTATTTAAACCACATTAGAATGTAAAATATTTCTTAATGAGCTAGCCTGGATTGGTAAACAAGCTAAAAGTCATGATGAAGTTATGCATGAAAGAAGTCAACGCAAATATATGCCTTATTTTCCATACGATGTTTGTAAATTGTCTTTCTTGCCATGGCAACGTTTCATATTTTTTCATATGTAAGTTCAGTTGAGCTTGTTGACCAATCCAATTCATGTATATTTGATTTTATTAAATAGATATGTTTAAACCATGTGGTATTAGAATTTGTTTGCACGATATATTTCAGACAACATTGATTAATAACATGTTTATATATTACACATTTAGATGAAGAAGATAATTGACTAAAGTAAACTTGGTAGCCTGGTCATGAATTATTTGTCTAATAACTGGTAAATAATCTATTGATGATTCCTGCTTTATACATAATTCCGAGATTCCACTGCTAGACAATATACATATTGATAGCCCCAGTTCGGAACTCCACGGGATTCCACGTCTTCATATAAGTCATATAATTTTGTAATGGAGATTCTATATTTCCAAATATTTAACGGGAATAACCTGATTTCATTTAAATAAATTGTAGTAAAATTGTAAAAAAAGATCTGTAATAAAAAAAACTCATTTACTAACTACAGAAAAGTGGTTTAGCCAACCTTGCAAATTTACATATTGTTGCCTTTGTTTAAAGGATACGAAGAACTTTGAATGAGGGGCTAAACGCTGTTGCATTCGTATTATCGAAACAAGCTGACAATAACAAATTTTAACTTCTGTAACACAATAACATTGGACATTTTTATCATATAAGATCATCATATCATAACCCATTTTGGGCAATCTATTGGATGGCATATTTAGTTTTTCCAACCATTGTTTTATTACTTTCGTTTTTAATTCTACGTACATTCACCATATACCATTACAGTTGTATATTTGAAATTATAACTTTTACACCGAGAAACAATTTAACATTGCATAATTGTATATTTTCTATTATATCAAGGCGTCCTAAAATCTCAGAGCCGTATAGAAGAATTTGGCTTATCTTAGTATAAATTTTTTTTTAAAGAACGATTTATTTTACATGTCGCCTAACATATAAAGATATAAATGTAAATGTAGTTTATATGTGTACATATCTATCTGTGAAATTCCTTTGCAACAATGGGACTGGTTGTAATAAAAACGGACTTTCTTAATATCAATTTCATCTTTAAAAATCACAAAGGTAAACGCTCTCATCAATCCAATGGCCGCCTCTCAATGGCGCGTACTTGCTAAATCGCCACATAGGATACCTTCGAGTTTGTATTTATGTGCACTGAACCATAAATAAACATCCTGTTATTTACCCAGCCCATCACTACTCAACATTCTGACCACATCCGCCCGTTCGGTACCGCTTTACGAGTGAAATTAAAGCCCTGATTATACAATTTATTACTCTGTGACTATGAAGCTATGACAGAGCTCTTTTATACTCCAGAGAACCTGAATATGTTGTAAATGTAATTTATGTTGATGCTTTTTTACCGGCAGAAGATTTCCATTAGTATTCTAATGTAAATTGTATTAATATTAATATATAGTGTGATCTCTCATATTTCCATTGGAAGGACGTGTGTGTCATGAAATGATTTATAGTCCGTCAACCTAACTTTTGAGACTGCGTTTTCTGCAAATATCTTATTCATTTTTCAGTCACGTCAAATTCTTTTTATTAGCATATTGATTATTTTGTTTGACGTATCAGGAACTAAATTTTGACATTGATTTCATAGCTTCATTAAAAAAGTTTTCAATAATACTATCATTATAGTTTGCGTTTGTTTTGATACTGCACAGGCGGGTTTAGATTCAATTCACTTAATGTCTAACATGCCGTGAAAACTTGCAATGCACGTGCCTGTGGGTCTGGGTGTGCGTGTGCATGTGGTTTAAACATATTTATTTCACAAAGAAGTGGATTGGTAAACAAGCTGCAATAGCTTATCTGAATACCGCTCCAGAATACAAAACAAAAAGCATATATCATGGTGAATTTACAATACATAATACATTTACAATAGCCAACAACAATACAAGTTATAATGAATTCATAATACTTAATCAGATTACAAAATTTGTTAAGAAAAATTTGAGCAGATGCCATCAATATTCATCAGTTAATATCAGATACATAATCCTAGTAAGCTAGTTTTTAAATCTGCCTGTTAAATTTATAAAAGAGTGTATTGAAATTAAAAGTTCTTTATTTACAGTAGAGGAACAATTTGGATTTCCAAATAAAACCGATTTCAAATCAAATCCTTTGTTGTAGAAAAACATATTTACCCTTATATCGCTGTAAAGTGGACATGAAAAGAAATACTGAATTGAATTTTCATAATTATAGCCACAAGAACAAACTGGTGTTTGAGAAATAAATCTTTCATATTTGTGTGCGTTAAGGTCACTACATTCAAGTCTGAGACGAGAATGAATTATTTGGCATAGTCTGTCTCCATAGTTCAAGTCAAAATGACTGTACGTGTCGGAATCCTGGAGAATAGCAGTTTTGAAACTTAATAGAGACGGTGATTCTCTGTGTTCAGTTGATAGAGAGTACCACAATTTAACGCTATCGGGAAGGAAGGATCTCGCATAATTTGCAGTTTTACAATTTATGGTTTGGAGTTTGGAATCATCACGAAGGTTATAACTAACTACATCTGACAACTTCGGAGGTACGAGATTACTGAGATAATTCGGAGTTGTGTTATTGACCATTTTATAAAACATAACCATTTTATGTACGTATCTTCTATGACGCAATGGTTTGCAATTGGTTTCTTTATATATCTTGTGGTGGCTGGTTCCACGTACGGCGCCACAAACGGTTCTCAAGGCATCAAGATTGAGTCTTTCACGCATATCAGCTTGCTGCTTTGAACAGTTATCCCAAATATGGCTGCAATAATCGAAAACAGGAAGAATGAATTGTTTATACATAGTTTCTAGCGTTTTCCGGTTTAATCGATATTTCATACTTCTAAGACAATTCACCATTGGTGCAACCTTTTTGGCGATGTCATTTATTTGATCATTCCAAGAGCAGTCATGCTGTAAAATAAGACCTAAATGTTTGTGACTTTGAACCGAGTCTATAACGTTATTATTCATGGTTAAGTCAGGCATTTGAATAGGTTGCAATTTACGGGTAAAGCGAATAGACTCTGTTTTGTTTGGATTAAACGAAACTTGCCATGTTTCTGCCCATTCGACAATTCGCTTCAGGTCATCATTTATATCATGAGCAGTTGCGACGGGATCACCAATAATCGCGTATAAAGATGTATCGTCCGCAAAAAGGCGTATATTACTATTTATACCTTCAACTATATCATTTATATATACAATAAACAAGAGCGGTCCTAATACTGAACCCTGTGGTACTCCGGCAAAGACACCTCTTTTATCTGATCGGGATCCGTTTATCACCACACACCGTTCTCTATTCTCAAGATAACTCTCAAACCATTTCAATAAATTCCCGTTTATACCAAATCTTTTCAATTTGTGTATGATACCCTTATGCCAAACTCTGTCGAATGCTTTGCTTACATCGCAAAACACAGCTTTAATTTCTTTACCTTTATCTACTGCTCCAGCTATAAAATCATTTAAATACGTCAGTTGATTAAGAGTAGAGTCTCCCGGTGTGAAACCTGATTGAAGATTAGAAAGTTTGTCATTATCTCTAAAATAGTTGAAGACATGTTTAAAAACACACTTTTCAATACCTTCGCTAGACAACTTGTAAGCGCAACTGGTCTGTAGTTGGAGCAATCATTAATGCTCCCTTTCTTATGGATAGGCACTACAGAGGCTTCTTTCCAAACTCCCGGAAATGTATGTTCGGCAAGCGATAGGTTAAATACTTCGGAGAGAGGGTTGGCTAGAAGTTTAATATTCGTTTTAAGGAATTAATTACTGATTCCGTCCGGGCCTGTCGCTTTTGTTGTGTCTACGGAAGACAAAATATCATGAACTTCATTGGTATTTAGATACAAGTCGCATAGCGGATAATCAATGTCAGAAATACTTTCATCGATATGTTTGTCCGGATAGGTGACTTTAGTTTGATCTGTAAAGTAATCATTCATAATGTTTGCAATTGCCGCACTATCGTCATATAATTTATCATCATAAAGAACCGGGGGAAATGACCTTAATGAATTTTTATTTTTGTTAAAGTTTTTAATAAGGCGCCACCAGATTTTTGTTCCATGTTGTTCATTAATTAATTTGTCAATTTTATCTGTGTATAATTGTTTTGCAGCTCTTACTGAAGATATGACTTTATTTCTGCATAGTCTGAATTTGGCCCAATCGGAAGGTGAATTACGCCGTTTAGCAATCTTGTGTAAGCGATTGCGCTTACGGATCAGGCTCCGAGTTTCGTTATTCATCCACGGTGCATCTTTTGGTCTTAAGGTAACAATTTTGTTAGGCACATGTTTGTTGCATAGATCAAGTAAGGTGGTGGTTAATAGGTCTGCTACTTGATTTATGTCGCGAGAGGGAAATATTTTGTTCCAATCTAATAAACTAAGTTCATCAGTAAGGGCTTCAATGTCAGCTAAAGTATAATCATAAATTCGTCTTTTATAAGCAGCTGATTTAGTTATTTTTTCTCTCAAAGTAACATAAACTGGACAGTGGTCACTACATATAGGATCAAGTACACCGGAGTCTAGTACAAAGGCAGCATGTGAAACAAAAATAAGATCAATCAAAGTACTAGAAGAAGGTGTAATCCTCGTAGGATCGGTGATGGTTTGAGATAATCCATTCAACAATTTGATTTGTTCTATTCTGTTTGATTTGGTTGTAAAAATATCTTCGTTAAAGTCACCTGTTACAATTGTAATTAAACCAATATCAACGGCATTGGTATTTGATTCTTCTATTAAGTCCCAATAAGCTTCACTTTTATCTGCTCTATAACATGTTCCAATTAAGTAATTGCGTTTTTTACACCGAATTTTAACCCAAAGAGCCTCGAGTGCAGGCACATCTAAATTATCCATGCACTCAAAAGTCAAGTAATTTTTAATATAAACAGCAACTCCCCCACCTCTGCTGTGTCTGTCTTTTCTTATTGGTAAATGGAAACCTGGGATTTCAATATCGATGCTAGTTATGCCACTATGAAGCCATGATTCTGTAATACAAATAACATCATACGGTTCTAGTTCAGCTTGAAGTATATCTAACTTGTCCCTTAGACTTCTTACATTTAAATGTTATACTTTTAGATCAGATGTGTGCAATGGTCCTGGATTTGGATGAACATCACCACAGATAAAAATTAATAGTGCGGCCAAAAGGGAAACTTGCATATTATAAAGGCATAATAGTGAAAATAGATAGAACTGTTTTCTAAATTTAAAGGCAGATTTGCTTTGAATGTGACAAATAAAAGAACCCACCGCCTGTCTATATTGCATTATATTAATCATTATCATACAGAGAAGTACAAGAGGTAGTGGCGGGTTCATACATCAAAGAAATGGAATGGCAAAGTAAACTGACAAATGTATATGTTTGATACATAGGGTTAGTTTCATTAATGTTGCAACAGGATAAAACAAAGTACACTATAACTTTTAACTTCTGAAAACAGATTGCATGTAAACACAAAACAGTTGGCTTTGAATAACAATCATGCGTGTAACGATGGAACGAATTGAGAAAAAAGAGAACAAAAATAAAGAGATGAAAAGAGATAATTGTGTTTAGGCAGTAAAATGGAGAATTGGACGAGATAGGAATGAGTAGAGGTGATGTTTTGTCGATTCAAGGCGAATCTTTTTTAAAAAAATGAATGAGCATGTTGATATAATAATGATCAAATAAATATATGTTAAATAATATGCTTTTTTTGTTAGGTTTAGATCTGCTAAGTATACTTGTCAGAAGTATTTATGTTTTCTACGGAGTTGCATACAGTCTATGTTGGTGACGACTCCCATGTCCGTGATCACCACGTGAAGCAAGAGATAATCACTGCAGCAAGCATGTGTGTTGGCCATAGTTGACGCTGTACAATTTGATTAGGATTTACTCTGATAAATGTAAGTATATCTATTTTATAATTATTCTGATAAAGCCAAATAAATAATTTTACCGTATAAAATATGAAAAGCTAATTTGTATGAATAATATACAATCGAGAACCGAAATACGGTATGCATGTTATGTAGTACTACACTACACTACACTACACTACACTACACTACAAGATTAGGTAGCAGAAAGTCACCTTAGATATTGATATTAAATATACATAACCACATATACATATAGAAACATAAGAAGAACTAAAACGGTGATGAAAACTTCATTCCGAAAAGTTGTAAATATTCCGACATATGTACAGAATAAATTCAGATATCAAACCACGAGTGTTTGAATCTGTATGTGTATGTGCATAACTCATCTAGAATGCACATTTACACAACCTAGTATGTGATTTTTCATTTATATATGTACATGTATACACACACATAAATTCATATATGTATACATATACATATATGCATACATTTACACATACATACAAACACATCCACACATATATACATACATATACACACATACATAAATATAGATTCCCACATATACACATACATACATATATATACACACATACCAATACACACTCATCAATGATTTATATACGCATACACATATATTTTGACACATATACACATACACACAAGTATACTGTAAGCACATAAACAAGTACACATACAAACATGCACATGTACACATATATGTATTCAACACATACATGTGATGAAAAACATCCATGCACCTATTTGCATAACCATACTTCCTATAGCACTCCAATATTCATCACAAATACACACTGTCAATTCCACACGAACATGCATGTAACATCAACATTTCACAAATAACAAAAGTGCATAAGAAAGCAGACATATTGTATCAGAACTCGAACGCTACAGTAACTATAATGTTAGAAAACCTCAAAGACATAGCATCATCACTAGAACCATACTGATAATTCGCTATGGTATTCCTAGTTACTGTATTGTGTGAGGTTAAAGGTCATTTTGAGTCTGGTAGATTCACACACGTCCTGAAAAATAGATTCATTTGAGACCTTTCTCAAATTACCGTCTTTCAGCTTAATAAGGATAACTCCTCCCGAGACCCAAGAAGCTTCTACCTTCTTCTCATTTACAAGAACTCTTGCCCTACGAGCAATGTTCGCTCTTATCCTTGTTAAGATCTTTGGGAAGTTTGATCTGCCCTTCAATTTGAATCTCTGTTTGAACACTTTCTGTTTTGCACTGTGGTTAGTGAATCTCACGATGATAGGCCTTGCCCTTTCCTGTGGTTGCGGGGGGAATCTGGGGACACGGTGACTAACATCGATGTCATGAGGGCTTAGGTCTACACCAATAGACTTTGATAACTCCTGGACAAGCTCATCCGTGTTCTCGTGTTCCTTCTCTGCGATTCCCATTATCCTGAGATTATTCGAACGTGAATGTTGCTCAAGCCGATCTAGCGAAAGAGCCAAATTGTCGATAGTTGTTTCTTTTTCTGATATGTCTTGCTTCAGACCAGCGATTTCATTTTGTAGTAGTTTATTTTGTTCTAGCACTTCACTTATTTCTGCTTTGATTGGAGGCATAATTGCATTAGCAACGGCGGTTCCGATCAAATTCAATGTTTCAGGATTATTTAGTGCCATAAGAAGATGAGAAATAAACTGATTAGCATCGTTCGTGTCGGGTTCACTCATATTGGAGATATCACTGATATGAGATTCAATCGAGTCAAAATGAAGACTATCAAAACTCAAATTGCACACCCGTTTAAAGCCAGTTTCTGATTCCGGACTAGTGAAAACGTCCCCACGGTTTCGTTTCGATGATAGTGAATGTTTATCCATAAGATAATGCAGTTACAGTTCCGATATGTCAACAGATATCAATGGCGGCCCTTACCTGGATTACATGAATTCAATCCAAAAACACAATCCATATGAATCCTTGAGAATATCACCACACAAGTACACAAAATGACATTTAATGTCCGCACATCACCTCATTGAAAGGTATTTTCAACAATTGTTCTCCATTAGTTGGTAATTAGACGCCTATTTCATCTAAATTTCTCAATTCATTGCGTGTGCATGTGTGTACATGTCTTCGCATGTATATGCATGTATGTACATAGGGGTGCATAAGTGTACATAAGTGTAAATGTTTAGTTATGTATATGTATGTATGCATGTATGTATCACGTATGTATGTTACGTAAGTACATTTGTATGTGTATCAGTGGAGGTACGAATGTAAGTATGTATGTTATATGTTATGAATTTGATATGTGCGCTCGAGTGCTAGTGGATAACAAAAAGTCCTATTATATAAAAATACGTATAAATATGTTTTAAAACAGAGTAAATATATATTTTCATCAAAATTTAAGTGTGACTAATATTAGATTAGTAAATAGTAATGCTGCCAAGTACTGTTTGCCAATTTAAATGTGATTTTAGCAATATGTCCCAGGATGTAGCATGCAGTGTAGGACTACATCGGTAGACATCAAAGGGAAAAAAGGTCTGCTCAATCTTTTATTGGGAATACCTTAGATTTTAAATTCAGCTTTTTGGTAACTTCTACATCTTTTTTATCCAAATTAGGCTTAATGTGTTTTAAAATGTTTTATCGCCGTAAATTTTTAAAGAATACTGTTTCTTAACTTTTATTATTTTATGAATAGTTTTACATGTTGTGTATTACCATATTTCTATCTTACCATTATATGATTTAAACATATTTTATTCATGAAATGTATACATGAATGGATTGGCCAACAAGCTCCGAAGAGCTTATATAAAGGCCGCTCCGATAGTTACACATATAGAAATATAAAGCTTATAGTAGTTTGTGACACATATAAGATTCACAACTTAGCTTCACATATGTTGGTTATGCATGAATATCATGTTGTTTACGTGGCAGTCATTACATATTCAAGTGCTTAAGAGATGTCAAATCGATTAGATTTTATGATAAATTTATGAATAGACTTTAATAATTTATTAAGATCGTCGTTTGAGAGCGATGTACATCCCGTAAGTACTGTATCAATACTAAATCCTTTCAAATAGAAGAATGAATTCTGTCTTAAATCTGTATATTTGTGGCATGTAAAAAAGTAATGTACAGCGTTTTCAATTGGGTGACCACATGAGCACTCTGGGCTGTCCGCAATATGTCTATTAAACTTATCCGCATTCAAATCACTACAACGGAGCCTGAGGCGGGAATGGATAATTTGACAAATTCTTAAACCGTAGTTAAGATCAAAATTAACATTTGTATTTATAGATCCACAAAGCTTATTTTTGAAACCGGTCAATGTCTCGATATTTTGAATGTTTGGATTTAATGAATTCCATAGCTTTATTGTGTCAGGCAAAAAAGACCTGGCATAAGTCGCCGTTCTACATTTTAAGGTTCGCACTGATGAATTTTCTCTGAGATTGTAGTCATTTGAACTGGGTGTTTTTGGTAGGAAATCAATAAGATATTGAGGTGCTAGATTATTTTTCATTTTATAAAAATTAATCAGTTTAGATATATATCTACGTTCTGCTAGTGGTTTCTGATTAGTTTCGTCATACAGTCCCTTATGGCTTGTTCCACGAACAGCTCCACATATGGATCTTAACGCATCCAAGTTCAGCTTTTCTATTAAGTTGCATTGCTCTTGAGTGCAATTATCCCAAATATGCCCACAATAATCAAATATTGGTATAATGAAAGATTTATAAATAATTTCTAAACTTTTACGGGATAGTCTATATTTCAGACTTCTTAAGCAATTAATCAAGGGACTAACTTTCTTGATCATAGAGTTTATCTGGGCATCCCAGTAACAGTTACTCTGGAGGTTCAAGCCTAAGCGCTTATGACTTTCTACTTCTTC
Source organism: Gibbula magus (assembly GCA_936450465.1). Lineage (NCBI taxonomy): Eukaryota > Metazoa > Mollusca > Gastropoda > Trochida > Trochidae > Gibbula > Gibbula magus. The sequence goes on from OW388297.1 coordinate 61,423,302, forward strand.
AATCGTTTCACCGTTCATTATCAGATTAGGTACAATACTCCTATTTTTTTTCTACTGAACTGTATTGATTTAGTTTTTTTAGGATGAAAAGAAACCTTCCATTTTTTGGCCCAGTTTGCAATCAATGACAGGTCATTATTTAAACAGTTTGCGGCTACATTTGGGTCATCAATAACGACATATAGAGAAGTGTCATCTGCGAAAAGTCGGATGTTACTGTCAATATCATCTACAATATCATTAATATATATTATGAATAACAGGGGTCCCAAAACAGAACCTTGAGGGACGCCTGCTAAAACATGTTTGGAATTTGATGCGTGTCCATTAATAACAACTCACTGAGTTCTATTGTTTAAGTAACTTTCAAACCAATTCAATAACTTGCCATCAATTCCATATGATCTTAATTTCTGCAGTATTCCTTTGTGCCAAACTTTATCAAATGCTTTGCTTACATCGCAAAACACCGCTCTAACTTCTTTTCCATCGTCCAGCGCCTTCGCTATAAAATCATATAGGTAGGCCAATTGATTAGTTGTTGAGTCGCCAGAGGTAAATCCTGATTGCAGATTTGAGAGGAGGTTATTATCTCTTAGAAAATTGTTTACATATTTAAAGATACATTTTTCAAATACTTTAGCCAAACAACTCGTTAATGCTACTGGTCTATAGTTTGCAGGGTCGTATATGCTGCCGGTTTTGTGAATAGGAATTATATTAGCTTCTTTCCAAGAAGTAGGAAATTTAGCCATATTTAAAGAAAGATTAAATAGTTTAGTTAAAACGGGAGCTAGTGAGTTAGCACAACTTTTTAATATTTTGTTTCCGATTTTATCAGGGCCGATCGATTTAGTTGTATCAACAGAGAATAATATATCCTTTACTTCCCCCATCTCTAATACTATATCAGTCAGAGTATTGTCGCAACGTTTATCAACAAGAGGGGGCTCGTCATCAGGATCTATAACTTGAGATTGATTAATGAAATAGTTGTTCATTATTTCTGTAACATCGCTGAAATCATCATAGAGTACATCATCCTGGATGACTGAATTACAAGTAATTTTAGCCGATTTATTTAGTAAATAGTACTTGACTAATTTCCACCAGGTTTTTGTACAGGTTGATTCACTTAATGCATTATCAATTTTAATTGTATGATGTTGTTTAGCTTTACGCACAGAGGATATTACTTTGTTTCTTAGTGATTTGAAATGTTGCCAGTCTAGGGGACGGTTAGTTCTCTTAGCGATTTTATGTTGCCTGTTTCGTTTCCTCATAAGAGATCGTATTTCACTATTCATCCAAATAGTGTCTCGAGGTCTAATAAGAACGGATTTATTTGGTATATTCGCATCGCAAATTTGAACTAAGTTGTCGGTTAGTTTGGTTGTTATGAAATCTATATCCTGGGTTAGAGTTACATCAATGTCAATATCTTTTATGAATCGGTTTAAACAGTCTGTATTCACCCGTGAATAATCATAAACTTTCAGCTCATAACAAGTTTCTTTCTGCTTATCTGATTCGATGTTAAGATACACCGGACAGTGGTCACTACATATAGGATCCAGCACTAGCGATTTCCGTACTTTGTTAAAACATGTTACAGATATCAAATCAATCAATGTACGAGAATGAGAGGTGATTCGTGTAGGTTCAGATATAAGTTGCTTGAGTCCGTACACAGCCTCTAAATAGTTCAGCTTAGTTTGATTTTGGTTTAGTAGATCTAGATTAAAATCCCCTAAAATAACAGTTTTCATGTTTAAATCCACGGCATTTGAAATGCTATTATCAATAAGGTCCCAATATAGTTCACTTTTATCTGCTCTATAGAAGGTACCAATAAGAAATGTATGTTTTTTAATTTTAACTTTTATCCATAATGCCTCAAGCCCAGTTGTATCCAAGCTATCCATGTGTATAGTACATAAATTATTTTTTACATACACTGCAACCCCACCGCCACGGCTCTCTCTATCCTTTCGAAACGGCTCCTTAAAACCCGGAATAGCGATTTCCTTATTATCTATTTCTGAGTGTAACCATGTTTCGGTTAAACAGATAACATTATAGGAATTGAACTCCGCTTCTAATATATCTATTTTTTCCTTTAAACTTCTAACGTTAAGGTGAATGATCTTCAGAGCATTATGAACACAAGGACCTGGGTTAGGATGTACATCGCCACAGCACAGAAGCAAAAGTGTAATAAGGATACTAACTTTAGGATTGTATAAGCAAATAAATCTATAGTAATAAATGAAAACTGTGAGTTTTAGCAACGCTTTTACATGCACTTTGACTGCAAACTGTCCCACTGCCTGTCTGTACTGTACTATATCAACCGGCATCTTTATGCATTCTACAATCAAATAAGGCAGTGGGAATCAATTTGAATATACATGCATAACCTAAGTGGCAAACGACAGAGAATAGCGCAACATACTTGAGATATTGAAGAAAATCAATACAATGTAAACACAGATCAGTTGTGGTGAGAGTCACAAACATATTATTGTTTAAAGAACAAATAAGGTAAAACGTAATAATGCAGATGATATACATGATCTGCATTTATGAAAACGAAAAATTCATGGAAAGAGCAAAACAACTGGAAATGAAAAAAAAAAGAAGAAAAAAAGAAACACCATTGATGTATCGGTTGTGAACTCATTATCAATACATATGCAAGATGTAAAAGTTAATCCTTCAAAATTGCAAACTCTTAAACCCTAGGAAAGATAATCCCGGAAAGAAAAAAAAAACAATAAAGAAAACAAGTCCACTCAAAGATTTCATTCATGTCTTGTTTCCGGAAACTGCAGAAATCAAGAAAGGTCAAGTAACGTCATCAGGTCAACCCGGAGAAGAAGAATCAATTTACAAGGTGCTAGGACTCCACAGTCCCAAGCGATAGTTAGAATGGGGACAAGAGCATCCATAGAGAAATCAAAATGACCCCCCCCCCCCCCAAAAAAAAGAAGTTTTTTTTAAACAAAGAAAAATACAAGCAAAACACGAACAATTACCACTTTATAAAAAGGAAAACCCCTAATAAATAACATAACGAATAACGACTGGACAAATTAACCACGATAATCTAAATAAACATAAACAAAATAAACATAAATAAACAGACAACGGTCCAAAAGGGTCAAATAGCACAGAAGTGTACACTTATGATAAATATTGGGTCTAGAAGAAGAACAATAGCAACTTGAAATGTACCGTATCAAAACTCATGTTGGTACTAGCATTTACTATACCATGGCGTACACGCGTGATTAGATCAAATGGTTTTTACAGAAATAAATGCACGTTAGCTTATTTGCTTATAGGTACAAGTATCATTATGACACTGTGTGCAGTTGCTTTTATGATGTGGAAACACAAGGATACTTAGCTCAAAAATGCAAAACCATTTCACAACATTGAATGTTGCAAACCTCACAATGTTACAAAAGCATGCTTCTCACGTGCGATATGCTAAACGCCAAGTTTGTTGTACATGATTATTTAGTCATGCAAGAATTTCCTACTAACAAACATCACAATGTATGAATTCAAACTCAATTGAAATAAAACGTTTTTTAATTAACGATCAAAGCATTTAATGAAATTAACGTGTTTATAGATATCTAAGGCTAACTGACACATACCATGGTGTACATTGCAACACACGAATACATGTGTCTCACGAGTGTTGTAGTGTTAGCATGCATGCTATAAATAAGGCAAACGTGTTGCTCGTGACAGTAGTTGGTATCATTCAATATATTTTATTATAACATCTTTGAACATTTGTATATCAATATTGAAATAATGAGTACATTATAAGGGGTTAATACTTTTTTCATAGAATGAAACTATGCTCTTCATTTATCAAAACAGCATTTAATGAAAGTTCTGTTTTGTTCAATGACTAGACAAATAGCAATCTAGTTTGGGTCTCTTGGTTTGTTTTGGCTAAGGTTGAACCTCATTATAAGCCTCGTGGCTTCCAAAACTTCCTGAAAATTGGTATTGTTCGCAACTTTTTTGACATTGCCGTCCAAGAGTTTAATCAGTATGACACCCCGAGTGACCCAAGTTCCCTCCACTTTCTTCTCCTTAACCAGTTCACGAGCTTTCTTAGCTATAGCAGCCCTAGATCCAGTTAGGTCTTCATTGATGAAAATTTTGGGGTTCCAGGTTTATGAGAGAATTTAAGTCGAGATCTTGAAGCCAACATGGCGCGCTTAGAAGCGTTGCTTACCAATCTCACGAGGATGGGCCGGGGAGGGTCCTGGGGCCCAGTTGGGCGTCGGGGGACACGGTGACTGACGTCAATATCAGTTAATTTCAGATCTACGTTGATAGATTTCGCAACATCTAGTAGCAGATTATCGGTGTTTTCCGATACTTGTTCCGGTATGCCTGAGATACGAAGGTTGTTCCTGCGTGAATATTGTTCACTGCGGTCGAGTTTTAGGGAGAGAGTTTCGATAGCTATACCTTGTTCTTCGATAGTTGAATTCATCAGAGCGACCTTATCTTCTAAAGCTTTGTTTTTAGCAACTAACTTGTCCATTTCCTGTCGGAACATGGGACGAACGACCTCGCTTACAGCATTTGATATAGCCATTAGAACGTCTTTGTTTTGGAAAGCTTTCAAAATTTCGCTCACTAGACATTCACTTCCTTGCTCACTCCCTTCAATTGAACTAGCACATAACATACCGCCTTCTTCACTCATGTTGACAAAACTATCAGACACGTTCAGTTCAGAGTTATTTTGACACTGACGTTTTAATTCAAAAACAGAATCAGAGTCAGGTGAAGTGAACACTTGCTCACGATTTCGTTTACTAGTAGAAGCTGGCGTACTTGTGCTAGCGTTATCCATAAGTTAGAGTTCGTTCAAAGTTAATGCTAAGAGTTCGAGTTGTAACGAGTACTTACTTTTTCTAGTCAACAAATCCAAGTGAAATCCTTAGGAATTGAGTGAACCACATCCAGGGCACATTTCACTGAGTTGCCGGCGTGTTATACACAGTGATGGCGTCTACCACGACTTTCACGTTTTTTATTCACTTCTTGACAATCCAACAAAAATCGTGCAAAGAAAAGGTCATCTTCTCATAAAAATCATCTTAAAAGGACACCTTGCAATGCTGCATATGTTGTTTGGTGTTGTAATATATAAATATTGTTTTAATCCATGAAAAGGCTTGAATTTAGCTAACTCGGTGTGGGAGCTCTCAAAACACGTCCGACCTCCATCATGACATCACGTTACCATTATATCATGCTTTTATTGTAATTCTACTTTTATGCTTATATCTATGTACATTTCAACCGTGTCTCCTCGGCCTTTTTAGGCCTTGCATAAAACCATTTTATCATGTATTTACAATCTGTATGTGTACCATGTAATTTTATGCGTGACACGTAAATAAACAATTCATTCATTCATTCATTCATTCATTCATTCAGTATGCTTCAACCTAAAGATCTGCGTCATGTGCAGACACCACAGTGTAAAGACATTGACATGTGATCTCAGCAGAGGGGGTATACCCCAGGATTTACAGTGTTGGCCAATTGAAATGTGTTTTTAGTGGAGTAGGCATTTAGGTATTTACCAATTGGAATATGATTTTAGCAAAGTGGGTATATACTAGGAACTAAAGTGTTTGCCAATTATTGAAATGTGATTTTAACAGAGAGCAGACATCCCAGTAGTTTACTGGAATATGATTCTAACAGATTGACTTATACATTTACAATGAGATATTGAGATGATTAAATCAAATAAAAAATGTGAAATGTGTATAAAAGTGTACAGTACTTAACATTTCATCATGGAAGTCTTTTCAACCAACAAAGGTGGTTTGAAGCTTATGTTAGACGGCAATTGTACACTAAACATGCAACCCGCAAATCAAAGATTGTTTGGAAGTTTGGAAACTTATTGGTGATGCTAAAAACATCAGACTAAATAAAGTATGCTAGTGAGTGTGTCCCGTTGTATCAAGTCATGTTCATATGATCAACGTCTTTATTAACAATAGCGACGTTTCTGTATAGATTCTTATGATAGATGGGTGATCAATCAGTGGGGGATAAGGATGGGAGAATAGGGATCAAGGCTTTTTCATCCGAACAGCTTATAACCGCTTAATTCTTAAATAATTAATCCACTCTACTCACTCTGGCTTCCATCGTTATCCCCCACTGATTGGTCACCCTCACTGCTGCTTTGTACCCCCATTCCAAGTTAATTAATTTGCCTTCCACTGGTATCCATGTTATCACAACCTCCTTGTTACACCTTTCATCTCAACCTCCTTGTTACACCTTTGTTGTATTTAGTTATCTCATTATCATACCAGTACAGAAATTTTACCAACATATGTCATGTATATACCCTCTGTTTTTATCATCTGTCCCATATGCTAGATAACGGTATAAAGGATCTATACCGAAACGTCGCTATTGTTAATCAAGAAGTTGATCATCCATAACATATTTGTGGTTTAAACATATTTATTTCATGAAATCAAAAATACATGAATTGGATTGGTCAACAAGCTCAATTGAACTTATGTGAAGACCGCTCCCGTGTACATATGCTAAATATGAAACGTTATTATGACAAGAAAGACAAACAGTGAATAACATATTGTCTTCATCGACTATATTAATCTTATATTACCACTATCTATATGTGTAATGTATGCACAAAGTGAGAAATTTTTAAAAATATATGCTTGTTTGTGAATGCTAGAGAAGATTGTCCATTACAATTACTGCAATATACATTTTGTAATACACAAGGATGCACGATTCGTTCACGAATAAGGAAGTATATTCTTGCAGACGGCGAGAAAATGGAAGCACTAGACAGCTAAAGAAAAACTGCCATTTGGACTGATGAATGTATGTCACGTATTGTAAGAACTGGAACTACAAGATATCAAAAACTAGTTTTTCCAACATAAGTTTAGAATTTAAGTGGAAACAAAACTACACGGGATAGACTTCAAAGTGAAATAATATGTAAAGTTACCGATACAGACCTAATACTATATGTGACTGGGCAAAATTGGTGGCAGTCTACGAAGCAGGAAATCTGCCAATGAACGAGGTGTGATAGTAGACAAACATGTATTTTGTTTCACTAGTACGCAATATCATTTTAATATATATATATATATATATATATATATATATATATATATATATATATATATATATCTTTATGTCAGAGGTATCTACATACGCATACAACAGTTTTACTGGTTCATTCCATTATTCAAATAAATAGTGTTGAATCACGTACACTAATATGTCAGTTTAGTACCTGATAACTTCAAAATGTTTTCTTTTAAATAGTTTAAAACATTGAACTGTATATATCTCCTTACATATCAACACAAATTGAAACCTCAATAACAGACAGACAGACAGACAGATTATTTATTTAAGTCTCACCTCATTTTTAACATAAATTACATACGAGTAAAAATACAATATACAGTTGTAAAAAGTGAGCCACCCAAAAATGGGTTATGAGAGACTAAAAAACGTTAATACATCAATAATAAAATAGCACATTATTTCTTAAAAAGTAAACTAGTTCTTCTCTGTAAAATGAGCTTGCACGTTTTGGCAGTTCAATCTTTATTTGGTACTCAAGAGGCCTCAGGCCTATAGTACATTATACATAATATTGCTTCAACATAAATTATTTATGAAACAATCTGTTTTCTCTGTACAAATGCGTAGAAAATATACATGGACAGGTTTTCAATTTCTTTAGTATTTGAGCTGTTTAAAAGTTGCGCAAACGTACTTTTGTTTGGATAAGTATAATATTTTTCTTTTATATATTTACTTCGAATGTTATTATAACAAGGGCAAATCAAGAGGAAATGATATTCATCTTCAACTACATTTGAGTGACATAATTGACAAGTCCTTTGCTCTCGTGCCATATTTACATATCTACCTTTCTCGATTAGGAGTTCGTGAGATGAGCATCGGAATCGTGCAAGACTAATTCTATATTTTTTAACATTTAAACAAGATAGATAGCGTTCGGTATGGATATTGCTTTTAAACATTAGATAGGTGTCACATTTACTTGAGATAGATAATTTTGCCAGCCAATTTTGAAGGTATATATCTTTAAGTCTCTGGGTAAAAGAGTTTATGAATTTCGGATATATTCCAGTTTCCTGGCTCTGCCAAACATTTCCAAATCCAGTTGAGAATAATAGTTTTTTTTACATCTGTCACCCAGTTTGTATGTCCATTTCTATCGTATAAAATCATCATATTATAACACTTCTTTGGTAAGCGATAGGATGGCATGTGTAATAGCTTTATCCAATACCGAATCGCTTTACAATATGAATAAATATATATGGGAAACCTGCCACATTCTCCATAGATCATGACATTCGGGGTGTTTTGTTTAACACCTAAGAACTTTTTGCAAGCATACAAATGTACCATTTCTAACTTTGCAAATGTATTTAATCCCCAGATCTCAGCCCCATATAAAAGGATAGGGTATATTTTTGCATCAAATATTTTAAAAAACGAATTCATACTTAAATCGCCAAGAATATATATTTGCCTTAAGATTCCTAATAATACTTTCTTTGCCTGTACTGCTGCATAATTTGCATGTGTTTGCCATGATAATTGATTTGTGAAGTATACACCAAGATATTTGTACGAATTTGTAGCTTCAAGTTTACACTCATTATAATACCATTTTTCATTTTTTGCCAGTTTCCCACCATTCTTAAATACAATTACCTTTGTTTTATCCAAATTAACTGTTAATTTTGACTGTTTACAAAAACTTTCCAGTTCATGTATTTGTTTTTGTAAGCCAATAATAGAACTTGATATCAAAACAATGTCATCAGCAAATAGCAGAAGAAATAGCTGGAAGATATCGGGGTGACTAAAAAACGTTAATACATCAATAATAAAATAGCACATTATTTCTTAAAAAGTAAACTAGTTCTTCTCTGTAAAATGAGCTTGCACGTTTTGGCAGTTAAAAGGACAGTATCTGGGCATGACATAATAAAACTTATTTTTTGTACATCACTAAAAGTTCTAAAATGTTCATTTACACTATCACAGTAGTTAAATAACACAGAATGATAATCATTGTTTTAAGGGCAATGTAGTAAAACATGACTCATCCTCGATGTTGTCAGGGCAATTAAAACACGTCCTCTCAGTTACTGGTGTGTTTGTGTAGCGTCCAGTTTCAATATGAAGAGGGGCGGTGCCACAACGGATTCGGCCTAGTGCTCTGCGGTGACTCCTCGGTATGTTTTCTGTGACGTACTTTTCAGGATTCCGGCCCTATCGGTCGAAAATAAAAATATTCACTGTGCCTATCGGTCGAAAAACGCTTGAGTGATTTTGTGCTCACCGGGCGTGCATAAGACACTGGGAGATGCGAAGTTCACTAATGAAGGGGTGGCCGTGTTTTTATAAGACGTGCATGAGGTGTTCTTCTCTTCGCTAGTGAGTAAAGGGGAGATGGTTGTTTATATGTTTTTATAAGACCTGAATGAGGTGTTCTTCTCTACGCTAGTGAGTAAAGGGGTTTTATTTTCAAGCTCTCTTATGTTGTTAATGATAAAACTTGGAGTAAGGGTATTAGCAAAAAATTAAAGTATTAAAGTATCCCTTCATATATATATAAATACACGTATAACATGTCTAACACTTCATACTTGTCAATATGGCAAACGCTGCTGTTCAAGTCCGGTTTCTAACACATTCTAGAGGTCCTAGATTCGCCTATCACATGGGATTCAAGTACACTTCAAACAAGGCAAAGAACAACACCATCTACTGGAGATGCACAGACAGAAGCTGCAAAGGACATCTGACGACCATGGACGACAGGCTGACCAGAACATCGGACCACAACCATCCTCCCACTCCCTACGCCTACGAAGTTGACGTCTTCAGGACACGTCGCATGGACCGAGCCAGAGATGAAACCACGTCTATCGGCAAGATCTACGAGGACGAACTCTGCAACGTCAGGAGAAGTGCTGATGCCCTACCGGACGATATTCTGCGGCACATACCAACATTCTCCAACATTCTCCAACATTCTCCAGCAAGGCTCTAGCACTCGTCCCTGTTGCGGACGTAGAAGATGTCTGGCTTGACACGATGGCTGAGGGTCCTGGCGGTGAGCAGATAACTAAGTATATGGACTACGTCACTACACAGTGGATAGAAGGCCCATGGCGACTTGAGACCTGGAACCCCTACGACAACACCACCCACAGGACCAACAACAAACTGGAAGGATGGCATCACAAGATGAACCAACAGACATCGTCACATCCCAACATCTTCACCTTCATCGCCATGATCAAGAGATAGCAGTCCGTCACTGAAGTGAAGATAGCACAGCTTGAGGGCCATCCACGAGAGCCGAAACGTCGTGATGGGATACGTAGACTGTGTTGGACAATTGCTTTGAGTATGGTGAATGGGACTATATTTGAATGTGATGTGGATATATGAAATGTACAGTATCTTATAAATGAATATACAACATATTATATATTGAAATGCATAACATTCATGTTATAATTCAAACAAATGAAATGAAATGAATGAAATGCAACTGAGTGGCGTTCAAAGAAATGCGTTGAAATGCGACTCTAACATAATTAAACATAAAGAGAGACAAATGTTCAAATGTGCATGTAAAAGTCCGATAAAATCTGAGCTTGTTGCCGCCGTTTCCTCGTTTACTTCGATCCCGTAGCAAGTCAGTCTTCCAATCATTTAGGTACTCGTCCATTACTTTGCCTCTGATCTCACTTGATATGAAGTTGACATGGAAGGTATTCTGTGGCGGGATAAAGTGTTGAAGGTTAAGACTGGTCAGCTTCCTGTGCACTCTCCTGTTCCAGTTGTTCTTTCTCTCAGCCTTCGTTTTTGCCCACATAAAAACCTTGGATAAAACTCTATCTGGGTTGATCTTACACAGACGTTTGTAGAATCTTGAAATGCTGTCCCAGAGTCGGACGCAGGGCGGAGTCAAGCCCATATCACCTGCCACAGCTGAAGTAGGAGAGTATTTATAGAGTCCAATAAAAAAACGCATTGCTCTGTTCTGGAGCGCGTTGACGGCGGGAATTGCGTGTGTACCCCAGATTGCTGCACCATAGAAGATAGTTGGCCATACCATGCTGTCATATAATTTGGTGTAAGTTACATAACCCATTCCTCCGAGGATCTTAAACTTGGAGATTAGTAATCCTAGGGCCCGGCTTGCAGCATTTACAGCAGCTTTCCCCATTCTATTGTAGTCGAGTGACTCTGTCAGTAGAAGTCCCAGATACCTATACGAGTCTGCTACGTCAAGCTCCATCTCTCCACATCTTAAGGTTTTCGTTGTCCTGTCTTCTCCAGATCTTCGGAAGTGCACTACCTTTGACTTAGTTGGATTGACTGACATCCTATTCACAATACACCAACTGTTCAGAGTGTCCAGTAGAGTGTTCAGCTCTTCTTCCGTCTCAGCCAGTAAAACTACGTCATCTGCGTATGCTAGGATACTAATTTTTGTGCTGTCTACTTGAATCCGATGTTGAGAGCGTTAACTTGCAGAATAAGATCATTTAAAAATAGGTTAAAAAGTAAGGGAGATAAGAGACATCCTTGTCGTAGACCACAATTCACGTCAAACCAATCAGTTCTTAGGCCATTAAGTCTAACACAACACTTCACTGAACTATACAACGACTCCAACGCCCGAAACATACAACCACTTATTCCCAAATCTTGAAGCTTGTTCCACATAATACCTCTGTCGATGCAATCATATGCCTTTTTAAAATCGATAAAAGAGACAAAAGAGTTGATGCCCATGCTTTTTCTTGTCTCAAGGATTGACGTAAGGGAGTAAAAATGTTCCATTGTCGATCTCTTTTTCCGAAAACCGTTGTGTTCGTCCTCCAAAAGATTGTTATGTTCAGCATGGTAACTCAGCCTTGCGTTCAACACACTGCAGTACAGCTTGTAGGTGGAACTTGTTAAGGTTATTCCTCTGTAGGATAGTGGGTCTCTTGGGTCATCAGTCGAGGATTTCGGTATTGGATTGATAATCCCTTTGATCCATTCGGCTGGCATTTTTTCCAATTTAAAACAAACATTAACAAGACAATGTAAAAGATTAAGACAGGTACTGTTCTTTAAAACATTGACAGGTATCTCATCACACCCAGTAGCTTTTCCCCTCTTAGCTCGTAGCAATGCTTGCTGTACCTCCTCAAATGTGATATCTGCATTCAGGAAACTCAGATCTGTGCCGTCATCCTGAGTTTTGACGTCATCCGAATGTTCTACCAGTGGGTCATCGTGGTTACAGTTTAAAAGGGCGGAGTAAGCTGCCTCCCAAGCTTTAAGAACCGTGTCTGTGTTTGTTGAAGCCGTGCCATCATCAAGTGTTATTTCCAATAGGGATTTTCTTCTTCCTCTCATTAGCAACACCTATATTGCCTATCTCCTTCCAAAAGTCACCATTATTATTATCACATAATTCATCAAGTTTGTTAAGTGTGTCTCTCACATGCTTGCGCTTTGACATCTTAACTTGGCGATCAAAGGACTTTCTCTTTTGTAGGTAGATGTGCTTTAACCCTCTCTTGCGATTGTCCTTGCACTTACACCAATCCTTTTCTGCCGCACACAGATCATTCCCCTTGGCCGTCATTTCATCATTCCACCATGGTTTCTTAATTCGCCTTGGTTTATTATCCCGACATGAATTCACTGGCACCCGACGTGAAGGCAGTTTCTCTTTGATCTCATTTTTAGCAGACAGTACAAAGTCATTAAAAGCTACATCTACACCAGCCTGATCCTCACCAGATTGCTCTAAGTTCGTGATGATATCTTGAATAGAACTTACACAACTAGGGTCTGACATAAAATCATTTGGAATATTCTTAAACTCACTCCTTACAACATACTCGTTTGGGGCACTTTCAATATTTCCGGTGACGTCACTTAATGTCTCAGTGTGGGCACGGAGCTCGATACACCATGATAATATGGAATGATCAAGTTTAGATACAGCCCCGGCGTCCACTACTCCTACCAGGTTAAGCTCACTCACAAGTTCACTCGGCCGGCTCACACGGAAGTCTTGAAGAGAGTTCAACTTTTCATAATAACACAGGCAGTAGTCGACAACTGACACACCCCTCGTTGAGACAAAAGTATAATCGTCGTGTTGACAACGCCCATTTACCATACATAAATTAGCATTTATCAGAAATTCAATAAACAAACGACCATAATTATTCACAACCTTATCAATAACATTTCTCACAGGTAAAGCATCAACACCTTCAATATAATCTAACAATGAACCACAGCGGCTGTTAAAATCTCCACAAATACTTACAATATTAAAATCACGATACTTATATACTTGTGATAGTAAAGTGTCAAAAAAGTCAGCAGCGACAACATTCCTTGTAGATTGCTCCGGTGGTAAGTAACATACACAAAATGTATACACACAGTCTGTAGAGTTCTTATGTGAGAGTTTCAACCACATTATGCCTTCATATGATATGTCTAAAACACACACATTAAATACATCTAAAAGTTTATTCTTTATTAGAAAACCAACACCTCCAGAGCCTTTCTTTGCTTTCCGATGCAGGTTGATGCGGTTATGTCCATACCTTGAGAAACCATCAAGTTCTATTTTGTTATCACCAACTAAATGAGTCTCTGCAACACCTAAAATGTCATAATGTAAAGATTCTATAAAAAGTTGTCTTACAATATGATTGTCACTGATTGCACCACTTGCCCAAGACGAAACGTTCCAAAACGCGCAGCTGGCCTAGTACCTAGACCAGTCTGTGTTGCTCCGCCTCCTGTCCCCGCCGTGACCTCTGCGCTCACGCCGTCCCTGCTCTTGATTGCTGGATTGCTGTCGTCGCGATCACGTGATCTCTGTTGATCAATAGTAGCACGTGGGTGAGTATTGTCGGGTTGATCTTCTGAATCACCGTCGTAGTGTCGCCGTCTCCGCTCCTGACGATGGGAGCTCCAATCTTCCCGGCTCTCCCTGCGACTGTGTCGTTCCACTCTCTGTATACGGTTGCCCGGTTATCTGGATTGTATTCCTCTTTCTATTAGCGCGGAGACCGCGTGAATAAACATCCGGTCATACTTTGCCCAACAAGATGATTCTAACGAATTCCACCTCACTGTGTCGTTACAAGTGTGACATAAAAGCGCTAATAATAGGCTTATGGAATGTATTGCCCTGTGACCATGAATCACTAACAGAAGACAATATGGGTGGTTTGGTGTGTGGGTAGTGTGCTTGTGTGTGTATTGCGGGTTGAGACTATGCAAGTGGTTGAATGAGTATGTATGGCTGAGTGAGGGTGATTGCAAATTATTTTAATACATTATAACATTTTAATATATTTTATTGCGACATAATATCATATTAGTGTATTTGACTCTTGTAGCACTTTGGCGGCTCATACATTTTTACTCTCTTACCATGTGCCATTTTTTTATGTATGAGATGAGACAGTAATAAAAAATGTTTTCCCTCCCCTGTCGTAAATACCTGATGCATTTTGAAATACATGTATGTAATATGCTGGTTGATAATTTCATCATCAATTTATGTAAAATCATTTGATATCAACAAATAGCCCGTTTACAATAAATATGTTTGTACTAACTGTGTACAGGAATGTTTCATGTATACACCATTACCGGTGAAATACAGTTTACTTTAAAAACCAATAACCATAAAACTAAGATAAAACCTGCAGAGTCGCCCCGATATGCCAGTTTCTAATCCCTGGACAGTTAACGAATATCGGATTATAATTAACGACCGTAATTGGCTTGATCGAGTGGGCCAGTTTCATGGCTAAGTTGACAGACAGAAAGATAGACAATCTTTTTATTCAAGTATCGCCTCAACATGATCCAAATGTAATAGATACATAAAAGAACATAAAAAAAAGTTGAGCCATTCCATATGGAATTATGAGAGACAATTCTTCCAAATATATTCACAAAAAGTAAGAATATAGTAAACTACTGTAAAACAGCTATATTTAAATTAAGAATATATATACAAATTTGCACTACGCTTATTGAGAATCCAAATAATCTAAAAATCTTACTTACCTGGATTAAGATCAAGATAACAAAGACGTCTAAAAAGCTCGACACACTCCTCCATTAATTTACAAGCTCATTACTGTGTTCATCATATGGCATGTGAACTTGCACAAATGGTGAATTCCTTTCAGAGGACACTATGTATATGGTGGCATTGTCACATGTCAAATATCAAATATCACAAGATGGCAAACGTTCAGGTAGACGTTAGCGTCATTCCAATAAACGTGATGGTAAGAATTTAGTGTGTAGATGACATAACTTTTAGAATCAGGTCCAGGAAAGGAGAGACAAGTCCCTAGCGAATTTGAGGGATCTTGCGAAGACTGACCATAGACCAATATTTTGATGATAACTTGTATATTCTATGATAAAATGACTGAACATGTATATTTTATAGGAAAATGTAAGTAGCGCTTAGAATAATTACTAATTACTGATTCTGGTCGTATATTATGAAAAAAATTATTTTTGTGTTATGGTATGTGTAGAGGTGAAACGGAATAACATATTGAATCGAACACTCTTTCAGTGAACTGTATTAAACTATTTTAATCCCCTGGCAGTCCCTTAATTATTCCTAATTAATCCCTCTTGTTGTCTCGTTAATTGTTAATTAATCCCCTAACAAAGGAACTGGCATACCGGGGTTTGATCAGAACAGAACAGAACAGAACAGAACAGAATTTTATTCTCATGAATCATACAAAATGATATAGAGAACATAGGAGTCGTTTCATACAACACAGCATATATATGTATATAGATTTAAAAAAGACTAAGGACAGTTTAAGCTAAATTTTAAAATAGGTGGGAAGTATGTTCTTGCGTTCATATTGTAGATATGCACACGATAAGATAATATGATACTCGTCACAGATGACATGGTGTTTACAAAGTGTACATGTTCTATTTGTCTCCATAATATTAAAGAAGAAGAAGAAGAAGAAGAAGAATTTTTTCGCCCGGCCAACTTGGGCCTATTAGACACCATTGTCATTCTAACAACATTTTGGATTAAAAGCACTGTAAGTGCTAAAATACAATATTCATAAAATAGTTAAATATATACATTAACTTAAAATATGAGTTAAAACATTAGGTTAAGATAGCGGGAGTAGTGGGAGCAAATAGTCTGCGTTTGAACATTTTAGAAACAAGTGCAGCTGCGGAACTTGATAGATCGTCGCACTGCATAATAAATGTAACTTGGTCAGAGATAGATAATTGGCTGAAATTAGCAAGTTCAGAAGAGACGACTTTCATAAACGGGGTTCTCAAGTCAGAGTAGAGGTCACAGTCTATTAGAAAATGCGTCTCGTCCTCAATGTTTGATGAGTTACAGTATTTACATATACGTTGTTCTAAGGGAGTTTTGGGTTTCTTAAATCGGCCAAGTTCGACCTCTAAGGGGAGTGTACCACATCTAAATTTTGCTAAATAACTTCTATGGGCCCTGTCATTTACTGAAGTAACATAAAATGAAATACCAAAGTGGGTTTTAAAAAGACGATAAGTTCTTAACTTGTTACCATTTACATTCCCTTTATCATCCCAAAGACGTGCAAGCCAATTCGATTTGTCCATATCAATAAGCTTACTTTTCAAAACCGTAAAATCTGAAGTTAAAGGTAATTGCAAATTATGAAATATTTTCTTAACAATACAATCCCAAGACTTCTGTTTTGCAAAGGACCACCCCTGAATAATACGAGTAAGTCTATTCTCTCTTGCAGAAGTAATTCTTTTCCAAAAGCGTACAATTTCGATGCGTTGTTTGGTTAAATTCGAAAGCCAACCCATTTCCCCCCTAACTGCCAAATTGGGCGTCTTACTACCCACTCCTAAGAAAAATCTACAAGCCCTATTCTGAATAGCATACCCATATTGCAGATCCATATGACAGAATTGGCTGAACCAAATTATCGTACAGTGTTGTAAATACTTCATAATTCATACCACCAACAGTCTTAAATTTACTAATAATAAGCCCAAGTGCCCTACTAGCTGACTTAGCAATCGCTTTTGCTGTAAACTGTAAGTCTAAATGTTCCTCAAGCCAAATACCCAAATATTTATAAGAATGAATTACTTCTATGTTTTCTTCACCACATGTGAAGTTAAAAGATGACTGTACAGATGAAATGTTACGATAATGAACAATTTTAGTTTTTTGGCTATTTATCTGGAGCCGCCATTTCTTACACCACTCACTGACACAATCAAGCATACACTGAAGTGATTCTTCACTTGGAGCTATCAAAGCAACATCATCAGCGTACAATAGGAGACTTATCATAGTGTTGTCTATCTTTATGCCACAGTTGAGTGCGTTAACGTCCTCAACTAAATCGTTAATAAAATTAGAAAAAAGTGTTGGCGACAAAACGCAGCCCTGTTTAACGCCGCTATTTACCGCGGAGCTATCCGTCATATGGCCATTAACAAATACACGCGAATGATTATTTTCATATAAAGATTTAACCGCTGTAAAGAATTTTCCACTTACTCCCAATTTGAGGAGTTTATACCAAAGACATTCTCGATTAACGCGATCAAACGCTTTCATTGCATCGATAAAACAGACGTAAGTTGGTAAATTTACAGACTTCCGATTTCTTATTATAGAGAATAATGTATAAATATGCTCCGATGTACTTCGTTTACTGCAGAATCCGTTCTGCTCTTCTGCAAGTATTTCATTACGTTCTAGCCACTCTGAAAACCGCGTATTAAGTATATCCGCATCAATTTTGCAAGGGATGGATAATAGAGAGATACCGCGATAGCCTAAAGGATCCTGTGGGTCTGTGTCGGGCTTTTTGATTGGATATACGAGACTTTCTCTCCAAACGCTTGGACAGGTGTTATTCTCAAAACAGTGGGAAAAGATACGAAATAAAATATCTATACAATGGGTATTCTTTAGCGACTCCGCGGGAATAAAATCTAAGCCTACTGCTTTACCGCATTTAGATTTATTTACCGCTAGTATAATTTCCGTGCGTAAAATAGGAAAATCTAATGCGCTTGAATCATAATTTTGTTTAGAAGGAGCTGAATTATTAGAAATACTGTCAACTACTTGCTGCAGGTGATTATTATCAAACTGATCATTTCCATCGCCATTGTATAATTTCGAATAGTCGGTCTCCCATTTTTCCAAAACTTTTTTCTTATCAGAAACAGCAGTCCCGTTTCCAAGGGATTGAGCTATTCCTATCATTTACTATACCTATCTTCCCAATAGCCTTCCAAAACTGCCTGGAGTCCTTATCCTTATACTTGTCAAGGAGTTTTTTCTGCTGTTGTTTCTGATAAGATCTTTTCTTAGACCTTAGCAACTTATCAAATTTTTTACGTTCAAAAATATAATCACGTTTAAGTGATTTCTTTCGAAATGGCGATTTACATTTCAACCATTCCCGTTCAGCTGCAGAGACAGTATCTAATTACTGTTCTAAAACATCACACCAATATGGCTGATACTTTGATTTACCTTTTACAGAAACATTTTTATGAACCACAACACCAACTTTATCAAGTTCAGTGTATAAACAATTCAAGAAATCATCATAGGCAACATTGACATCATGTTGAACACTTAAGCTTGATTCAATTTTACAAATGGTTTCATTCAAACGTGCAACACATTCGTCACTCACAAGAAAATCACCCCATATTTTACGCTGATCATAACGTTTATATTGATTATCCTCACTCTCGCTCATGTTTGCACTGGTGTCAGAGTCTATGTGCACTGAAGCGGGAAGGAAGATTTCGCACATTAGAACAGAGTGGTCAGGTACAGTGTCCGGAACATTTGACCCGTTTACAATCTGCGACATCTTAACGACATTAAAGTCTTTGAAACGTGCCAAGTCTTCATGGGATGTCACTATGTAATCAACAACTGAACTACCGTTTTTAATATATGTAAAGTCCTGTTGACCAGTACGGCCGTTGACCATACATGTATTCGAGTCCACCAGGAAATCGATGAATGTAGCTCCATGTGAATTCAGAGTTGTGTCTATCACCTCCCGTTCGCAAATCTCGTCGACTCCCTCTATATAGTCATGTTCACTTCCAACCCGTGCATTAAAATCGCCACAGATAACCGGGATTCCATCATTTTGGAATAAGTAATATTTCTCCAACAGTTCGTTAAAGAAGGTGTCTGCATCGACGAATCTCGTCGAGCCTGTTGGGGGAGGTAACAAACACACAGCACTATACTGAAGTCCCTGTCAGCATACGATGATAACTTGAACCAAATCATGTCATCTGTATCATCATTTAAAACTTCAACTTTAAATTTCTCGATAAAACTGTTCTTAAAAAGAGCACCTACTCCCCCTGAGCCGTGTTGTTGCCATACCACTGATACCCGTCTACTGAGAGACGGTCACTATGTTTAAGAAAGGTTTCACATAAGCCGAAAATATCACAATCTAAATCAGATATAACACTCTCCCTGAAATGTTTATTATTTAAATTATGTTTCGGCCAACCACAGGAGCTCCATAGGCCGAGCCGCACAGTTTCCTATTCCTTGATCGACACTAACCTGTTGCCATGGAAACGCAGATTTTTACTCCGACCACACTCGTTGATCATTGTCCGCATATTCGCCCTCGTGATCAGCTCCTCTTGTGACATTGCCGCATCAATGTACACTTTGATGTACACCTTGCTGAGTTTCAGATTTTTCTTACTTCGAAGCACCGCTCTCTGTTGTTCAGTTGATTCCAGCCGAGCGATAACTACGCCCGGTTTGCCATCAGGTCGCTTTTTCCGTTCCGCACGCGTTGCACGCACGGTTGTTAATTTCAGTCCTTCGCTAAACAGTTTGTTTACGTTTTCACAGACCAGGTTACCGTTTTCATTGTCAGAGACCTTAAGTCCCCTTATCACGATTGAACATTCATGTTCCAGCACAGCTGGACCTTTCACAACATCTGAGAACTTTATTTCTAGGTTCTTAATTTTGTCGGCAGTAAACTTTTGATTACTGTTTATGTCAGACTGCGTAACACTCTGTTCAGACTGTTGTTTCTCAATTTGCTTAATTTTATCCACCAGTACCGCTATTTGGGCGTCGAAATCCCGTTTAAGAGCCTCAGTTTCTTTCTTCAAAGCAGCGGCTAGTTTCTGGGCAGCTCTATCTTCATTATCCACCAGCTGTTTCTTAAATTGAACATGCATCTCGTTTATAGCCGCCAGGATTGCACTATTATCTGTATGGTTACACGAGCATGTGTTTCTTCCGCTAGAATGTTCTAAGTCCATATCTCTTTCACTAATTCTAGGTTTGTTGGCGGATGAAGGCTCACAAATGTCACTAACTTCATGTATCACATTTTGTTGTGTCATAACAGCTTCGACAAAACTACTTGCTTCATTTGGAATTTGTGCCATCATAACAAAAGTTCAATGTCCAGTATGGAATATCAGCGTTCAACACACTTCACGAAAGTTCATTAAAATTAAAAATTCTGTGAAATAAAGTTGGTAAAATACCTTTACAGCATTTGTTATCATTGATTTATGATACCTTTAAGGAGGATGGCGTTGTTTTATCTCGATGTTCAACGATTTTTTTCACAGTCAGACGAGAGCGATACGAAGCACGTCTATTAAACCATCTTCCCGTTTCGATAGGTAATCTATGATTAGTAGTTCTTAATTTAGTTAACCAAATACGAAATTTCGATGGGAGATCTAAAAGATAAGGTTCCAGGATGAGTGAAGTTCTGTATAAATGATAATATTTTCCTTTAGAAGAAATTTGAGCCTCGGAGTACCATGATTGTTTGAACTGGTCAATTAATGAAATTTTGACTCGATTTTTTAACCAGTTGATGCTAGGGAAATTTTGGGATTGCCAAATATAAGATAGTCCAACGTCTTGAAGGATATGTCTTACCGTTTTTAATTGGTCGAAATTAGCATCCTGGCAAGATGACACTAATGTCATTATGTTATAAAGAATGTGGGGGAATTTACCAGTTTCAGTTATAACTTTACACCAATAGGTTATGATTTTTACCTTAATGTGAACATCAATAGGATACCTGCCCAATTCACCATAAACCATAAAATTTGGAGTAGATTGCTTTACTTTTAGAATGTATTTACAACATTTTAAGTGCGTTCTTTCCAAGATTATTGAATTTTGATATCTCCACATTTCCGAACCGTAAAGTAGAATTGGTAAGACGCATTGATCAAATAGTTTTAGCTGGCAGTCTATTGGTATCTGTAAATTTCGAATGATTCTAAAAATTGAAAACATGGCTCTTGATGCTTGTTCCGAAAGTCTCTTAATTGCCTTCGTGAATTTACCATTTCCACTGAATAATATGCCCAAATAAAGGTAATCCCGAACAACTTCTATCTCGTCATTAAAAATTAAAAATTTAAATTTATTTTTAACATAGCCTTTTGAAAATATTACAATCTTTGTTTTACTAATATTTACATTTAGTTTCCATAAAACACAATATTCTGAAAATCTATCCAGAGAAAACTGCAAATCTTTTGCATTTTCTGCTAACAGAACAGTATCATCTGCATAAAGTAAAACCAGTAAAACCTGCAAAGTACCAGGACTTAAATTTCTGGAGTAGATCTTATCAGACTATTCATTGTCGCCTCAATCATCACTTCCTAGTTTTCCTCTGGATAGATATAGATGGGTTCACACCCATAACCCCTACAATCTCATTACCCCTACAACCCATTTCAACTACACTTAATGATTGCATGTTTTCTCAGTACACCTACACTCTGAGCTAGTTCTCCCCTGTTTAAGAGTGAACTCACCCAATTAGCAATAGGGCTTGGTTCATTACTGGGAAAGGTTTTTATCTGAAATGAACAATGAGCACAAGCTTTGATTTGGTAATCGTGAAAGTGACCGTGTTTGTTGGCTATTTGTGTGCAATCAAAACCACTGTCAGCTTCTACATGTAGCTTCCTTACTCACATTAGAATGTAGGCTATTTAAGAGGTTTCTTGAATTAAAACACATTTGAACATGGCGTTTGTAAGGAGAGTAGAATATGTAATATCACAGAGGGGTGGAAAACAAGTTTTGTTGGATGGATATCGCTACACTTTGGACGGGATTTCCTGGTTGTTGATGATGGTGACGTAGAAAAACTCTTGATTTTTTGTACAGTTGAAACTGTTAGTGGACACAAAACTTGGCCAGTCCTTTCAACCATCCTTCGTTCAAACAGATTTTGAAATTGCTGTGATAAACGCTATAAGATCCTGTTTCAAACTTGGACTTTAAGAAATTAAGCACTGAACAGTTTTACGACAAAACTATTTTAATGTAATTCATTAAGTCATTAAACTGTTAGATTTCTAAGCTTTTTAAAATTTCTAATGTTTACACTTTTTAAAAATATGTTATGTAACTTTCAGCAATAAACATTCACTAAACTTAAACATGAAGTGTTACTACTCACACAGCTTGGGTGAGTCCACTTCAAACCAGAGGGGA
This sequence comes from Gibbula magus, assembly GCA_936450465.1. Lineage (NCBI taxonomy): Eukaryota > Metazoa > Mollusca > Gastropoda > Trochida > Trochidae > Gibbula > Gibbula magus. The sequence goes on from OW388297.1 coordinate 61,446,049, forward strand.
TGCATCATCCACAATGTTTATTTAAGACACCCCAGTTCCCCTACACTTTTTAATGGAAACAAGTGTAGGGGTAATGAGACTGTAGGGGTAATGGGGTGACACCTATAGATGTCATACACGTGTTCAAATGGCGCGGCACTGATCAAAGGCTAATTCGTTGATAACTGTAAACGCTCATTAGGATGCAGGTGTCATGGCTCTGAGCGGTACTCACTTTGAAATCGGATTGTCTCCTCGAATCAAAACACCACCCTAAGATTGCTGTAACGTATACTGTTATAACATCACATCAAATGGTTTACTTTTCACTTGGGTCACTTTCAACTTTTACATTTTCCTAGGGATCAATATCCTAAGCAGTGCTATATTATGTTACACAATTTTGACAAAGTTGATAGGAAAACTTGGGTATATTTTGTTCGAAATATTCTCTACAGGCATGTTTTTTCGTTTTGTGTTGGAAGCTCAAAGTGTTGGTAATGAGGAGCTGTTTTTGAAAGAATTTCATATAAGAATCAGTGACTGTCACAAGCCATTCATATTTCTGAAATGCATAAATGTACATTGCTGGATCTATATTCAAGTATCAAAACTGTATTTTGTTTTGAACCTTATTTGTAATTTGTGAAATTTAAAGATGCAAGGCGTAGAATAACATGGCTACGAATCGGTGCATTTCCAATATACACAAATACCGGTAGATTTGATGGACTTCCAAGGCACCAAGGAAAATACACCTCACTTTTTATTTGAATGTAAAGTTTATCATGATTTGCGCTGTCAATATTTCAAAATATTACCTTACCATATTGACCAGCAATACCTTTTATATATACTTTAAAATGTACTAATTCTTCACCCCAACAACAACAAACTATTCTAATTACATAGAGGAAGTATTGTTACTGTTTAGTTTGTATTGTACGTGGGCTTAAGGCATTTTACGAAATAAACTTGACAGATTGATTGATTGGGTTATAATTGTGTCTCAACAATCTAGCAAATACCCTACATTATCGGAGGGAATACCTGTTGGTTGCATTTCGGTTCGGTTATATGATAAATCGAACTTTTATACTCTCACTTGATGGCCACTGAATCTGAATTTTGTGAATATATATGTAAACATTGTAATTCTGGTCACATTGAAGACGAATTCCATGTATTGTTTGAATGCTCAAAATATGTTCATCTGCGTAATAAATACTCAGCATTTGTATCGTTTCCTGTAAGAGATAAACAAATATTGTCCAATCTATTAAATTCCAAAAATACTGATGTTATCAAAGCTATAGCAATGAAATTAAAACATGTTTTCTATTATCGAAATGTTACCACGTGATATAAACTATTATCTGCCTCTGTACTTGTACTATAGGCCTTATGGCCCGAAATACTGAATAAACTGAATCACTGAATCTGTACTTGTATTTGAATTTCGTGAGTAAAGATACGCACATTAACATTTATTTATGATGTTATTTCTGCTATGTTCCTTGTTTCCTTTCTTCAAAGTGAGCGTTAATCGAATGTGTCGATATTCCCGTGAATATAATACAAGGGTTCTTGAATGCCAATCAATGAGTCTGATCGACTGTACAATATGTTTAAATCATAAACATCACTAATTCGTTTGTTTCGTTGTCATCTGATATAAGGAAGCTAAACATTAAGCACACTAGTATGATTCAAGTCAATTTGATGAAATAATAAATTGATGAAGTTAAAACACCTCGTAACAAATTGTCATATCGGAGAGAAGCGATTAGTGCACCAAAATCATTAGTTTTAACAATGTCATTTAAATAGTATTTATTTCCAGATGTTTAACTACTACGAGTTTACTAAACAAACAGATTTGTTTTAAGTTTATTTTAGGAGAATCATTTATATAGGCTATTGAAGTCTGTTTGCTAATCCTTTTCCATCGACTTTTTCATAATTACTGGTGTGTTATTATTTTAAACATATTTATTTCACATTAGTGAACATATATTGTGGAGGGGATTGGCCAAAAACGTACAACACTTATGCTAAGGCCGCTCTCTTGAACATAATATCAATACACGTTTAATACATACACAACAGAACAAAGTAAATATAAATATGCGAAATTGTTTTCATTTCTACCAGCATCATGACATATCACCCAAACGTAAAAACGTAAACGTGTGTTATTTGTCATTTGGAAATAAAATACTGTTTAAATCAGATGTTATAGAGAAGGGATATTGACTAACAGTGTAACAAGTGCATACATGTCGGTCCCCTTGACGTCAATAGGATTTATAGATATAACATGTTACATACATTATAACAAGAAACAAATTCATATACAGTCGAACTTGTATTAGCGACCACCTCTATAGAGGGGCCACCTGCTAGTTACGGTCACCCTAAAGTCCCCCCGAGCGATTTTACGTTATATTTTACCTCTATAGAGCGGCCTCTTGTTAGATGCGGCCAGCGGCCACCCTAATTAAGTCCCGAGCGAAGGCAAGACTTGTTAGTAACGGCCATTTGCAATCACATGACTGTCACGTGATCGGGAAGTACGCTTGATCATTCACAGCAAGTGACCTCTCGGTGTCAATAAGCGAGCGTGTGGTCGTAATTAACATGTTGATTAGTTAGGTGTCACCCAACTCGATAACAATAGCGTGAGTACACAAGCCTGTTACACAAGCTTGTTACAAAACAATAAAAAATCAGTGACTATTTTAACAAATAATTTTTAAGATCATCATTTAACAAACTTTTAATGACTGTTATATCTTTATTGATTTTAAAAACTACATTGTATTTTTAATTCTGTATGTGAAATATGCTCTCATTTTAGAATAAAATATGATATTAGAATTTTCGTTAGTTGTCTTTGAGTATGACTGCACACCCGAACCTCTATAGAAAGGCAACCTCTATATAAAGGCCACTTTTGGCCGGTCCCTTGGGTGGCCTTTATAGACAAGTTCGACTGTATAACAATTACGAAGTATGTACATCCAATAATGAATTGGAAAAAAGTTAATGATATAATGAATTTATGAACAGACTGTAGAATATTAATATTCAACTGGTATAAAACAGAATCATTGCCATATAATACACCCTGTAAGGGGAAAAATTTCTCATAGAAATCATATATTATAATTGAGACACTTGAAAAAGTAAAGGATGCATTATCGTAAATGAAACGATTATAATTATTTATCACTATAATCATGTTTTCCTCTTTAGATACTGATATGAGGATATATTATAATAATTCATATAAGATTTCATTTACAAAACCATATTCTTGTTATTGCTGTACTTTATAATACCCCGAACAACGGTTGTGCGAATGTAACATGATTAAGTGTAAAAAAGTGTAACACCCTGAAACAGGGTCCGGCCTACACAGACCTATGAGACACCAATAACACAATGATAAAAATTCATTAAAATTGATAAAATGCGGTACATTAACCAATTACAATACATGAACATACCTACATTACATACACACACATAATATACATACATACACATACATACATATACATAATAAACATGGTATACATACATACATACGCTCTTCGTACATATTTACATTCATACATGGTCACACACACACACACACACTCACGCACACACACACACACACACACACATGTATACAATACATTCATATAAGCACATACCCATACATTAGTACATTAGTGCATTAGTACCAGTCTACACCACATACATACATATACCCATACATTAGTACATTAGTATACATGTATTAGTATGCACATACCTGTATACACTACACACATACACGCACATATCCATACGTTAGCACATTATACATACACACATACTAAGATATATGCATACATACATACATACATACATCCATACATTAGTACATGTATACGATACATACATATCCATCCATTAGTACATTAGTGTTAGGTGTTCAAATAAGCCTTATGGCTTGTTCGCAAATCCAGATTTCATTTTGTGAAATAAAATATGTTTAAACCATGTTACCCCTACCTCTTCAAGTTATTCTTATTCCTACTTTTCCAAAACCGACTATTTTACATGAAGAGATTTATTATACCCTTTTCACAAACACTTTAATCTTAGCAATTACATTTCATAGTTTATGCCGACGCCTCTCACTGTAACTAAATTAAAAATATCAGTCGGGGGTTTTATTGAGCCACGCACATTTTTTTGTTTGTTTTACCATATTGTTCATTATATATTAAGCTAAATATTCAAATATATACCTTTAAAAGTTCCTCCGAAATCGAAAATGTGTATTACACTATAGTTCCAAGAAACGTTGGCTATATTTACTCTAAGATTTCTGTACCATCCTCGTATTATAAGTTGAATAACACTCTCATCTCATTAACCCAAAGTGATTATTAATAACAGAACATGATGAAATGAACACGTATCAAAACTTGACCTAATCGGGGATTAAAACTAGACAGTTCACTGAACGACAGTTCAATATAATATTTTATCACATATTACACATTTCACTAAAATACACAATACTGTACAAGAGTATAGTACAAGATTATAAGAATAACAACATATATTACAAGCGTACAGGCACAATGTGTTACAGATATAACATCAGTAGTGCATAATATAAAAACCATTCATAATTTCGGCATATAATGTAGAAGTTAAGTATATACAATTATCCATCTATTTATATATCATGTCCACTGAAGTGAATCCACAACACACTGGTATTTTTATTAATTAATTCTTAATTTCGATGACTGAATCTATGATCTACATAGTTCACATGTCAGTACGCCATGACAACGTACACTTGATTAAGCCAATTAGGATAGTTGATTATAATCCGATATTCGTTAACAGGGGACAATTTATAGGTACCGATTCGGAAATATGAGTTAACTACATGCGATTGTGTTATATTTGTGTGTACAAAGGCATAGACCATACTTTATATCACTACTTGCTCTAAATGGAATAGTGTTTAATTAATAACAAATCATAGCCCATAGACATCCTAAATGCCATGTACCAATTAAAACAGTAAATGGATTAACGAAAGTTTGGTAATGAAAACCAGAGCAATGTCATTGTCCTTGGTATCTATAGCAGATGAATTGTGAACTATATTATCCAATATTTAAAATGATTTAATAATAAGGATTATAATCTTATACCACATGATGCTTGTTGTTTCCTAACAATCAGCGAAATGTGCGCGAAATGTTCGCGAAATGTTCGCGAAAACGGTGTACTTAATTCTGCACAGTAGTGTATATATATGTATATATATTCTTTCCACAGGTCATCCTCGCTTCCTGAATCAACTTGGTACAGGGGTAGATGTGGTAGGCGTGACAGGGGAGTGGCTCTCGGCAACTGCTAATTGTAACATGTGCGTACACTTTCCTCTTTTATAACTTACAAATATCTTCTCATGCAAATAGATAGTTTTATTATGTCATACATCACATAAAAATACATGTTGTAGTCATTTGTTCTGATCACTTGGTCGCAGACAGTTTTGGTAGGCAGCAAGATTAGTAAGCAGAGCTGACAAAATGCTTAATACTTTTTTTTATTCTTTTCTACGTATATTATTCGTTGTTCACGACTGAAACACACAAACATAGATCAGTATTGCTGATTAGTCTGCCCCCATGGGGTGCCCGGGTTAGAATAGGCCCTCAGTTCCTCCTGCTTGTCGTAAGAGGCGACTAAAAGGGGGCAGTCTGTTTGCTGTGGACTGCGACCTGTACGGGTGGAGGAAGGATGCCTGGTGGTTGAGGGATGTGTTTAGCTTAAAGCTAACACTGAACAATACACTGCTTCGGCCCCGACTTCATCTAGACAGGTGGCCAGATTGGCCCGGTCTGGTCAATCGGCTGGTCATGCCAAGCACTTGGTTGCGCACATCTCTTCTATCCTTCTTCTTACGCTGCTAACTCTCTCTTTACAATTATTTTCTTTACTTTCTTTGTGCTCTCTTGCATACCTTCACCACCTTTCCACAATGCTGTCCTTCCTGATGTACTATATTCCTACTCTCTGCACTCTTTCTTAGTGCTCTCTTGCACACATTCATTTACTTTACTCGGCTTCCAAGATAGCGGTGGCCCATGGGCCAATCCAGTGAAACATTGGCAACGTTTTAGTGGGGTATATCATTCTGGTATCCCCGGTGCAGGCAGGAGGAGACCCGCTGACATACAGCATTGCCCTTGTTGGTACTCTATAGTGGGTCGGGATCCAGGTTGATGAAATGTTTACCAACCGAACATGACCCGTTCAGTTAAAAACAAGCGAAATCTTTCAACGGATGATTGTCCCTCTTCTGACCAGGAGGCAACATCATCAAAATCAACTTAACTTTCAAGTCTTCCAACTGAAAACTTTCAACTTTAACTTCAACTTCTTCCGGTGCAGGCAGCAGGAGACCCGCTGACATACAGCATTGCCCTTGTTGGTGCTCCGTGATGGGTGGGGATCCAGGTTGATGAATATTTACCAACCGAACATGCCCCGTTCATACAAAAACAAGCGCAATCTTTCAACGGATGATTGTCCCTCTTCTGACGAAGAGGCAACAACATAAAAATAAATAAACATTCAAAATCATCTTACTCAAATCTTTCAAGAACAGCTTCAACTAATTCAAACTCATGCACTTTTCCTCGGTTTTTGGTCATATCATCAACTGATGATAAACCTCTACGGCTTAATCCCTTCGCCACCGCCAAGACCATTTAGGGTCTTGCTGGTGATGTGAAGGATGTCAAGAAGATCAGGAATGGGTTCCTGCTTGTGGAAGTTAAATCTAAACAGCAGGCAACATCACTTCTAACTTTGAAGAAAATTATTGATAAACCTGTTGAGGTTTCTCCACACAAATCTTTAAACAGCAGCAAAGCCATCATCTGGGACAAGGATCGATGTCTCGAGGATTCATCTGAACAAGAGCTCCTTGACAACCTCAGGAACCAGGCAGTGACTGCAGTAAAGCGGTTCTCTATCAAGAGAGAATACAACATCATCAATACCCACACCTATCTTCTAACTTTCTCAACTCCACAAGCTCCAAAAACAGTTTATGCAGGATATTACAAACTCCCCACGGAACTGTATATCCCTAACCCCCTCCGTTGCTACTGGTGCCAGAAGTTTGGCCATGGAAGCAACTCCTGCAAAGCGGATGAGCGTGTTTGTCCTCAGTGTGGCAAACTCGAGGATGAAAGCCATCCAGACAAGTACAAGGAGTTGCCTAAATGCGCCAACTGTGCTGGCGAACACTTGGCTTCGTCCAAGGAGTGCCCACGGATCAACAGGAATCTAAAATCCTCAAACTTAAATTCACGCAGAATATCTCTTTCCCCGAAGCAAAACGCCTGGTTCTTGAGGGTCCTAAACCCTCATACTCAACCATAGTATCATCAGCAACTGCCACTAATTGCTCTGTATCAACTCAGACAGACATTCAGTGGGTGAGTGATCCCCCAACTCAATATAAACTTCGCTCTTCAACATCTTCCACCATAGGTACCATGACATTCCCTCTTCTGTCACTTTCAAATCCTACAAAGCCAGCTTCTCAAACCAAAGACCTAAAAGCAAATCAAAACTCAAACCAGAAATCAAACTCAAAAACTGAAAACAAAACCAAAAACAAAACATCAAACCGCACTCCCAAAGGCCAAAGGAACGCGGTCGAGATCCACAAAAAGTTTGGATCTCTTGACGTTTGGCTCTGATGATGTCCTTATGGATGCATCAGACACAGCTTCAATCAACAACTCACCCAAGAAGGGGCAGAGGGGTCGGTCCTTTGACGGACGTCTTTCTCCAATAAAACATCCACCATGAGGCTTTTAATATCATATTTTATCCTCCAGTGGAATTGTCGAGGCTTTAAGGTCAATTTTAACGAATTGGGCTTGCTAGCCCAAAAGTACAATCCCCAAGCTATATGCCTTCAAGAAACTCATTTTAAAGAATCTGATCAAGTTGCAATGAGACAATTCACTTTTTACAATTCTTTCTCCCCTTCTGCTGAGTTATCCACAGAGTAATTCCATTAAAAACACAATTACAAGCTGTAGCTTATCATTATTTAAAACTTTAACTCTTTGTTCTTTATATATTCCACCATCTCAAGATCTAACTATAAAAGATCTTGATCAACTTGTTACCCAATTACCTAAACCTTTTATTATCATGGGTGACTTCAACGGTCACAATCCCCTAGACTCTAGGGGTAAAATACTAGAAAGTTTCCTTACCCAAAATTATTTATGTCTATTCAATGATGGTTCAAACACATATCTACATCCTGCTACAGGATCATATACAGCTATAGATTTATCAATAACTGATGCATCCCTTTTACATGACTTCTCATGGTCAGTACATGAGGATACGTGTGGGAGCGACCACTCCGAAATTGTATTAGAACCCTCATCACCTATTCCCGAGGAGCACAATTCTCATTGGAAATTTTCTAAGGCTGTACATAAGGGGTACATTTTCTGCCCTATGCCGTGATCGTATTATATTTGATGAAATAGTTTATGCAACTGATCCTGTTGAGGCCTTTTCTAAAGGTCTCATTGATATAGAAACTGAAACTATATCTAAAACCTCGGCAAATGCATGCATTCACAAGCCATGGTTTAATGAAACCTGTGATACTGCCATTAAGGCACGTAAAAAAGCTGAACGCAAGCTCAGTAAACGACCTACAAGAATTAACTTAGATAACTGTCGCAAGGCTCGAGCTCAAGCTCGTCGCACAGTCAACCAACAAAAACGCGAATCTTGGAGAGGCTACGTGTGCTATATGAGTATTACATAATGTGCGACATATACTCACAAGATACTAGGTTTACTCATATATCATATAGTTCATAAACAAAAATGTGATCTTAGCATACATTCTTTACATGATGCATAGGATGTAAGGATGTGTGACAAGCTGATTTAATGTCATTTTGAGTATTACACGACTTGCGACAGATATTCATTAGATATTACATGATTGTGTGGCAATTTATTTGAGAGAAGTTTATTCACATACCATATAGTTCATATAAAAAGTTTAACAAAGATTTTAACATACATATTCAGTACTTGTTGCATGGAATGTAATAAGATGTTGATATAAGTGTACTATTTGAGTATAATATTCCATTTGCGACAGGTAGTTATGAAACTCATGACGATGGATTACTTATCACACTTCAATGAAATTCTATTACAAAAAATATAAAAAATAAAAAAATAGTCCAAGATGATATACCGTATTCATCCTAATAAACGCCCTCTCCTAATACCCCCCCCCCCCAATATCTTCTTTATTGTGATTTAAATAAAGAATATTATGACCCGGAAATAGTGTTTAAATATTCGTTCTGCACCATGTGTTATCAGCTGATTGTGTTTATGATGCCGTTCATTTGTGGTTATATTTAGATTCCTAGCCAAATAAAGTTTCATTGGATAAGAGTAATGACGCGGCAAGATGGCGGATTCAATCACTCGATGTATCTTCGTGAGTGTTAATTAGTTTAAATTTCCATTGCAAATTGTGTATCAGTACCGGTTGGAATTTGATACAAATAATAAACTGCGACATTTAACTCTTCTTTACATCTATTTCACACACTTATTTTGATTAAAACTATGAAATAAGATAGATGTTTCTTTTTCTTTTGGACACCAAAAGACATTGTTGTAATAAACGCCCCCTTTTTTATGATTTTTAAAGTCATTTTTAATAAACGCCCCCTTTTTCCAATTTTTTTAACGCCCAGGGCTTCTATTACGGCGAATACGGTAGGCAAAATCTTTTTACTTTCAAGATTTATAAAACAGGTTTACTGGTGCTTACCATTTTCTTGTCTTTGGAAGCTAGACATTCTAATGCATTTGTATAGCATCTGATATCCAGTGACATTAATATTACCTTAATGCATTATGGTCTCCCTTACCTTCATACCGGTGTAGTTTAACTGTTCCTCGTTAAAAATGATGGGTTTATTGATTCAGCTTAAAATAATGACAAAGGGAAATATATGATCTTGACAAATATCTATCTCATATTTTGGTTTATATCTTCATCACACTTTAACAATTTATAAAAAAAAGTTCATCATAAAGCCTTCAATATTTAATATTAATACTTTATGTCAAACAGAAAATGTCGCTACATAGATCAAACTATACATATGCTGTCACCACATGTTAAGTTATACATATTCTGTCAATATATGTAACTCTTGTTAACCTTATTTTGCTCTGTTGTAGCCTAGAGTTTATAAAAATAGCCACTATCATCATAACTAGTGTCATTATCCATTAAATAAACCTAATGTTCAAGCCAACTTAGGATGGTTCTTTATGTTACAAACCTGAAATATTATAAAGCGATATCGTGTGTTTAAATCCTATCAATGGATAGTTTGGACTAGAAAAATGCATTTTAAACGTCTAGAATCGTATGCACAGCTGATTATGAGAGACCATTATGTAACAACATATAAGGTTATTCATGAATTAGACCTACAAATCATTTTTTTCAGGATGCTCTGTATATTATTATATATCAATTATGTTTTAAGTAATTATATTGGCATTTTATATTTACAATGCATTTACTATTGAATAAATGTGATTTGAATTCATTTAACTAAAAAGAACAAAACGTGATAAAGGAAAATTTTCACAATCACCTGTTGCGTAGATTAAATATTGATACCCCTAGCTAATCAAATTTGCGCCACCCAATCTGGGGTCGTTATATATACACAATGGCGGGAGGGTACGATTAAAACATGGTTCAATGTTGACAAAACACAATTATTTCTCCTACGTAAAATGTCATCACAAAATTCAGTTCTTGAATGTAATGGAATATACATGCCGTTAAACAAATAACGCCTTTGTCTGACAATGCAAAGCTAAACCGAAATAAATTTATTACCCCTAATTAGCGGCAACCAAATGAGATACACTGGCATTACACAACTCAACACGCTGTGCACGGGCCGTGAACATAACTCTTTAATTACCCTATTCTGTTCAAATACACAGACAGACGGTTTAGGATACACTTCACATAAAATATATATATAGATATATAACCACCTTTTAGGGTTATTAGAGACTGGATAAAATATAAATATGGAAAGTTAATGCTATATATTTGAGTATAAATGTACATACATAAGAGACACAGCTACCCTAATACAATGTAAAATATAAAATCCGTTTCTGGCAGTAAACAGATATTGTAAAAAAGTAAAACTAAAGGTAAAACCTTTCTTGTTATAAATGTTTATTATTTGAACAAATGACGTAATTTTTCGGGTAATATTTAGCTGGTGTATTCTGTACTCAACCGCAAAAGAAACGTCACCATACAATCTACAAGATATTTCATTCCACGAGTGATACTCAAGACTGAAACAGAGATACATCATGTCTTCAGAAGGATAACTTACCGAAACCTGAAATTTCTAAATATTATCTATGCATATTTCTGAGAAACACACCTTTTAAGAATTGGCAATTCTCAAACTCCACGTTTTCGAATCTCCTTTACTAGATGATATAGGAGAGTTCAAAAGGATTTTTTTTGCATTTTTATGACATCCTACAGTAAAGACGAATCAACAAATTTAAGTTCAAGATGGTTATTCATGTCGACACCATAATTTATTTTATGTAGTTTCTACATTTTGTACATTTGACTTACATGCCAAAAACATTTTGAAAAAGCGATTTCAACACTGCAACTGTATTTGAACTGACATTAAAAAAAAGTAATATTTTCTAACGTATGAAATTGTGAGTTCTTCTTTATTAAATATGTGTCCATCATATACATTCAAAATCTACTTTCTCAGACAGCAATATTTAGGGGTTGGTGACATTTCTTTTGCGGTTGAGTGAATGATAATCTTACAATCAGACTCTGAAAAAAGTACATGTATGTATTCTGAAAGTATTGCCAATTTATCAAATATTGAAAAGAGACTGTAAGAAATGGAATTTTAAGAGAGCCTCCTTTTCAAAGTGTTTGATTAACCTTGAAAAAATAGACATTCACAGTGTAAACAGCTAAATCAACATTGTAAATAGTAGTATATCATATAGATTGCATAGACGGTCTTCTGATGATTGGCATTACAACCAGGGAAAATATTAATTTGTTCCAAATTTGTAATCATATTTGCAGGCTTCATCTTTTGGCAAGTACAACTATTTTATCCCACTGGCATACAATACTGTGGTATATAGTCTTGTCTTGTCCGTCTATCCGTGATTATGGATACAACTTTTATTTTCTTGAATTAATAAGTAACTCAACGAGTGTTTCATGTACATATGACAGGAGAGGTCGCATTTACTCCGATATATAAAAACTTATAATAGAATATTGATTTTTGTGTATTCAACTTGTAAATTCCCTCCAAAGACATGATAAATATACACCAAATTTTACACCTTGACATAAGTCAATTTAGGGAGTGTTTCATTGCTTAAACGAATCAAGTACATTTATTTAACAACTCTTTTCATTGATTGGACAGTATTATTAAGCAACTGATTACACTTCCTACCCGTTATAGAGCTCTTTATTTCCATAAGAACGGCTTGCTACATTCCGTTTAAAGACAATATATTTAATATCATTTAAAACTATATTTGCAAATATTGAATCTCATATAAACATGATGTTTACAAACATTTAATCTTGATTAAATGTGATATTTACAAATATTAAATCTGAATTAAATAAGATATTTACAAAACTTTACAAATATTTACAAATATTTACTCCGGATTAAATATGACTAAATATGATATTTACTCCAGGATTAAATATGACTAAAGATTATATTTACTCCGGGATTAAATAGGAGTAAATTATTAAATATCATGTGTTTTCCCATAGGTCAATTCAGCGGGCAGTGGTCCATAATTCCCATTCTCTATACCAATGTGACTCGCCGGCTGGGTGTGTGAGGCGGACGGGAGCCTAAACCCATCACCGAGCCCCCCTTCTGAAGTGCTGAAGAAATATGATATATTCATCAACATTATTGTTTTTAAAAAGCACTTCGTGTCTGTAATATGCATGTCGAAGGATGGAAATCACCCTCACTACGGTAGTTATTGAAATCAACTCTGCGAGGGCTTTGCCCGAGCAGTGTTTATTTCAATAACTACCGTAGTGAGGGTGATTAAACGACTTACACCACGCGGTCATACTTATTTAGTACGCTTGTAGCTTATTAGGTGTGATTAGAAGCATCAACAAAAGTATAGTTTCATTTTTTCTTATAAAATAACCTGCCCTAGGTCAGTTATGTTTTCCGCCCCACTGTACAGTACATCTAAACGCAAAACTCAGCGACCACGTGGTATCAAGTGCACGTGATTCTCGTGCAAGATTGTCAACACATTGTACTGAGGTGTGGCAAAATGCATTCGGAATCAGACGAAGATATTGTGAGGTCGTCGCAGGACATGGAAGCAGAACTGGAGCTAAAGAGAAATTCAAAAGGGCGACGATAATCCACGTTTTCATAATTCTTATTTAGATGTATGACAGAGTGGCATATGCTATTCCAGAAAATACCCTGAAGAAAGACAAAAGGGGCTGGACAAAGACATAAATAAAAGGTGAGCACCACTGCAGTATAGAAATGTTTGTGAAGTTCGAATTAAACACTTACTAAACAGTACGTTTTATAATTTGTTATGTTATACATGTAAACAAGAAAATCAAGTATTTCCCTCTGTAGCGACTGAAATATTGCCACGTGACGATAAACATCACTCTACTGTATTTTTTATTTATTTAAATTATTGTCTTGGGGGGGGGGGTTAAATATTCCAAACGTTATAAATGGTGTAATTTACAGAGTATTGACTGCTAACGAAAACTACCAGTTTGATGATAGTCGACTTAGTATCTTGATATTATAAAAGGCAAAATTTACTTCTGATCAAAATCCGGACAATGCATCGCGATTGAATTTTGACACTTTTTTAAACGACCGTGCATGTGACTGGGACGTGTAGTTTGGGTTTCTCTACATCTATAATGATGTTGCTCAATTTTAATTGGAAACTAGTAATTATACAATATATATATATGGCAATTATGGATGGATATGCAAGTTGAGTGAAATTATTTGTAATGTAAACGTTTGCGTACATTTGTATCTAGTTTTGTCGCCTTTTTTACAGTTTAAACATTTTGGAAAAAGTAAAAATTAGATGTTCGTAATACAAAATATATATCATGTCCAAGTGCACATTTTCATCTTAATTTGGATTCGAATGTGTTAATCTTTCAATATTTATTGACTACATTTTCCATTTTCCTGCTCTCTTTCAGTTTTGTGAACCTATTTGAAAACAAGATGACGAGCAACGAAGACCCCTCAGTGCTATCTTTGACGATAGATCTACAGAGTGGAACAAGATCCCGGCAAAGTCACATGAAAATGTCAAAAAGCAAACATGTAATTTGAAAACGGTGGTTCACTTCAATTAAATGCTTCAAATGTGTGTTGTGTTTCTCTTTCCAAAGTCCGTATTGCCAAAGTTTAACTTTCCTTTATTCTCAGGCGGCAGAATAGTATCCAAGGTATCTTGAGAAGCAATGTCCAATAACAATGCACATACCTTACAACTGAATTTGTTGAGGTAGGTTATTTTGGTTATGCACAAACTGAAGGTAGTTATTTCGAGGTCGTTTTAAAAATTTAGAAAACGAACTGACATTTGGAATTTTCGAATATCGACTAGACAGGCAAGACAGGCAATATTCGAAAATTCCCAATGTGAAATTTTCGAGGCGAAGCCGAGAACGTCATCTATCTGACCGAGAGTTTTAAAACATTGTTTTGGCAAATAACGTCAAATAACTACCTCGGACGGGTACATAACCAATAAAACCTACCTCAACACAAGCAGATAACCAAGGTTAGAGTCGGTTATCCCAAAAAAAAAGACTCGTCAGAACAAAGGAAATAACTTGACCTAGTGGTGTAAACAAACACTATATGTGTTCATGACAAGTTCATTCTCTAGTTTATCTACATTTAATATTGATTAATATTGTTGAAAATTGATCAAGTCATTTTACATGTTTTCTTTATCTTGTATACTGCTGTGCGTTTGCAACTGTATGCCTATCAAATACAGAATATTACTTTGGATTTGTGGAGTTGTGATTTAAAATATAAAAATGACTTTACTGACTTTGGTACTGTTTTCATAATATGATGCCCCAGTGTCTTTCAATTGTACATATATACTTATACTTTGCATGACAAATTTAAAAGAATATTTCTCCACAGTGACTGTCGGTTGAATAATATAACAAATATGTTGACATCATAAAGGCATTTTAGACATCTGGATGTATAACTTGGGCATTTGCAATCATTTTACTATTTTACTACCCCCTGGGGAAATTTGGATACCCCTAGGGAAATCGACTACCCCCTAGGGCAATTTAACAAACCGGAGCATTTCAACTTAATATCAGGGGCAATTTGACAAAATCATCTGTATCATGGTTACATTTTGGATAACACCACCTTCAATAGTACAAATTCTACAATACATATACGTTTTACTCATCTGAGGCATTTGTAGGTGGGGCAGTTTGACTATAGTACTAGCAAAATGACTCGATAAGGGAGTAATTGTGTCGAAAGCATATGACCCAAAATAAATGTTAGCTTCGTCATGATATCCAGATATTGATTTTTGTGATTTTAATCAAATTATGACTTATATCAATATGACATATCTGTAGAAAAACATATCTGACATATTTTCGTATCTCAATCTGCTTTAAAAAAACCTGCTATAATGTGTGTATAATACATTGATGCGACTTCACTTTCTCTCATTGAGCAGGTTCACGTATGAGGTAGCTCCCGTCTTCACGCTAATGGAGGATATAATTCTGCAACGCATGCGCAATCTGGTTGGTTGGAATGATGGTGACGGAATATTCGCTCCAGGTGAGACATCCATGTAATGCAGTATGCAATAAAAGTAATCGAGTAAGATAAGATAAGATAAACTTTAGCATCCCAGATGGGAAATTCGTCTTACATTCAAAGAGTCTTTGATAGTATACAATACAAAATAACAATACATGAATACAATATAAAAAATAAATAAATACTTACATTGCGTTGATGGGTACTAAATGTGACATATATATATGCCACATTTTAATCAGCCATGTCGTGTTTCAAGAGTTACATAATTGCTATTTAGTGCGGAGGTTTAGAATTCATATACTGTATGGGACAAACGATTTTGATGCTCTGTTAGTTTTTAAATGCCAGATTTTGAAACGACGTCCAGATGGTAGAAATTCATAATATTCATTTAGAAAGTGCGATGGGTCTGATTGAATGGCTAGAGCCTTGTTTTTAACTCTAGAATCAAACAGGAATGAAAGACGTAAATTTCACTGGAGGTGTTTACAATTTTGTCAATTTTATTTTTGTTTGTCTTAGAGGAAGATTTCCATACCATGCATGGAAGCAGAACGTCAGAATGATATTGATAAAAGTTTAGTAGAATAATCTCAGAATACTGCTGTCTACATCGAAAGATCGTAATTTTCGCAGAAAGCCTTTGTTGTGCCTTAGCATGTACACGGTGTGAATTAGATTTCCATGAAAGTTTGTTGTCAATTACCAGATATTTATACTCGTCGACTATTTCAACTTCCTGCCCGTCAATATTAACTGGCCCTAGTTTTTCCTTTTTCGTACGGAAATCAATTATTATTATTAGGTGAAATTCAAACAAGAGGATAATTGAGATACACAGTCATTTGTATAGAGAGTGAAGAGGACAGGAGACAGGACACATCCTTGAGGAGCACCGGTATCAGAGTGTAGAATTCACTCGAACACGTTGAGGACGATTAACCAAGAAAGCTTCTACCCATTTGATGATCTTACTGTTTACTCCCATGTGGAATAATTTTGTTATCATAAGATGTGGCTGGATTGTATTAAAGGCAGAAGAAAAGTCTTCAAATAGTATTCTTACATATGCTTTTGAATTTTGAGTATAGATCTTATAGTGCATCCTCAAAACCGCGTCAGCCCTATAAGCAAACTGAAGAGGGTCCATTAGATGTCCAGTATTTTTTATAATTAGGTTTAGGATAATACGCTCGAAACATTTCATGATTATTGGGGTTAGAGCTACTGGGCGATAGTCATTGAGGATTGAAGGTTTGGACTTTTCGGAACTTGGATTAAATGTGACGTTTTCCATATTGCTGGTATATGATGGGTGTCAACAGACATCTGAAACATCACTCGGAAGATCCCGCACATCTGTTCACAACATTCCCGAAGTGCAATGCCTGGTACTCCATCAGGGCCACTAGCTTTCCTAATGTTTATCTTTCTAAATGCTAACATTACGTCAGTATTCGTTATTACTAAGTTATCATCTTCGGGTAGGCTTTGAATGAAAGCACTCCTACTCTGGGTGAAGTCACGTATATGAAACCTAGAATAGAATTGATTGAGATCACTAGCAAATGAAACATCGTTTTGCTTGTTAAAAGACTTATGTTTACTATCGTTACCAATCATACTTTTAATTCCGTTCCATGCTGCTTTTAAATTAATACAACGGAATTCCTTCTCAATTTTATCTTTATACTCAAGTTTGCACTTGTTTGTCAGACGTTTGATATCCCGTTGAATCTCTTCCACCCTTATTCTGTCTCATGAGCAGAAAGCACGCTTCTTCTCATATAGGAGTCCTTTCAGCTCAATACTGACCCAAGGTTTATTATTAGGGAAGATCTTTATGGCTTTGGACGGAATAATGTCATCAATATTTAATGTAATCTGTAACAAGATTGTTCAGCTCATCCAAATCAGTTGATGTTTCACAGAAGGTTTACCACGCAGTACATTCAAAGCAGCCCTTGAGTTGGTCAAGAAATTCTTTATTCCAAAGTTGAACAGATTTAATAATTTGCTTTTGTGCTTTCAGTTTTTGTTTTGGTACAATATAGACAGAGTTATGGTCTGACTGACCAAGTGGTGGTTTAGCAAAAGATTTATAAGCGTCTTTAATGGTTCCGTAGCACAGATCCAGGGTTTTTCTTTTCCGTGTGAGGCAAGTGACATATTGGTGATAGTGCGGAAGAACTTTATTTAAAACACAGCCATTGAAATCTCCCAGAATCAATGTTGGTGCATCAAGTGAAATTGTTTCTAGCTTATTGATGTGAGCGGACAGCATCGGCCGCTTTGTTTGGGTTTGCTTTCAGATGAATGTAAACAACCGTTGCAAAGATTTGACCGAACTCTCTAGGTAAATGTGTGGGCCTCATTGATAGGGATAACAGTTCAATATCTTCCGTGCACGATCTCTCTCTCCCTTACAGTATAATTACTCCACCATCGTTCATTAATGTATATACAAACCCCGCCACCAACTTTCTTTCCGGTGATGTCATTGTCTCTGTCCAATCTGATGGGATCGTTTAATCCTTGGATACGCAATGAATCTTCAGAGATTGTGTCATTTAACCACGTTTCCGTGAAGCACAATAAGCACGATTCCCTGTATTTATAAATATATCTCACACTCAGTTCAAGTTCGGAAAATTCTTGCCGTAAGGATCATAACAAGAGGAGGGCGAGTTTTCCTGGCTCTTATCCGCTGTCTCAAACCCCCCTTCTTTCCTCTTTTCCGCTTTTTCCGACAATTCTTAGAACATTCTATCGGTAAGTCAAGTGGCACACTGAAATCCTACAAGAAGTTGTTGGATGTCCACCATCTTGGATGACGTCCAACGGACTTGTAGCGGTCGCGCTGTTCAGCTGGTGCAGTAGGATGATTACTGTGAACTTCATTATGACGAATAAAACATTTGTACAATATAATTATATAAATTCACTTCTAAACTCACTTTGAGATCAAATTTCAATAATACAAAACAGGGCTCTTTGAAAGCGTGTCGCCACGGAGCAGCGCCACTCGTGAAAAAAGTACTTATCACAATATGACATATCCACTGTCGAGTAAAAGTACTGAAATCAAGATACGATATGCACTACCGACTACAAGTGCTTACTACAATGTTACATATGCACTGTCGAATATCAGTACTTACTATAATGTAACATATATGTACTATCGACTGTCAGTGCTCACCTAAATATAACATTTGCACTGTCGAGTATCAGTGTTCACCACAATATAACACATAAACTGTCGAGTTTCAGTACCTACTACAATGTAACATATGCACTGTCGAGTATCAGTCCTAACTACAATATTACATATGCACTATCGACTATCAGTCCTCATCACAATATAACATATGCACTGTCGAGTATCAGTACTATCTACAATATAACATATGCACTGTCGAGTATCAGTCCTAACTACAACATTACATATGCACTATCGACTATCAGTCCTCCTCACAATATAACTTATGCACTATCGACTATCAGTGCTTACTACAATATAACATGTACATTGTCAAGTATCATTACTTACTAAAATGTAACATATGCACTATCGACTATCAGTCCTCACCACAATATAACATATGCACTATCGACTATCAGTCCTCACAACAATATAACATATGCACTATCGACTATCAGTGCTAATCACAATATAACATATGTACTATCGACTATCATTGCTAATCACAATATAACATATGCACTATCGACTATCAGTGCTAATCACAATATAACATATGCACTGCACATGTCGAGTATCAGTACTTACTACAATGTAACATATGAACTGTCGAGTGTCAGTGCTAAATACAATGTAATATATGCACTATCTACTAATAATGCTCATCACAATGTAATATATGCACTATCGATTCTCAGTGCTCACCATAATATAACATATGCACTGTCGAGTATCAGTCCTCACCACAACATTATTTATGCACTGTCGAGTATCTGAACTGTCGAGTATCAGTCCTAACTACATTATAACATATGCACTATCGACTACCAGTGCTCATCACAATATAACATATGCACTGTCGAGTATCAATACTTACTACAATGAAACATATGCACTGTCGACTATCAGTGCTACCCACAATATAACATATGCACTATCTACTATCAGTAATCACTACAATATAACTAATGCACTGTCGAGCATCAGTCCTTATTACAATATATAAGATACCTACGGCAATAAAACACAAGCGGTCAATGGGACCGACAGCGTGGTTAATGAGACAATAAAACATGCTCGTGATTTTAGACGACAGATAGAGCGTCGCTTAGCAAATGACGCCATATTTTACGTCACTTTGAATGTCCAATGCTAGAAAATGTGTTCTACGACGGGAGGCATTATTAATATTACATCTCATATAAGAAATAGAAGACTCGTTGTTCTTTATCCTAGAATAAACCATAGCAGAGAGCAAAAAACACTCAGAGCTGCGCCCTTCGTGTTTTATGCCCCCTGCTATGTTTTATTCAACGATAAAGTACGACAACTCGTCTTCTATTTCTTAAATAACATATGCACTGTCGAGTATGAGTCCTAATTACAATGTAGCATATGCACTATCGACTATCACTGCTCACCAAAATATAACATATGCACTGTGGAGTATCAGTACTAACTAGAATAGGCCTCCTGCTTGTCGTAAGAGGCGACTAAAGTGGGGCAATCTGTTTGCCGTGGACTGCCACCTGTACGGGTGGAGCAAGGATGCCTGGTGGTTGAGGGTTGTGTGTAGCAGAATGCTACCACTGACCAATACATTGCTTCGGCCCCGACTTCATCTAGACAGGTGGCAAGATCGGTCCCGTCTGGTCAATCCTGCTATCCTTCATCTTCCGCTGCTACCTCTCTTTACAATTATTTTCTTTACTTTCTTGGTGCTCTCCTGCATACCTTCACCACCTTTTCACAAAGCTTTCCTTCCTGATGTACTATCCCTACTCTCTGCACACATTCATCAAGTTTACTCGGCTTCCAAGATAGCGGTGGCCCATGGGCCAATCAAGTGCAACATTGGCAACGTTTTAGTGGAGTATATCATCCTGGTATCCCCGGTGCAGGCAGGGGGAGACCCGCTGACCTACAGCATTGCCCTTGTTGGTACTCTGTAGTGGGTCGGGATCCAGGTTGACGAAATGTTTACCAACGGAACATGACCTGTTCAGTTAAAAACAAGCGAAATCTTTCAACGGATGATTGTCCCTCTTCTGACCAGGAGGCAACATCATCAAAATCAACTTAACTTTCAAGTCTTCCAACTCAAAACTTTCAACTTTAACTTCAACTTCTACTTCAAATCCAAGCACCTTTCAAGCTCGATTTCTGGTCATATCATCCACTGATGATAAACCTCTCCATCTTAATCCTTTCGCCACCGCCAAGACCATTCAAGATCTAGCCGGTGATGTAAAGGATGTAAAGAAGATTAGGAATGGGTACCTTCTTGTGGAAGTAAGAACAAAACAACAGGCAACATCACTTCTCACCTTGCAGAAAATTATAGATAAACCTATTCAGGTTCCCAACATACATCTCTAAACAGCAGCAAAGCCATCATTCGGGACAAGGATCACTGTCTCGATGATTCATCAGAACAGGAGCTCCTTGACAACCTCAAGAGTCTGGCGGTGACTGCTGGTTAGCAGTTCACTATCAAAAAGGAGTGCAACATAATCAAGACATGCACCTACCTCTTAACTGTTTTAACTCCACAAGCTCCTAAAACAGTGTATGCAGGGTATTACAATATTTTAACTATCTATCCTTAACCGCCTCCGTTGCTACCAGTGCCAGAAGTTTTGCCCATGGAAGCAACTCTTGCAAAGCGGATGAGTGTGTTTGTCCTCAGTGTGGCAAACTCGAGGATGAAAACCATGCAAACATCTGCAAGGAGTTGCTGAAATGCGCCAACTGTGCTTGTGAACACTTGGCTTCCTCCAAGGAGTGACCACGGAGGCAGCAGGAATCTAAAATACTCAAACTTAAATTCACACAGAATATATCTTTCCCCGAAGCAAAACACCTGGTTCTTGAGGGTCCTAAACCCTCATAGTCAACCATAGTATCATCAGCAAGTACCACTAAATGCTCTGTATCAACTCAGACGGACATTCAGTGGTTGAGTGATCCCCCAACTCAATAGAAACATTGCAATGAAACTTCATTCCACAATATGTACCATGACATTCCCTCTTCTGTCCTTTAAAGAGCCTATCAAGCTGACAGGATCTAAAATACCTCCCAACTGCAAATTCCGATCAATCCAACTCAAAACATACTTCCAAAAATTCCAAATCCAAAACAGCAAACCGCACTCCCAAAGGCCTTAGGAGTGCGCTCGAGGTCTACAACAAGTATGGATCTCTTGACCTTGAGTCTGATAACGTCCTTATGAACGCATCAATTGTCTCTTAACAACTCGCCCAAAAAGGGGCACAGGGTTCCATCCTTGGACCGTCGCTTCTCCCCAGTAAAACATCCACCATGAGACTTTTAATATTATATTTTATCCTCGCATCTATGGCGATTCTCCAGTCGAATTGTCAAGGCTTTAGGGTCAATGTTAATGAATTGGGCTTGCTAGCCCAAAAGTACAATCCCCAAGCTATTTGCCGTCAAGAAACTCATTTTAAAGAAGTTGCAATTAGACCATTCACTTTTGATAATTCTTTTTCCCCTTCTGCTTATAGGGCAAAGGGGAGTGCATCAATTAATACGTGATGGAATTATCCACAGAGTAATTCCATTAAAAACACAATTACAAGCTGTTGCTGTCAGCTTAGAATTATTTAAAACTTTAACTCTCTGTTCTTTATATATTCCACCAACTCAAGATCTCACTATAAAAGATCTTGATCAACTTGTTACCCAATTACCTAAACCTTTTATCATCATGGGTGACTTCAATGGTCACAATCCCCTCTGGGGTAGTAATACCTTAGATTCTAGGGGTATAAGACTCGAAAGATTCCTCAATCAAAATGATTTATGTCTATTTAATGATGGCACAAACACATATCTACATCCTGCTACAGGTTCATATACAGCTATAGATTTATCAGTAACTGATGCGTCTCTTTTACAAGATTTTTCATGGCTGATATGGGTACATTTTCTACCCTCTGCCGGGAACATATTATATAAGATGAAATAATCAATACAACTGATCCTGTTGAGGCCTTTTCTAAAGGTCTCATTGATATAGCAACTGACACTATCGCTAAAACCTCGGCAAATCCACGCATTCACAAGCAATGGTTTAATGAAACCTGCGATACTGCCATTAAGGCACGTAAAAAAGCTGAGCTTAAACGACCTAATTGTCGCAAGGCTCGAGCTAAAGCTCGACACACAGTCAACCAACAAAAATGCGAATCTTGGAGAGGCTATGTCTCTAAGATTAGCCCTTTAACACCTGTAAGTCTGGAATATGATTAGTAGAATTAAAAACAAAGGTTCCAAATCTACAATAAAACGTCTTAATGTCAACCATTACATTCTCACCTCAAAATCTGACATTGCCAAAACAAGTTTGCTGAAACAATCTCTAAAAATTCTTCATCTGCAAATTATGTCCCTGCTTTCCAAAAGTACCAAAAGGTACAGGAAAAACGACCACTTAATTTTAAATCTGACAATGGAGGACATTATAATGAACACTTCTCCTTGTCAGAGCTCAAAACTGCACTTTCTAAAGCTCATGATACAGCAACTGGCCCTGATGAATTCATTATCAGCTTCTAAAACATTTACCGGAACCTTGCCTTGAGTTTCTACTTCAGGTATTTAATCATATTTTGGAAACAGTTGAATCTCAATCTTGTGCCTATCTAAAAAACTGGGAAGGATCATACAGACCCTTCCAACTACCGTCCTATAGCCGTAACAAGTTGTGTATGTAAAAGTATTGAACGGATGATCAATGATCGTCTAGTTTGGTACTTGGAAACTAATAAATTACTAACTGATATTCAATGTGGTTTCAGCAAACAACGCAGTACCACTGATCAAAGCTTACGACACTACATGGAAGCATGGCATCCTAAAAGATTAATTTGAATTTGTCTTGTGAGGTCGTATGCCTCATTTTATATCTAATTTTTAACATGACTGCCAATTTAAAGTGTGCCTGGGTTCCACCCTTTCTGATTTCTTTGATCAAGAAATGTGTGTCCCATAAGGTAGCATTTTATCTGTCACATTATTTAGCATTAAAATCAACAGCTTGGCTAAAGTCTTAAATGACTATACAGATAGTTCACTTTTTGTGGACGATTTTGGAGTTTCCTGCAGAGGCAAAAATATGCCATCAATCGAGCGCCAATTGCAGCTCTGCCTCAATAAAATCCATAACTGGTCGTTCGAAAACGGCTTCAAATTTTCCAAAGCTAAAACATCTTTGCATGTTTGCAATATACGCAAAATGCACTATTTCTGGATAAAACTCCAATCAAAGTTGTTCCTGAGACCAAGTTTCTTGGTCTCACATTTGACAACAAATAATCATTTATCCCTCATATTAAAAACCTGAAAGCTAGATGCTTAAAGGCATTAGACCTGTTAAAGGTGGTGTCAAATAATAAATGGGGTGGAGATAAAGAAAGTCTTCTTCATCTCTATCGATCACTCATCCGTTCCAAATTGGATCATGGATCCATAATTTATGGATCCGCCCGCCCCTCTTACATCGAAATGTTAGATACTATCTACCACCAGGGTCTCAGGCTTTGTCTTGGGGCCTTTAGAACTTCGTAGAAAGCCTTTACGTTGAAGCTGATGAGCCGTCGCATCAAACTATCTCTTCAATATATAACTAAACTTAACTCGAACCCTTCCAATCCTGCATACAACTGCGTATTCAATCCAGAATACCAGCAGTTGTATAACTCAAAACCTAAAGCAATTCCACCAATCGGTATCAGACTTCAACAACATGTTGAAGATTCTGATATCGACCTAACAGAGCAGAGCACGGTTTGCTTGCCACTCCGCCATGGCAGTTGGTCAGGCCCCGTGTCAACCTCTCTCTATCTACTCATCAAAAGCAAATACAGACCAATTACTATTTCAACCGGCATTTTTTGAACTACGGGATTTTTTCGCAGATTATAAACCAATTTACACTGACGGTTCTAAGGCTGGACCCACAGTTGCAGCAGCAACTGTGACTCCTTCAACAGAATATGCTTCAAGCCTGCATGATGGCAGCAGCATCTTTACTGCAGAAGCTAAGGCCATTCTTAAGGCAGTCCATCACATTAAAAACTCAACTCCCAATAATTACATTATTTCTGATTCACTATCTTGCTTATAGGCAATTAAAACTGTAAGAGTGATCATCCAATTATCAGGGCTATTTTAACACTTCACAACACTTGTCTCCAATGTGACATCGTCTTTTGCTGACTCCCTAGCCATACGGGTATAAGAGGTAATAATACAGTTGATGCAGCAGCTAAATCAGCATTAAACCTCAAACATATTTCTCCTACTAAAGTTCCATATACAGATTCTAAACCTGTTATTAACTCTTGTGTTAAGGAGCGTTGGAAGTCCCAATGGGACCAACAACAGTATAACAAACTTCACACTATTCAACCTCATTTAGGTTACAAATCTCTATCCTCTTTTACCCTGCATTCATAAATGTATTTGTGTGTGTTTCTCTACTACGACACGCTTAAACGTCAACTGTAATAGTATGTTAATTCGACAGTTAAAGATGTGCTAAAACACGTTGAAATATCATGTACAAGGGTATCAAAACGCTTCAGTGACTTCAGTGAATCGTTACTCTACTCTAATTAGGCGGTGTAATTAAAAAGTCGCAAATAATTTAAAGTCAGGTATTTGTGTTAATATTCTATTATTATGTATATTATTAAGTAGTACATGTTCGGTACCTGTACAAGTTGAATGTAAATGTAAAACATGAAGGTACCTTGTACGTTTATTCACATTACAATGAAATAAGTTCAAGTTCTCATTCTGTCTTTGTTATCTTGTTGGAAGAGTTCATTTTCAAGGATCACGGTGTAAGTGTTATGTGCACTCATCAATAAACTTATTTTGATAGTGGAGTATGCGATATGGGGTGTAGGCGATATGAGGACAGGCCATTACTATTCCCGAATCATTTTGCAAATTGTTATTGCGGCACATGTTGATAATTGAGTTACACATACTGGATACAAGGTTAGAGAATATCACTAGAAATATCTAGAAATTCATAATATGAAGTAATTTTTTATTGGACATTTTCACAACAAACTGTCCGATTTGCATTCAAATGAAATCAAAACGACCCACCTTTTCTCGCATCTCCGAAAATATTTTAGCGTTTGTCCACTTGCATCTGAAATCAGTAAACCGTATCTCCTGAAAATCCCAGTGAGTGTACTTGAGTGTATCTCTGAGACAATTTCAACGGCAAAAGAACCTTATCACCTTTAAAATAATTTAGCGATTTATAGGGCATGCTATAACATTTAAAATATGCAGAAAACATTCACAAACATGAAGCCTGTGGATTAGTAAAAGTCATTATGCCGTGATTTTCGTTAAATATCGTGCAATCATTTAAAGGCGAAAAACTAACAAATGTTTGCATCAATACCGACATCTATAGGAACAATGATGCAGTACACGAACGAAATGCCAAAGAGACCGCGACAGAGAATTTGCATAGCAGAAATGGGGGACACACAATATCAAATTGCAAGACCCGTCAACTGCAGCCAAGCAACCATCAGCAACTTGTTGAATTGTTGTAAGCAGAGAGTCAAGACAATATCGGGTCGATCAAGGGGTGCTGAGGACCGATAAAGCAGCTTGAACTGGTATTGTTGGATTTGTGTTCTTGCTGACGTCATCCGGCGACTGACGACACCCCTGCGGAGACGTGTTCTAGCGTGCATTGATGCAAAGAGTAGTCACACATGCTACTGAGAGCAAGTGTGACCACTTGTAGAATTATAAATATTGTCTGTTATTTTGATCCCCCGCCACAACGAAGTTGGCGGGGGATATAGAAGGGGATATAGAAATGAGCTCCGTCCGTCCGTCTGTCCGTCTGTGCGTCCGGGCTTTTCCATTCCGGCCTCAAACTATTCAATATATTTTGCTGAAACTTTGTACAGGTATCAACCAAGTAGTCTAGATGTGCATTTTGCTATATAAATTTTTTAGAATATATATATATATATATTTTTACGAATGCAAACAGTCTGGACTTAGAACCAAGAAGAGGGAAAACTATATTCAATATATATTTGCTGAAACTTTGTACAGGTATAAACCAAGTAGTCTAGATGTGCCTTTTGCTATATAGAACTTTGAGAATATATATTTTTTTTACGAATGCAAACAGTCTGGACTAAGAACCAAGAAGAGGAAAAACTATATTCCGGCCTCAAACTTCAAAACTATTCAATATATTTTGCTGAAACTTTGTACAGGTATCAACCAAGTAGTCTAGATGTGCCTTTTGCTTTTGCCTACATGGCGGGGGATGTGGCCGACTCTGTCTGCTTGTTTATTTTTTATTTTGACCCAATGTCACTTTTGCCCAAACAAATAAATGTACTTCTGGTGGCTTTATACAGTGGTTAGAAAATGATTTGTGTCTTAAATTAATAATACATATATCTGTCTTATTGCCTTTTTTTATGAGCGACAAAGGTGGAGATAACTTTCTGTTGCGGGAGAGTTTATTTGGATTTACCTTTAGTACTTCAAATACAATAATAATATTCGCCATGGTCTGATTTCAATGGATAATATAAATTTCAGGGCCTAAAATAGAATTTTATATTAGCATAAAATTTGAAATCTGAAAGGATATATATGTATCTGTAATGATAACATGTGAAATATAACCCTCTTAATTCAGATAACTACTACAATTTCCATTTTCGTCAATTACTTTTAACGTTGTAAAACATGAGTGAGGATATTCTAATTCATCGCAATCATATATATAAAAATAGGAAGAGCTTAATACATTATATACCGCCTAACTGCATCCAGAATATATTATTGTAGGCAATATGCCAACCATTTAAGGAGCTAATAAATAACTGTGTTCTTTCACCCAATGCATGTGTTGTTCTACGGGAAGGCACAGTTGCATTCCTCAGTTACGATAAACTGATCATTGAGGGTATAGTCTACGCACGCTTCCTACACCATCCAGTAACTGTGACACTACAGCTACTGAACACTTCTCCGTACTATCATGGACTGTAAACGAACTCCTATCTAAAAGTTATGATTTTGACATTTACAAAATGTGCAAATATTCTGATATATTTTGTTTTATAGAACACGATGTGTCCACATTCTGCTTATTTAATAAATGAATTTGCTAATGTATCTTCAAACCACACATGCTTCATTTCAGATGCTTAACGTTCAGGTAATCATTGTAGATTCTCAGTGGGAATGACTTTGTGTATCATGCGATCTATATCCTTATCTTTCTCAAGGGAAAATTTAATTTTTTTCAGACTGAATTCGTGCTTTAATGTTCAACAGATATTTCTTGAGTTTCTCTACATACATTCGGAACACAGATTCTGAAGATGATAGGATTTCTCTATTAGAGGATAAATTACTTAATATTATGTCTGATTTTAGTGATAATGTAGAATTTCTATTTCTTCGTGGCTTTAACGCTAGAACTGCTGAAGAAACCGACTGCATTATAATTGACGATACCCACTACTTGCCTCTCAAGGAGGACTATAACACTGACCTTTTCGATATGCAGAGAACGTCTAGGGATAAGCAAACCAATAGTCACGAAATGAGCTTATTATCATTGTACAAAACCCCGTGGGGTGCCTGGGTTAGAATAGGCCCTCAGTCCCTCCTGCTTGTCGCAAGAGGCGACTAAAAAGGGGCAGTCTGTTTGACGTGGGCTGCGACCTGTACGGATGGAGGAAGGACGCCTGGTGGTTGAGTGATGTGTTTAGCTCAAGCTTCATCAGAACAGGAGCTCCTTGACAACATCAAGAGCCAGGCGTTGGTTGCTGTTAAACGGTTCACTATCAAGAAAGAGTGCAACATCATCAAGACGCGAACCTACCTCTTAACTTTCTCAACTCCACAAGCTCTAAAAACAGTCTATACAGGTTACTACAAACTCTCCACCGAACTATATATCCCAAACCCTCTTCATTGCTACCGGTGCCCGAAGTTTGGCCATGGAAGAAACTCTGTTACGACGTAAGATGTAATAAATGCGGTAAAATGTAATAACTGCGGTAAATTGTAATAAAACGCGGTAAGATTTAATAATGTGGTAAATTGTAATATAAATGGGATAAAATGCAATACAGATTAGTGCGGTAAGTTGTAAGAAGGGGTGCGGTAATATCACCAACATATATATGTTATTATTTTACGAAGTGCATATATTGATACGCGAAACGGTCCTGAAGTTGAAAATAATAAAAGAGAGATTATTGTTTTCATTATGTACTATACCCGTAGTATGAAGCCACATTAACAGTGTATACATGTTAACAGAAGTCAATGAAACGCTCTGTCTCACAGAATTTCTCTTTAATCAGATTCTCCCTTTTCTGCCATGTTTTCTTTTCATGTACAACAAATTAGACACATTAGTTGACAACTATAAGAACTCCATTTTCTGACATGGTACCTAAATATCACAGAGAAGGCAATTGCATAATTCAAACATCACAACTAGAGGAGCATGAATACAAACAGCCCTCTCAGCAATTCAGTGTGTTCTATTGGTAGTGTAGTGTTGGGTAGGGAAGAACTGCATGTTCGAATCCGCTCAAATATGATGACTTTGTATTTTCTATATTTGTCGATTGAGTACACACTTGAAATAAATTTAAGTAATCTGTAGTGAAACCTAAAGGTCTCATCGATGTTGCAACTAAACCCCTAAACCCTCGGCAAATCCTGTCATTCACAAGCCATGGTTTAATGAAACCTGCGATGCTGCCATTAAGGCACATAACTAAGCTGAGCGAAAGCTTAGTAAACTACCTACAAACGCTATACTGCCTAGTCTTGGCATTTTCAAATCTGACAATAGGCGCCTAGATCATACTTACTTGTGTGGAATGCTGCGCTATACAAATTGCCTTATTATTATTATTATTACAAGAATTAACTTAGATAATTGTCGCAATGCTCGAGCTAAAGCTAGACGCACAGTCAACCAACAAAAACATGAATCTTGGAGATGCTATGTCTCTAAGATAAGTTCCAGAACACCTATAAGCAAAGTCGGGATTATGATTAGTAGAATTAAGGGCAAAGGTTCCAAATCTACAATAAAACATCTTAACCCTTACGTTGCGTATTTCTATTTTACCCATTTTAGCCCCTGTGGCGGAATTTTCAGACCCTCCAGCTCGCAACAGTATTTTGGCTTAGGCGAATTTC
Organism: Gibbula magus; assembly: GCA_936450465.1. Lineage (NCBI taxonomy): Eukaryota > Metazoa > Mollusca > Gastropoda > Trochida > Trochidae > Gibbula > Gibbula magus. The sequence goes on from OW388297.1 coordinate 61,476,568, forward strand.
CAGGCGACGATTCCGGTACCGTTTTTACGAAATATATCGCATCCACATCGCGAATACAGACTATATACGGGTGTTCAATACAAATTCAAGTCACGGCACCCGTACACAAATGGTTAATTCATACCCGCGACTTTTAATGAATTTTCTACGATGTTTTGTTTGTTTTCTATTACTTTCTAAAGATTGTCTTTAATTCGGGCCTTATAACATTAACATTCGGAGCGTGCTAATGCAATTTATATATGGACTTGAAGACCAGATGTTTGTCTTTACAATGATATAAAATTATTAGAATGCAACTTTTGGTTATAATTCTATTGTCATCTAAAGTTTGTCTTTATTTCAAGCTTTATGAAATCAAAACTCCTGAGCGTGCATATTGCGAATTTTATAAGTACTTGTAAACAATTTATTCCTCTTTACAATGACATAAAAAATATTAGAATACAACCTATGGTTCAGAAAATATAACTAACGAAAGGAGAGTGACGCTACCCCGACAGTACCAAGTGAATGCATCCTGACGCACACCCAGTTACTGGCACCACTTGGTCCCCCCGGGACTGGGCTTATTACAGTACTGTTACCTCCTCGAGAGTACCAGAGCCGAGCGCGCTTGGAACTAATGAGTACTAATGAGCACAGTATACACTTATCACCACGGCGAATGCAATACTTTCCAGCTTTATAAAATCGTAAATCCTTTGCGCGCATATGCGAAACACATAATATTATGTACTCGAAGACAATTTATTCCTCTTTAAGATGATATAAATATTATTGAAATAGGTCAAATGGTTCACAATATATGGAGAGCGTACTTAGAGAATTGATTTTTGAAAAACTAACTTTTTTGCGACACCTGGCGCATCACTTGCCACATGTTTATTTTTCGCTGCGCATATGCAAATAATACATGGAATTAAAGACAATTTATTCCTCTTTACGATGATGTAAAAACCAAAAAAAGCGCAATTTAGTTCGGAAGCTATAGCGTGCGAAAGGAAGGTACCCTGGGTACTTTGAGGCAACTTTTTGAGTATCGCCCATCTTACGGCACGTGACGCAACTTTAGTTTTTGTGCGCATGTGTAAATTTGATATGGAATCAAAGCCAAATCTTTCCTCTTTACGAGGATGTAAGTTTTATGAAATTTGGCCACCCGGTTCAGCATTTATGGGTGGTATTTATGATGCGGTTCTGGCTGAACTTCCAATGAAACCTCGCATTCACTTTCTCTGTCTCTTTGACAAAATAAAAAATATTTTATTTGCAATGACATATTTCACAATTAAATTACATTGCATTTATGTACAAACATACACACATATTTACCTGCGGTAGTGCACAGAACAGCTGTAGGGACCTAACAAGGTATGTATATAATGTTTATATACTTGTCCATAATTCGGGTCTATTTACTTTCAATTTTCCTCTTCTTCATTCCCTTCTTCATTTCTTTCTTGTTCCGTGGCAGTGGTGTAAACCCTGGAGTAGTCAGTGGCGGTGTGATACATTTTGAAGCATGGTGCGGCGCACAGAGAAACCTTACAATCTGTACATTCATAAGAAGACTCTCTGCCTACTCGTTTTTTCTTCCTTGCTGGCGCATTGCCTTCTTCTATCTGTTTTGAGAGGACCGCGCGTTTTGCCTTAGAGCATACCCCACACATCCTTGTGATGTTTTTCTTCTTTCCGACAGCACGAATCTTCGTCAGAAAGTGACATCCATGAAGACGAATGACACTCTCATCGCTCTTGCTTGGCCAACCACGAGGACGTCTGTACAGCGATGGAACTTGTTAACTGTCCGCAAATGCGCGGCTTGAGAACTGGTTCCCCTATTGCCCGGTTCTTCTTTCCTGTTTGTTCAAGATGTGTATCTTCAACATTAGACATGAGAAGGACTGATTTCCTATCTTCGTAGCGAAAAACGAGTAGGTCATGGTTGTGAGAAACTGTCATGTCCCCTTGCTTCGGTTTCTTTTTAGGCTTCTTAACAGAATCAGGAAGGCCCTTTCGATTGGCTCTCAACGTCCCTGTGGCACCGACTCCCCGGTCCCACAAGTTTATGTACAGATTTGTGGACGAATAATAGTTGTCCATAAAGATGTGATGCCCCTGTCCAACGTAGTCGTTCACCAAAACCATGACTACATCATAAGTTTTGCCACCTTCAGAAACCGGTTCATTCGTTTTTCCAGTGTAGAGTTTGAACTTGCAAACGTAACCGTTGTGAAACAACATGAAAGCATTTATCCCATACTTCTTAGGCTTGTCGGGAAGATCAACTTTGAAAGATAAGTTGCCTTTCCAGGGCACCATGCACTCGTCGACTGAAATGTTTTGATGCGGTTTATACACTCTTGAAAAACGGTGAACTATCCGGTTATACAAGAGTGCCAGTTTATTTATTGGTGAAAAGTTCGGGGTGTGACCCGGCATCTTCTTGTTGTCAGACAAATGTAGGTAGGTGATAAGAAGCTAAAACCTATCTCGGGGCATGCACTTGTCGAAGAAAGGTGTTGAGGTGACGTCACTTGTTGACCAGTTCTCAGCAAAGTTTCTCTGCACAACTAATGACATGGCTATTGTCATGGCTACAAATACCTTCATCTCTTCTCCATTTGTGTCTTGCCACTGTTGCACTCTTGAACGGGGTCTTGGAATTTTGTCTTTAGTTGCTTGTTTGAAATATATATTTGTTTCCATTTCCTGATAGTCATCTTCATGTAAAAACAAATCGAAAAAGTCAATAGGTTGAGGGTTCTCAGGAAGTTCTAAGAACTGGCGCAACCCAGTTTGACCTGTGAAAGGTAAATTTACACGTGGCTGCAAACCATCCACCCACTCATCAAACGTCTGTATATCATATTAATTATATTATGGTATGTCGGCAAACTCCTCAAAACCACTAAAGTCTTCTTCGGTGGAATTACCGGTGGCTAGTATGTTTCTGGCAATCTCTGTCTCTATATCACTCAGACCATCTGTCACTGGCCCATTGTCACTCCCGTCATGTTCAGTATCTATGACAGTGTCCCGATCGTATACATAAATTTTGCGGCGCTTGGCGCATCAAAAGTTCTTTGTAAAAATATGCGGATTATATATGGAATTAAAAACAATGTTTTCCTCTTTACAATGATATACAAATTATAAAAATCGGACTTAAAAAATATAAAGTCAATATTGATACAATGAAGAGCGCCACTTATTCAAAGCCGAATATCACCTTCTGTGCGACACATGCACATCAAAAGTTATTGCCGAAAATACACGTATTTTATATGGAATTGAAGACAATTCAATTATGAAAATATTCCAAGTAGTTTATTTGAAATAGAGCGTGTGGGATGTTGTGGTAAATGTGTTACTTGTTTCAAAGATAAAAAGTGCGAAAAATCACCTATCTCACGGCGATCACTGTATTTTCCAATTTTTATATGGGAATGAAGGCCATTTTTTCCTCTTTATTTTGGTATAAAAAAAATTGAAAACAACCAATTGGTTCATATGAAGTGCGGGAGAAAGGTAGCTTATCACAATATGTTCCTGTAATTAGAGACTATATGGTCATGTGGCGGGACGCTAGACAGATAAGCATGTACGGGTCTATCTCACACCGGGGCAATGCAGACACTTAGGTGATAATTAGCCCCCAGGGAGACAAGGCGTCAGAGCGAAGCCCAACAAAATTGGCCTTTTGTAAAGCTTATTATCAATGCGGTACAGGTCAACGATGCACACGCAAATTGGTGTGATTTTTGCTGGACATTTTGACCAGACATTGATCAAGATTCATTCTCGTGGCGAACTGCTGAGCATTAGTACATCGATTCCCATGGAGCGACTCCTGGAGACAAGTTGACTCGCAGACCGTGGCCACGTCTAGCAAACTGAGAGACGGCCGTGAATAATTCTAAGTGTCGTGTCCCGGTACCGGTATGAGGTACCTAGGAATTGCTTATAGTCCTCCCGGACCGGGACCCGCAAGTTAAGGGTTAAGGTCAATGAGTTGGCTTAAACAATCTCTAAAAATTCTTCATCTGCAAATTATGTCCCTGCTTTACAAAAGTACAAAAAGGTGCAGGAAAAACGACCACTTAATTTCAAATCTGACAATGGAGAGATAGTAATGAATACTTCTCCTTGTCAGAGCTTAAAATTGAACTTTCTAAAGCTAATGATACATTAAATCCACCATCAGCTTCTAAAACATTTACAGGAACCTTACCTTGAGGTTCTACTTCAGGTATTTAATCATTAATGGGAAACTGGTGAATTTCCATATTGTTGGCACAGCGCTACTAGTGTGCCTATCCCAAAACCTGGAAGGATCATACAGATCCTTCCAACTACCGTCCTATAGATTTAACAAGTTGCTTTCGTAAAACTATGGAACGGATGATCAATTATCGTCTAATTACATGGAAACGAAAAAATGACTTACTGATATTAAATGTGGTATCCGCAAACAACGCAGTACCACTGATCATCTTGTTCCTTTAGAATAATTTATTCGTGATGCATTTATTAACAAACAACATGCTGTGTCTATCTTTTTCGATTTAGAAAAAGCTTATGACGCTACATGGAAACATGACATCCTAAAAGATTTATTTGAATTTGGCTTGCGAGGTGGTATGCCTCATTTTATATAAAAACTTTTTACATGACTGCCAATTCAAAGTGCGCGTGGGTTCCAATCTTTCTGATTTCTTTGATCAAGAAATGGGTGTCCCACAAGAGGCATCATATCTCTCACATTATTTAGCATAAAAATTAACCGCTTGGCTAAAGTCTTAAATGTCCATACAGATAGTTCACTTTTTGTGGACGATTTTGGAGTGTCCTGCAGAGGCAAGAGCGCCAATTGCAGCTCTGCCTGAATAAAATTCATAAATGGTCGTTGAAAAACGGCTTTAAATTTTCTAAAGCTAAAACATCTCACAAGTTTCTTGGTCTCACATTTGACAGTAAACTTTCTTTTATCCCTCATCTTAAAAATCTAAAAGCTAAATGCGTAAAGGCATTAGACCTTTTAAAGGTAGTATCAAATAATAAATGGTGTGGAGATGAAGAAAGTCTTCTTCATCTCTATCGATCATTCATCTGCTCCAAACTGGATTATGGATTGTCGGTTATTTAAATCAGTTTCTCTGCTTTAAAATGAGCTACCAAACAAGACAAAACAATTACTTTTTTCATATTAAGGTATCAAATAGAAAAGTGTGTCCTTTAATTTCCACTTAAGCAGATGTAATCATCATTTAGATTGCATACTAATAAATGCGTTTTGTTCTTCTGAAGAAATAGCAAACAAATATTTTATTACGGCCGAAAATCGATTGGGAATGTTCTTGCCCACATGTTGGTGAAACTTGTGTGAACATATCTTTTTTAATTTTTGAGCTATTAAGGTTTGAAGTTTTGACTTCAAGGGGAGATAACTCGGCCGACCTACAGGGCTAGTTTCACTATCATCTCTTACAATTTCTTGAAAATCTACCAAGGAGTTACTTCAGAATCCGCATCACAAAATCCGGACAGGAATAATAGGTCTTCCAGATATTCGTGATGAAGACCTAATTATATTGATGGTTGTGACAAGAAACTTTATGAATCCACTTACTCTGATAAAACAAAATCAGACATGTTTAATTGAAAATCGAACGACAGGATCGTATCATGTAGATGACCCTGTCTGTATGTTTCAATTCCATTGGTATATTGAAGAAGTGCATTTAGATGATGGTTATCAGTACTATTAATATTAGTACTCATCATATGTAAATCAAATGCGTTAATTATATATTGACAGGGGGTGGGATATTGTGTTTGGCTTTGGATCAATAAGTACGAGGCTCGAATCCCGCCAGGGGCTCGGCAACCTCGTCTGCGGTAGAGAACTTCATGCAGTAATGTTTGGGTGCCTACAATGCTACACTGAATTCCAGCACAGTACCACCGATGGTTCGCTAGATCCTGCCGATACTCGCAGGTTTTACCGCAATGCATAGCCACAGTGGTGTCGTGGGCTTTCTCTCTGCAATAATCCCATTGCCGTAATATAAGTGAAAAACTCTTATGAATTGCGTTAAACCCCAAATCACCTCACCTCAATAACGACATGTAGATGTTTCTGGTACCTTTTGTAAACTTGGATGTGATCAATTCCATATGCCAAAATTCTAGACATAGCTAAGCGTGGCCGTAGGTGATCAGTGGAGCGTGAACATATGATCCATTACGTAGGGCACGATTTTGCAATTAAAATTACCGATGGCACAAAAATAATATTAAATTGCCTGGTTTATCAAATTACAATATAACCATTTATCTGTAGCATGTGTAATTTGCACGACTGTATTAAAAGTCAAAGTTGCTTCTAATGGGATTTTAAAAAGCACATGCTTTCTAACCAATGTCACAGCGAATGGAGGCAATATTTCAAAATTCTTTGACTTTGAAACACGTATACGATGTTTAATATAAGTAGCAGAATTTACACTGGAAGTGTAATTTACCGTACCGCAACTTAACTGTACATGTTAGCAAATACAACATTCTAAGTTATGGTTTTGATGCTTCAATTTAACTTTTAAAACTACCTACATTTGAGAAAATGCTACCCATATTGGGTTATTCTCCTTGGTACAGTGACCAGATAACCTGGGTAGGACCCGCGGAGCAGCACCCGCGGAGCAGCCAAATACATATGTACTGTACACCTATCACTGTTCGCTGTTGCTATCATTCTTATACAAGGACAAGTGCTTCTTTGGCTGAATACACTTCTTATTTAGAATTTCTCGATGTGGATTTATTATTTGCTAATTGAACACATTACTGTCGGAAAATCGGTTTAAACTTCGACATGTAGGTTTTTCTTAATCATGAATAATTAATATAAACGAATTGTTAACATATATTTAACTTATTATGCAATTATTATCATCTCGGTTGTATTTTAAGTTTTGGAAATGAGAGGTGGTTGTATGGTTGTGTGGGGTTCCCCGGATTTGCCCCCGACGGGAGATGATAGTTATATAGTGAGGTAAGTGCATATTTATTTAGTGTGTTTATTTTAAATAACACATAATTTATTTGATGAAAATTAACAAACACAACATGCAACAATCATTTATTCAAGATAATATGCTAAGTACATGCTCCATTTACCGGTTTGTTTTGCAGACGTAAGAGTCATTGGGAGTCAATGAAACAATTTCTAAACATCTTCAGGGCTTTCCTTCAGTGCCTGAAGTAATCTCGGACGAGTTGTTGCTTTTGTTTTTGCTCCTCTCATGTTGATGTAGTCCCGCAATTCTGCTATTGGCATCTCAGATGGTTCAGCTAGATTGTCGGGGACACTTGATATTTCCTCCAGGATTCTCCTCTTCTTAGACTGTCTGATGGCCGTGATGTCGTTGTCCCAGTAATCTTTGTTCAGCTTGATGTATGATCGCCGTGTCAGGTCACGTTGATTCTCCTCCATGCCCTTACGAACTCTCAAAGCTTCCACTGTTGGATCCCATCTTGCTGTTTTCCTTTGGTGTATCTTCTTCAGGTCGTCATTGGTCTTCTCGATAGCATGGCCACTCAGTTTAGATAAACTTCCGTGTCGCTCTATACACTGAGGCGCGTGGTAGAGCAGACAGTGTAAGTAGGGCGTGATGTTGTTGGTTCCCTAGTGAAAGAAATAGTTCAAACCACATTATATATAAATATATTATATATATTTCCCCAAAGCTTCACCATACAGAAATAACAGTGTCCTCAGTATCCGGTGTCAGGTGACCTTGACGTTTATCTGTGAGGTTCTTCAGCACATTCTTCTTGTCACGGCCAGATAAATTTGTCCACTTTGGTGTACGTCCCTGTCCATCCATGTGTCAAAGACAACACTGCAACTCTCATTACAATTGACTGTGACTGTAAGGTGTCGTGTTTTTTCCTCAATAAGAAGCCTATGATCAAGATATCTAGCTTCGTCCAGGAGATTTGTCTCTAACGCATCAGTGATCCGTAATAGCAGATGTAACTCATCAGGGATAAAGTTCTCGAATTCTATGGCTAAAAGAGGATTATGTTGTACCCCATACTCTAACTTGGTTGCGTGCCTTTTGATCTGCTGAAGAGTTCTGGCGACCCTCTTGGAGTTAAATTGATCCAAGGGATGAGAGGTATTCCATCTTGCGTCCATGGGAAATACATACCAAGGGCAAGCATATTTCCCACTAGACCCTCCAAGACCTAACATAATTTGGATCATCGTTAAGTCTGATCCAAAGAGCAGATTAATGCCGATTCTCCTTTCGCCAATGTAAATACACCCATTCTTGATAACATCATTTATCTGATCAAACAACGTGGTCAATGCAGTCTTAATTGTGAAATAATCCTCATTTCCTCTTATCAAAACAATCATGCATAGTTGTAAATAATTCACAGGTGAATGCTCATCCACAATTTGACAGGTGAAAATGACGAGTTGGAAACGCGGCTGACACGTGTACCATCTCCACCTATTTAAATGTCGACTTGTGTCACGGTAGGCTTGTCTTTCACATAATCACCCACTTTCCTCGTTAAAATTAACTGTAGCTCCAGCCATCTTCCCTGGTACTCTGTTAAACTTGAAGTTATCAGACATGGTATTCCTCTTATGGACTACAGCATGCGACCGTGGGAGGTCATCAAATATCTGAGCAAGTTCATGGTATGCCGAGTCGTTGATACCAAAGTTATCCAACAATAATATGAAATCACTGCATTCACTGTCGGATGTAAAGTCCAGCATGTATTCTCTATCTGAGGATGACAGTTTTAAAGATTTTGGAGTCGGGCCACTCTTTTCACTAAAGCCAAGGACATCTTCAGACTGTTTCTTTAATGACCCTAGTACTCGTCGTTTCTGTCTGTGTCCCAGGTCTTGAAACGACTTCCTTCTTGGAGTACTATCTATACAGTTGATTCGGTCACCTATTTCTGACCCCCACTAGTTGACGATTGTGGCTCACGGCAGGACTGGCTGTAAGCTGGCTGGAGATAATTCTCTTGTTTACAGTCTCAGTATCAAACACAGCGAAATTAGTCATCTTCTTGTCATAGGCATAACACTTAGCACCTGATCTGTACTGCCCCCTGTATTTTGCAAAGATTGTCAAACACTCACCCCGAAGTCGATTTTCCAGCCTTTTCTCGTTCTGTTTCAGTTGTACAGAGTGTAGGTGATTATTGACAATAATTATAAAAGTCAAATTATGGTTTAATTGTTTATAGTTGCGAATAGCTTTCACAGAGAGATGTGTCATTTGCAGTGTAACTCAATGGTCTGCCCCTCTGTAAGGTGTATAGGGAAATAACTGTCAGCTCCTCCCACTCTGATTATTATATCAGAAGCCATTGTGTAGGTAACAGCGAAGCAGAAAGATGTAACTGTTATTAGCAAGGGCATTGTGTAGTCACGGGGTGTCCATTGCGACAGAGGTAAGGGTCCATTCACAGAGTGGTGATATTCCGGCCAGGGTGAGGGGACGATATCTGCAAAAACATATACAGTAATTAGAGGATTTAAGAATTTCATATGTATTAGTGGTATTCGGTATAAGATATTATTAGTGGATATATTGGGACTCTTTACTAACTGAATGAGGAATGAATCAACTTAATTTTTTCTCCAAAAAACATCTTTGGTTGTATAAGAGTACATATTAAACATCAATCATAATGTATGTCAGTCAAAATGGCGGAGGTTTGATACAAAGTATTTCGAGTAAAAGTAAGTAGTATATACAAAAAGTAAAAATTATCTAAGTTTCATAACTTTTAAAATTGTAGATGTACAATGTTTATGAAATGAGCTTGGTTTCAATTAAGACAACAATAAAGACTAGTATAGTAAATAGTTGTCTATATTAAGATACAATATTTGGAGACTAGGTGGCGCTGCCCTAATGTTGACAGGGTAAATTTAAAGCTCTCGCTCAACCCACTGAATTATAGCAAAATGTCCATAACAAGAGGGGGAAATAAGGGCAAAACTACATCGGCTCATCACACAAACTCCCCCGAAGAAAATCACAGGAGATCATAAGTTATGAAGCTGTACCCGAAGCAGAAACTTCACCTAAGACGGCGACCACGCCGCCGGGTAGGTCCGCCATTATGAACATTGATGATACGGGCGAAAGGTCAGACCTAAAACAGTTCATAGTGCCAGCGCTTAAAGAACAAACTTCCACGATTATGACTAAAATTGACTCCGTTAATTCAGAAGTGAAAGATCTTCATGAGAAAACCTCACATATTATGTCTGCAGTACAGTTCAACGCAGAGCAAATCGAGGCACACACACTAGAGATAGACAGATTGAAGAAGGATATGGGAGAAATGAAAGCTGACTTTGAGAAGCACCTACTCATTTAGGAATTGTACTCGCGAAAAAGTAACCTCCTTATATATGGGGTACCAGACGACAGGGACCCGGGGCAAGCATCTAGGGAGATATTTCGCTTACTCGGGGTGCAGGGAGCAGCCAACATACAGCTGGTGAATGTACGTAGACTTCCACGCAAGAGTAAGGATCCTGTTAATTTCCGAGCATCAATGCCCAAACCGATTGTGGTGAAATTTGTGAGGAATGAAGATAGGCAGGAAGTGTTCAGTGCTTCGATCAATGGATGGGCTGCCCTGAAAGAAAGAAAGATAACAGTCCGTACTGATCTACCCGTTGTACTGAAAAAAACCAGAGAGGTCGCCTGGCCAATCGTGCGTTTGAATTAAGGAAGACGCATAAAGTGCAAACCAGAATTCAGGAGAGAGGAATAGACATCTTCTTACAGATCCGGAAAAGTCCCACAGATTCCTGGAGGACAGTTGGAGTCGACGAGAATCCGTGAACTGATACTGGTGAGGTTACATTGTGACAGTGCTCTATACTTATATATCTACTGATATACATGTATATATAAACGCGCGCTAGCGCTATTGTTCGCGTACATAAGGCTGGACAGATAGGACAGATATAAAGTTCTCAAGTGTGCACATCTCAAATTGTGATGATCAACATCGAATGTTACCAGAGATCTTAAAACACGTGTATTGCTATGTTTGTAAACCCTACCACGTGGCATGCTATTTTTAGCAACTATCCACCGCGGATATTGCTTCTGGAGACAAACATGCGGTGTGTTGACTGACTACACGTGAGTTACTAGGTTTACTGACTCTTGGAGTGTCTGTATGGTTGCATTTATGGAGTACCCCAACTATAGGACATATTTTCCATTTCAACGTTTAGTTTCTATATCATATATATATATATATATATATATATATATATATATATATATATATGCATTATGTTGTGCTGGAGAAGTTAGACCTCCGAGAGAGCTGTATTTTCCACTGTCCGTCCTTGACATTGAGGTCATGTTTATGTTTAGTCAGCTGGCACACTTGGGGTTCTAGAATACTTTATCAGGCTGTGAGGATTGAGTTCCAATGCCTCATTTTTTATTTTTATCCTTGTACATAGTTTTTTGTTTTATATCTCAGGTATGTTTCAAAACGGATACACCTACTATATATTCACCACTTGACTAATCTCTACACTCTTCTCCATTATCTCATGATAATGAAATTAGAGAAAAACCTTGTTCCCATTGTTTGATAATTGAAAATGACATTGATTCAGATCCTGCTATTCACCTTTTGTCTCAAATGATATATTTTATTTTATTTATTTCTAAGAAGAAAACATTGTTAGCAACTGACTATGGATAAGATTAAGAAAATAAAAATGATTTCAGCTAACTGTAGGGGCTTAGAAGACAAAAATAAGAGAAAGAAATTAATGAATCTTTATAGAAAGAAATATTCAATAATTTTTCTGCAAGGTATCCATGTGGCTGAAAAGATGTAAACAAGATGAAAAATGAATGGGGCTTGCAGAGTATAATTGCTCCTTTTAAATCCAACTCTAGAGGAGTGGCTATCCTTTTCAATAATGATATTGATTTTAAAATTCACAGAACATTAGATGAAAATGGAAATTATATTATTGCAGATATTACTGTAGAAGATAAAAGATTTACCCTTACAAACCTCTATGGACCAAATAATGATGATCCAAATTTTTATGTAAAACTTTTTGAAAATATTTGTAACATGGAAAATGAATCTTTAGCTATTGTTGGGGATTGGAATTTGGTGATTGACCCTTCCTTAGATTTGGAGAACTATAAAAACATTAATAATCCTCAGGCCAGAGATAGTGTCTTAGACAAAATGGAATCCCTTTATCTAATTGATATCTGGAGAGAATTAAATCCTGACTCAAGAAAATATACCTGGTGGAGGAAAAAGCCTAGGCAACAAGCAAGGTTGGATTTCTTTTTAATTTCACAAGACCTAGTAAATATTTCACTTGACTCTGGTATTTATCCAGGTTATAAAACAAACCATTCAGCTATTAGCTTTTCCTTCTCCAATTCCATTAATCAAGAAAGAGGTAGAGGTTATTGGAAATTCAATACTTCTTTACTCTTACATCCTGAATATCCTGACTTAGTTAGATCAATATTGAGAGATACCATTGTAGAATACTAAGACACTGAAACCATGATTGGTGATAATGTTGATTATGATGAAGTTAAATTGAACATTGATGACACAGCTTATTCCTGGAAACATTTTTGATGAAGGTTAGAGGAAAATCAATTTCTTTTTCATCATTCCTTAAAAAGAAAAGAAAAGATAAGACAAACGAAATAGAAATCAAAATAAAAGATTGTGAAGACAATATAAGAAAAGATATTAGAACTAACACATTTGAAAATGGAATTGCAGAAATAAAATATTATGATATGAAGAAAGAGAAAAACCAACCAAATATTTTTGCCATTTAGAAAATAGGAATTATGTCAGCAAATCAATAAATAAGATTATTACAAATAAGAATGAGGAAATTACTGAAAGTAAATCAATCTTACATGAACTTAAAGAATTTTATAAAAACTTTATGCTTCAAATAAGATTTATGACAATGATGATCATTTGGATAAGGTTTTAACTCCAACCTTGAGTGACCAAATGAGAGACACTTTGGAAAAAGATATAGATATGAATGAAGTATCAGCTGCAGTAAAATACATGAAGAACAACAAAAGCCCTGGAATTGATGGATTTCCCATAGAATTCTTCAAGTTCTTTTGGCAATAACTTAAGGTTTGGTTGTAGATTTATTCAAGATGTCTCTAGAAGCCATAGAATGTCTCTTACTATGAAGAGAGGAGTTATTACTTGCATTCCTAAAGCTAATAAAAATAGGACTTTATTAAAAAAAACTGGAGACCAATTTCTCTATTAAATTCATTATATAAAATCATCAGTGCATGCATCTCAAACAGCTTAAAAACCACTTTAGATTCCCTAATTCATAGTAACCAGACTGGATTTATTCCAAGTTGAACAATAAGTGAAAATACAAGATTGTTATATGATCTTATGTTTGAAACTAAGAAAAGAGATATTCCAGGTTTGTTGATCTTAATTGACTTTGAAAAAGCTTTTGATACAGTTTCAAAAGATTTCATCAATTCTGTGTTATCAAAATTTGGTTTTGGTCCTGAAATTATTCGCTGGATAAATATTTTAACTTATGAAACATCTTCATGTGTTATACAGAATGGGCATCTCTCTGAATTCTTCCCCAATGAAAGGGGTTGTAGACAAGGTGATCCTATATCACCTGATCTCTTTCGTTTTGTAGCGGAAATCCTTGGATGTATGATAAGACAGAATGGTGACATAAAAGGTATTGTGATTGATGACCAAGAATATAAACTTGAATAATATGCTGATGATACTGAATTATTTCTTGATGGATCAACTGAAAGTCTATATGCTGCTATTGATACCATCAATACATTTTATAAATTGTCAGGGTTAAGGATGAATGTAGATAAGACAAAAGCAATTTGGATTGGCTCAAAAGCAGGTAGCAGAGATATACTCTGTCAAGATTTAGAAATTGAATGCCAAAAAAATGAATTTGAAGTTTTGGGCATTAAATTTACATCTGACTTAAATGACCTTTGGGTAATCAATACAAGAAAAAGACTTGAGGAAATTACAAGATTACTAGCAACATGGAGAAAAAGGCAATCGACATTGATTGGAAAAATTTCTGTAATCAAGACATTAGCTCTTTCAAAATTAGTACATATTTTTAATACTTTACCTAACCCACCTGATGAATTTATCACCTCTCTTGAGAGGATCTTTTTCAGATTTATTTGGAATGATAAAATGGACAAAATTAAACGGAGTATACTGAAAAAAGATTACAAGGATTGGGGTTTACGCATGACTGATATCAAGACCTTCGTTAATGCAATGAAACTATCTACCCTCAGACATTATTCGAGAAAAACAAATGTAAGTAATCCATGCAATTTTCCCTTAAATGATATATTCAAGTATGGAGCAAATTTTCAGAGTAAACTGATAATCCATTTGGAAAGATGTTTTAACAGCATGGAAATTATATTGTATTAGAAATACTGTTGAAGATGACAACATTAACAAAATTCTAGAACAACCCTTATAGTTAAATCATAATTCTAAAAACCCATATCACTTTATTTGACGCTGGGCCGGATGTGGAATATTTACAGTTAATGATCTTTGCAATGAGCATGGTTTTATGTCTTTTGAGGAGCTGAAGCTTAAGTTTGATATGAGAGGTACATATATGGATCTTAGTTATGTTATCTATAATTTACCTGAAGCTTGGAAACTGACTATAAGACAACACAGATATACATATACCAATGACCTTGATTCAAACTCTCTTCTTAAACATTTTGTGAATTCTAACAAAGGCTCAATAATCTTCTATGACCTGCTCTTATCTGACAATATTAAACCTCATTTCTGCCAAAAATATATTTCATGATACTGATTTAATTGGCATATGATTTTTGATATTTGCAGAAAGAATCTGAAAGATATGAAACTTCTAGATTTTCAATTCAAATTTGTGCATCGAATTATTTGTACAAAGAGAGAACTACTGAAAATGAAACTTGTTGATGATGAAATAATATAGTTTTTGTAATGTTGAAAATGAAACCTTATGTCATTTATATTGCGAATGTAATGCAACCCAGACCTTCTGGATGAAACTTCAAAATTGGATTTTGCAAAACATTCAGAGATTTGAAATAACAAAAAACATGGTTTGGTTTAGGACCTTAGAGAATAATCCATTGTTACTTCATATTTTACTTTCTGCAAAAAGATATATTTATACATGCACTTTAAAGAAAATTCGTCCCAAAATGTTTAACTTTTTAAAAAATTTGGAAGACATTTATGTTGTTGAAAAATGCATATCCAGAAGAAACACTAATGTTGAGAAATGTTCAGACAAATAGTCGCCATTATTCCCAATATTTAATTCTTGATTTTCTGGAAGTGTTATTACTATATTGTAAATGTGTGTACCTGCTGTTTGATGCTTGGAATCCACTTGCTGTCTGTACTCAATAATGGGAACAAATAATAATAAAAAAAGATTGAAACTTCGGTGAACTGGTTTGATGGACTGAATGGTCCTCTGAATCTTTTCGAATTGTAAAGCTACATGACCAGGATTAAAAAATAGCTCAATGCAACTTGAAAAAAAAGGTACAATATTTGCAAAGGTCAGTCAGTAAACGTGCTGGAACATATGCTTTTCTAGTTTCATCAAAATATAGTTAAATTCATCTGCGATTAAAGGCGAATCACATTATCTAAACATTCTATTTTCTTTTTGGGTTACAACGCCCTGCTTCGACGGGTAAACAATGATTAGAAGTTCTCAATATTAATAACGGATAACTAATATACTTAGCTAAAGAAAGATAGGCATAAAATGAAGGTAAAATCCTAATGTAGTTATTATATTATAGTACCTTCGAACTTATTTCTATATCTTTCCTCCACTTTTTTGGTAAAACTAATCTTTTAGAGTAGTTTGACTATAATTACCAGTAATATTAATTACATTACTTAGCCCACACGAGTTAAAAATATTTTCAACAGAACTAAGCCACGTTATTTATTACGCTTTCTAATGACAAATAATAACAAAATAAATAGGTGTGTTGAGTTTATGCAAAAAAAATTAATAATTCTTACGAATACATTAACGCTGACGGGATAACTTCCAAATTCACCGTAAGACATTTGTCGTTGACATTCTATGACCCGAGGCAAATTTTAGAAACTAGGTACGATATAGGTTAAATCAGTCCAGCGATTTGTGTAAAGCTGATGCTGACATAGCAGCTCAAACAAACATACAAACTAAATGTATATCATCTTTTTATATGGATATATCTGCACCATCACAATTAAACATTATGAGCCACGATTCTTAGTCATTGATAACACAAATAATAAAATAATGGTCACGAACTCCCGGAAAACTTAGGAAAAAAGAAGACTTATCGTGATTAAACTCAATGCATAATCTAATGTTGGAGTAACTATTTATCCTGATGTAAATAATCTTTTATGAATACCATTACCATAAGATAACATTTTGGACCAAAGGTCAGCTCTGACAATAAAAAGCACATGTGCCTCAGGATCTCGCATGTTCATGCATGGCCACCATCTTACCCCCGGCGGCGAGATGTGAATGATTCTTTATCACTGCCTTAACTGCTGATTAAATAACAACTTTGATTGCAAAATATACTGTCTCAACATATGTATAGGATTATAGCCGTAACGTCTTGAAATAACAATACGTCGCACATCTGTGTAAATTCGCCCTCGTTAGGGTTTCAATTCAAGTTTTCGGCCTAAGAGTAATTAAAGGGTCCCAATATCAGGGTGTCTAAAATAGCCATGAAATGCAACCAAACTCTGCAAAATTGCTGAGATGAAGTTTTTCTGATAGCTGAAATAATAATTTATAGCATGATATATAACATGACACATTTAAATTTGGTTGCAGATTATAACTTCACATGGAAATCGGGACATTTCTGAATATGGGTTGCAGTCCCTATAGGCAACTGCAACCAAACTTTTTAAACCATCAAAATACATGTTTTCATCAAACAGAACAGCCTTGACTTGACACAATTTGGTTGCAAAAGGAAAATATCATGATCTGACGAATGTTGGAACTTACCTTGTCTTTTATTTCAATATTTACAGTAAGCGGAAACTTCGTTATCCAGTCCGGTTTTCGATCAAGTCATATTATCTTGTTGCTGTCATATCTAATGCTATAGACAGAAACTATCCACTAAACTTGTTTAATTTAACATTTCCTACCATAAGGCATGTCTTAGTAGGCACTTTGACACATTTTGACCAAAATTAAGGATTAATTTACGTTTTTGTTTACAACCAGACAACAACGTGGCCGCGAGATGAATTCGAATTGTTGTCAAATCTTATCACAATTCAGATTTGTTGCCATAGATATATTTGATTGCTAAATTAGTTTTATAAGAAATAAACAGCATTAAGTTATTTTAATGAATAGTTTCTATCTAGAAACGTGAATAAAAACAACCAGAATTGATAAACATGAATTTAGTTTTTTTGTTAGAAATTTGAAAACCTCTGCAACCAAACTAATCCTATGTGCTATGTATTTCTTGTCTCTGCAACCAAATATTTATTTGCCAAGGTAGGAAGTAATGATGAATAATTGCTGTAATTAAATTTGGTTGCAGATCCCTATAGGGGACTGCAACCAAATTCACTAAATACGATGTTTCAAGTACATTTCTGTCCTGCAACCAAATTTTCCTGATGTCAGATATGATATGTCATTTTATAGAAAATCATATCTGCTACTATCTGTCACTTTGTATAATCAGTTTCTCTTACTTCAGTAGCATTTAAACACCATTATAGAGCCTCGTCATTTGGACCCTTCAATTACTCCTAGGCCAAGTTTTCCGAAGTGGTAGAAATACAGTAAGATAAGATTAGCATATTTAAATGTAACACTAGTATTTAGAATGTAAACTGTATTAATTATACCCCCGCTACGACGTAGTCGGGGGTATATAGCGCTCCGCGTGTCCGTCCGTCCGTCCGTCCGTGCGTCCGTGCGTCCGTGCGTCCGAAATCTTTTCCGGAGCTTATCTCGGAAACTATACTACCTGGAAACTTCAAATTTGGTATAGCGATAACCTACATGATGCTGTTGTGCCTTTTAGGGGTTTCAATTCCATGGTTCAAATAATTTTGGACATTTTGACCAAAAACGGTCCCATTTTTGGACTTTGTGTCGTTTCCGGAGCTTATCTCGGAAACTATACCCCTTGGAAACTTCAAATTTGGTATAGCGATAACCTACATGTTGCTGTTGTGCCTTTTAGGGGTTTCAACTCCATGGTTCAAATAATTTTGGACATTTTGACCAAAAACGGTCCCATTTTTGGACTTTGTGTCGTTTCCGGAGCTTATCTCGGAAACTATACCCTTTGGAAACTTCAAATTTGTTATAGCGATAACCTACATGATGCTGTTGTGCCTTTTAGGGGTTTCAACTCCATGGTTCAAATAATTTTGGACATTTTGACCAAAAACGGTCCCATTTTGGACTTTGTGTCGTTTCCGGAGCTTATCTCGGAAACTATAACCCTAACCTACATGTTGCTGTTGTGCCTTTTAGGGGTTTCAACTCCATGGTTCAAATAATTTTGGGTTTTTTACCCAAAAACGGTCCGATTTTATAATTTAAAAATTTTTTATGTGTAAACTTCAATCCTAGTTTGATTTCACTTGTCTATATGGTTGGAAATCATCTCGTCCAGTTCACACCTATGCAAACAATTACATTTCCTGTTGTTTTCTATGTTATGTGCTGACCAAACCACATACCTAAGCCTTATCATAATATATGATTTATGATTACATAGTTTAAAGAAAGGCGGTCAAACTACAGGCGGAGGTATGTGAGCTGCGCTCACTTTTGCCTTGTTTATTCTGTTATAACATTTGGCTGCTAATTTGTTGTTTAAGAATGCCTTCTATTTCTTCGTGGGTTAAATCCTAAATGTCTTTATCTAAATCTATATCTCTGCATATCAATTTAAAATAAAATTTAAAAAACTCTTTAAACTATGCGGATATAAATAAAGGGATTGTATGAGTCTTCATATCAGGTGTTAACGAAAGGTGGCCACGTTCTTCGGCTATGCCTGGTGGAGTTAAAGCCCTTATTTCGCAATCCAGTGCACACACTATCCCCCGGGGTCCAATGTCCGCAATTCTTGCATAGGAAATCTGCGAATCATGTCTTTTACCATTTTCGCAACTGTGTTACCCAAATACATGTGAATAAAAGCACACGTGTGAATCATAGCATGTTCAATGGGAGTGTCGTTCAACATTATATGTTCATTGTAATAATCAGCAAAGAACTGATTGTGTATAATTATGTCGAGATATTACCGCCTGCACGGGGCGTCTGACGGGGCAGTGACACACGGCACCCAGCCTTTATATTGAATAGCTATTTAAGGTTATGTTTATTTAGGGTGGGTACCCTTTGCCACTACGTCCGCATGCCCAACGCACGCAGGATGGTAGTATTTTGAGGTGAATAAGAAGATGTATTTTTGGATTAATTTGGGTACAGTGAGGACAGCGGCGAGGTCCCACATAATTTCCCAAAACATGGGATGCGAGCAGTTCCACAACATGGGATAAAGGAAAAAGCGTGCGAGCAACAGCCAAGTTATTATGCACTCTCCGGGGAAATCAATAGGAAGGGAACTCGGGCTAAAGTAGCAGTCCAAATACCCCCACAAAAACCATACCAAGGCGGCTGCCTAGCGCCGGACGTCGCTCATGCCATGCCACCGTACCTGATTTTATTACAAAAATTACAAATCAGCTTTTCCGAAGGAGGAGCTGAAATAAAGAAAGGGAGGGTAGGTGGGGAAATCGATAGGAAAGGCACGAATATGTGTGTGGTCGACCGTGGTGAGCCATGTGGAAAGAAAGGAAGCGACGTAAGTGGGAAAAGTGACGTAAGCACAGGAAGTGATGTAATTAGAGGAAGTGAGGAAGAAGTATTTAAACAGAAGGTGCGAAGCATGATGTTTGTTGATATATTAAAATCCATTAAGCCAAGATTACTAAATGTAAATATATGTGTGCTACAGGTGGGGCGGTGTCCAACTTGTACGGGGTGCTACTGGCCCGACACAGACGCTTCCCAGAGGTGAAAGAGAGTGGCATGTGTGGACTGCCTCAACCCGTCATCTTCACCTCGGAGCAAGTAAGTGCACGTCCCTTCAAGTCTCTCGATTCACACATCATACTTTACATAAAAGACATTTATTGGTAGTATTTGTATAGCAAACAAGAACAGTCTTTAAAAAGGCAAGCTTGGGGGGCAACTGAGTATATCTAGTGAATGGAACATGAGGTGGTTAATTTTGGTGAATATGGGTGCTCGATGTACAGGCGGGTTGACAATGCATGACGAGGGTCTTGCCCGGGTGTTTGCTAGTCTAGTGGGAGTCTTAAATTTAAGAAATGACTGTCAGTACTGTTTTATAATTAGGCCCGCCATTACAATAAACCCATGAATGATTACTTGTATAAATTGATAACATGAAAACATGTTGTTTAACCTTATTTAATTTCATATTTAACCAATGCGAAATCAAATCCAAACAGAGTATAGCCTACGCCTGACATCATGTACGTGAATGTGCAAGCTTTCTCCATCCGGTAAAATCTTTTAATCAGACGTCTCTTTTCATGTTCAGGTTAAGGCATGTCTAATAATATAATTTTGAAGTTTTACTACGACTAAAGGTTTTACCGATTTTTGAAATATAACCTAGCAGCTGTTTAGATTTCGCATCTGCCTGTAATATCCATGAAGATAGGTCCCAAGTGGTTTGGAAGAGTAAAATGAGTGACAAACAGATTCTATATTATCGCTGCAGAATGGAAACTGTAAAACCTGCCTTTGTAGGCTACAATCAAACGTCTTGATGTAGAATATACCGTGACTGAAAGTGATGCGAGATGCATGGAATGATTTCATATTTGGCTAATTTTAGTTGTTAAGTACATTGACAAAGTTTTAAACCGAACCGTTCATTGATGTATTTCAAAATGTATTGCAGTTACAAAATATGATATGACAGGATCAGAGCGGAAGAATTGTTCAAACAGATCTAGACTATCCTTATAAAGCGCAGCTTGGTACGAACAGTAATACTCCAGACGGGACATAACATGCACGCTAAGCGTTTACGTTATTGAACATGCCCCTGCAATAATTTGATGTAACAAATCGGGACTCAAGGAAAAGTAGGTCAGTTATTATCAAAATTGATTGTTGGTTCCGATTCTGAAATGAAACATCTTGTACTGAATTAGTACGAAAGCGCTCATTTTGTGTAATATTGTTTTAAATTAACATAAGGTAAACAAGTTTATGAAAGTTTC
Source organism: Gibbula magus (assembly GCA_936450465.1). NCBI lineage: Eukaryota > Metazoa > Mollusca > Gastropoda > Trochida > Trochidae > Gibbula > Gibbula magus. The sequence continues at coordinate 61,498,075 of OW388297.1, forward strand.
TAATGGCAAAATAAGGAAAAAATTTGTTGATATGACAAACACAGAAAAATCAAACTTCACATTTGTTTGTGCCAAGCAATAATGCATAAAAAAGAATCATGTTCTGACGTTTTGTACGAATGTGTGTTTATTCCAGAGCCATTACTCCTTACGCAGGGCAGCAGCTATACTTGGACTCGGCTCCAAACATGTTGTGTACGTTAAATGCGATTTCCGGTAAGTGCTTATGTAAATTAAAGGGACTAAATATGTATTGATATATGTATAAATATGTATGTGTTGAATTCCAATCCATAATTAAATGTCTCTGTGTTACTCTTTTTAGCTCATCAGGCCTGAAAGGCCCGATGGGCTTATGGCATGGCATGGTGTCCGGCGTCCGTCCATCCGTCCATCCGTCCATCCGTAAACTTTTCGCTTTTTCGACTTCTTCTCCAGAACAATGACTCCACAGAGCTGAAATTTTATGTGCAGACTCCTTGGCCAATGGGGATTCTAAATTGTAGATTTCGTGACCCCGTGACCCCAAATGGGGTCACAGGGGTCACATCCTTAAAAACCTATTTTCATCTTCTTCTCCAGTTCCAAAAGGTCTAGAGAGCTGAACAGTTGTGTGCAGACTCCTTGGCCAATGGGGATTCTAAATTGTAGATTTTGTGACCCCGTGACCCCAAATGGGGTCACAGGGGTCACATCCTTAAAAACCTATTTTCATCTTCTTCTGCAATTCTAAAAGGACTAGAGAGCTGAAAAGTTGTGTGCAGACTCGTTGGCCAATGGGGATTCAAAAATGTAGATTTCGTGACCCCATGACCCCAAATGGGGTCACCGGGGTCACATCCTTAAAAACCTATTTTCATCTTCATCTCCAGTTCCAAAAGTCTTGAGAGCTGAAAAGTTGTGTGCAGACTCCTTGGCCAATGGGGATTCTAAATTGTAGATTTTGTGACCCCGTGACCCCAAATGGGGTCACAGGGGTCACATCCTTAAAAACCTATTTTCATCTTCTTCTGCAATTCTAAAAGGACTAGAGAGCTGAAAAGTTGTGTGCAGACTCGTTGGCCAATGGGGATTCAAAAATGTAGATTTCGTGACCCCATGACCCCAAATGGGGTCACCGGGGTCACATCCTTAAAAACCTATTTTCATCTTCATCTCCAGTTCCAAAAGTCTTGAGAGCTGAAAAGTTGTATGCAGACTCCTTTGCCAATGGGGATTCCAAAATGTAGATTTTGTGACCCTGTGACCCCAATTGGGTCACGGGGGTCACATCCTTAAAAACCTATTTTCATCTTCATCTCCAGTTCCAAAAGGTCTTGAGAGCTGAAAAGCTGTATGCAGACTCCTTGGCCAATGGGGATTCTAAATTGTAGATTTTGTGACCCCAAGACCCCAATTGGGTCACCGGGGTCACATCCTTGAAAACCTATTTTCATCTTCTTCTCCAGTTCCAAAAGGTCTAGAGAGCTGAAAAGTTGTGTGCAGACTCCTTGACCAATGGGGATTCTAAATTGTAGATTGTGTGCATGACCCCCAAATGGGGTCACAGTGGTCATGATCTAAGAACCTATCTTTTGCTTTTAAACATAAATATTCAACTTCAGATAGTAAAGCAATGAAATCCTGATGAGCTACAGAGCCCATGGCTCTATTTTTATAAACTTATGTCAGTTTTACATTTGATCTATTCCATTAGGGGTCGGGATAGCGCAGCGGTTATTACATTCAGCTTCGGAACAAGAGGTCTGAGATGCGAATTCTGTCAGGGGTTGAGTAAGGCTTGGGTACAATGATATACTCAGTGGTAGTGGTTTACTACCCATGATTTGCTATTTTCACCCGATGTGTCAACTGTGACATATGTGTTCAACTAGTTATATTTGTCCAAGTTTGACGTCTTCATCTATGCGGCCGTTTTTATCGAATGTCGTTGCCATGGCATGACGTCATAGTGATCAACCGTTTTGATGTCATAATATTAGCGTCATTGTCACAATTGTCTAGGACAAGTTTAAGATATTTGTTCGTCGGGGTTTTACTGTGTTTGTTGTTGTCGTAGATAAATGTTTATCGCCACCTTACAGGATACGTGAATAATGTAAGTGACCATAGTTGAGTGACACTGTTAGAGGTTCCTGTAAATTGTTGCTAATGTACATATTAGGCAAACAATATCAATAAATAGTTGCACCATCGGTTTTAAACTAAATTTGCGGGTGTTGAATAACAATGAATTCCGATTCATTTACAAATGCAGCTATTTATCTTATAAATAACAAATCAAATAACTGCAAATAATTCCAAACAATCAACACTAATCGTACTCCTGAAGGCCCAAGTAGTGTTGTTCGAGATCTACAACAAGGACAGATTGGGTCCCTTTGGACTCATCAGAGAACATGTCACCTTAAATTTCGCCCAGGAAGGGCCGGAGGGGTCGGTCAGTAAACGGCCGTCTTTCCCGAATGAAAGCAACATCATGAGGCTTTTAATATTATATTACGTATCATTCACATCTATGCCGATTCCCAGTAGAACTGTCGCGGCTTTTGTGTCAATTTTAATGAATTGGGCTTGTTAGCTAAAAAGTACAATCCGCAAAGTATGTGCCTTCAATAAACTGATCTCAACGAATCTAATCCTGTCGCAATGAGACCATTCACCATTTAACAGTTTTATTCTCCCTTTTGCTGATAGGTCAACATGGGGTGCATCTATTTTAGTGTATGCTAAAATTATCAACAGAAAAGTCAATTAATTACGCATTTACACGCTGCTGCATTCAGCTTATGATATTTAAAACCCTATTGCCCTCTCTATTACCCTCTTTATTGAGCCCACCGTCTCATGATCATACTATTAAAGATCTTGATAAACTTAATATCACTTGATATCACTCAATTACCTAAATCTTTTATTATCCTTGGTGATTTTTATCAGTCACAACACATGTCTACATCCTGCCACAGGGTCATCATGGTCAGCGAGGATACATGTGGAAGTGACCACTTACCCATTGTATTAGAACAATTACCAATTACTACCGAGAAACATAATTACCATTGGTCATTTGAAACGCTGATTGGGTTACATATTCCATCCTATGCCGTAAGCGTATTTTATATGATGAAATAGTTAATTCAACTGATCCTGTCGAGGCATTTTCTAAAGGTCTCCTAATCCCCGCCAACTTTGTTGTGGGGGATATTGAAACGGGCTCCGTCCATCCGTCCAATTTTGGTTGTGACGTAGCATGGAGAGGACGTGGTTTTGACAACTCCGCTAACCTGGGGGAACATTAGAATATTGTATATTCATCTCTACATAGCAACGTTAGAACTATATGTGATAACAGAACAAGATAATATATTTAAAGAACTGTATTGGACAGAAAACTAACTCCTGCACCTCTTCACGAGAAAACATGGCGGAAAATGAAAAGCAAAGAAAACCCCATTGGTTAATAACGTCGATGATCTGAGAAAGCTTATCATGAACATGGATAAGAAGCTTACAGACACCAAAGACTCGATTACAGAGAAATTGGTTGAGGTTTCGAATAAACTCGAGACTTTCTGCATCCATTACGACAGAAGTGAGTGAGACAAAGCAACGCGTAAGTGAAGCTACAGAACTAACATCCTCCATTCAGATACTCCGTGCAAATAGAGATCTCAGATGCAGAGAGATATAGGCAAATATATACTTAGCAAAATTAAAACTTGACACAGGTAAATTTATGAAGTCGTTTCTGTAAGTTCACTGAAATATTTTAAACACTATCTGTAGTGTAAGTAATGGTTTTGATTAACCGATTTGTAACTGCAACTTCCACAAGTAGGGAGATGTTTGGTGGAAGGATAACACCACAAACACTCAGAAATCGCTTGCGTGCCACTGAACTTCGCTCACGGAGACCCGATAGAGGACCTATCCTTACATCTCTCCCTCGCCGTAACCGTCTTGCGATGGCCACAAGGTACTTATGGTTTACTCAACGACAGTGCAATTCCATTGTTTTTAGTGAAAAAATCTTGAGATTTGCTGACGGCAGGGCACGTCTGTAACACAGACAAGGTGAACGCCACGCTCAAGTTTGCGAAGGTGAAGTTGACCGATATGGTGGCGGCAGAGTCATGTTTTGGGGTCTTTCTGTGCACACGGTCGTTCTCCACTGGTTGTTGTTCAAGGGAACTTAAATTATGTCCAGTCCAGGGATCAGATTTTGCAACCTTCCGTTCATCCAGAGACACGGCCCTGGACTAACGTTTCAGCAAGACAACACTAGACCCCATACCGAAGTTCTGACACAGAATGTTTTCACATATGCCGGTGTTCAAGTCATGGATTGGCAATCGCGAAGCCCCGACCTCAATCCAATCGAACAGATCTTGGACGAATTGGGTCGACGTGTTCGTCAAGTTAATCCACAACAGATGTTGCAAAATCTTCAATGTCAACTTGTTGAACAATGGCGACGTCTTCCTCGCGCAGTGTTCACTAATGTTCTAAAATCCACGAGGAGATGTTGTGTGGCTGTACGAGACGCTAAAGGTGGACACAATCTTTACTTATCACCTCAGATCGATTCTCTTCATTTTGTGAAATTCATTTGGGAGGGTGAAAAACAAACGTGAGCATACCTACGAATGAAATAATTGATTTTAAACATTTTTTTTTGTCCCCAAAAAACTAAGTGTCAAGTTTCCATTTTGGTTTAGTTTATGAACATGAAAGAACTTCATGACAGGAAGAAACATCTTCTGTTCTATGGCATAAACGGGAAAAATACTGAGAACATTTTGAGATTTTTCCTGGTCAACGATCTAAAACGCAAGCAAGACCTTGTTGACAAAATAATTCTGCAATGTCCATAGAATTTCAAGGAGAAGATATTCCGAGGAGGAGCATGAGATGGATACCCGAAATCCAGTGATCATCGCCTCTTTTGTTTACATGCCGTACCGGAAGGCTGTACTTTGTTCAGCAAGTCGTAACTTACCTTGGAAAGGTAAAAGTGTTCGTACTGACTTAAGTACAACGATGAAACAACACCGTTCCTAACTCCTAAGGAAGGCATACAAAAACCGGAATAAAGAAGGCTTGTACACAATAATCCATGTCATAGGGATAGATGTGGTTCTGAAGGTCAAACGTCCAAAACTCACACAGCTTGGAGGAGAGTTCACATTCCACATGAGTAGACTCTACAGATATTTACGTGTATACTATGTGTCCCTGTCTAGAGGTTAATATGTGCTAATTTTCGTTGACATTCGGAACGAACACTTTGACGTATCCTGCACGTGCATTTCATGAACGTTTGTGCTTCAGTCACAGCCGCGATATGTTTTGTATTGTTGCAGACACTTTGTGTTTGCGTTATTTTCTTAAATGGAATGTACATTAAGGACTGGTGTTTAATCTTCAAAATGGTAAGCGTATGATAGAAAGTACGATATAGAATACGTGATATTCTACTTGTCTATATAGTCACGTCAACAGAATATGGTAGTATTATTATATACAGTTAAGCAAGAAACAAAGTACCCCCTTTCTAGAAATTTCTAGAAAGTTTCTAGAAAATTTCAAGTTTGTATTTTTTACGGGATATCTAGTTTATTTTGATATATTCCGAAACTGCTTATTAACACACATTTTTAAAATCAACTTAAAACTTTATTTGAAAAGCAGATATTTGATGTTGAAGTTTTCCTTCTCTACCATGCTTCCTATTTATAATAATAATTAATTTATAGAGCGCCTAATATCCACCGTCAAGATGCTCAGTGGCACTATAAATTCACATTATTACCCTGGTATAAGGACCAATGTCGTTCCTTTTTTCATTCTCAACTCCCCTGGGCTGCCAATTAAGGTGCTCGAAGCTTATCAGTCACATTTCCTTCACTTCCAAACCAGGTACTCAATTGTGAACAGAGGCACATTTCGAATAAAGTCCCTTGCCCTAGGTGACACCACGAGCCTCTCAACTCATGTCTCAGTGTGGGGCCGGGATTCACCCTTCAAACTCTCAGTTTTTATTCAGCAATGAGGCGGGTTACCCACCCATCCAGCGAGCCACGCCCGTTGTTGCTGAACTTCACTGATTGTGGTCGACTTAGTTATGCACAGGACCACGTGTCACCACCATTATAATGCTCTTTGCCTGCCTCTAATCATGAATGGCTGACGGGCTAAATAATGATGAGCACTGACGGAATAAGCTGATTAGGAACTATACATGTATGTTGTTATTTTATTTACACAATTGTGTATTTATTATAATTTCTCTTCCCCTGGTATATGCTGGTACATGGTATATAAACATTTACCTGACATATTGCTTCCTCTATGTGAACCTCCATTCACATGTTCAACAATAACAACAAGAAATTAGTACTATTACACAACTTATTTGTACCACGTGGATGACATCTTTGTGAAGGTTTGGGTCGACGTGTTCGTCAAGTTAATCCACAACAGATGTTGCAAAATCTTCAATGTCAACTTGTTGAACAATGGCGACGTCTTCCTCGCGCAGTGTTCACTAATGTTCTAAAATCCACGAGGAGATGTTGTGTGGCTGTACGAGACGCTAAAGGTGGACACAATCTTTACTTATCACCTCAGTTCGATTCCCTTCATTTTGTGAAATTCATTTGGGAGGGTGAAAAACAAACGTGAGCATACCTACGAATGAAATAATTGATTTTAAACATTTTTTTTTTCCCCCAAAAAACTAAGTGTCAAGTTTCCATTTTTGTTTAGTTTATGAACATGAAAGAACTTCATGACAGGAAGAAACATCTTCTGTTCTATGGCATAAACGGGAAAAATACTGAAAATACTGAGAACATTTTGAGATTTTTCCTGGTCAACGATCTAAAACGCAAGCAAGACCTTGTTGACAAAATAATTCTGCAATGTCCATAGAATTTCAAGGAGAAGATATTCCGAGGAGGAGCATGAGATGGATACCCGAAATCCAGTGATCATCGCCTCCTTTGTTTACATGCCGTACCGGAAGGCTGTACTTTGTTCAGCAAGTCGTAACTTACCTTGGAAAGGTAAAAGTGTTCGTACTGACTTAAGTACAACGATGAAACAACACCGTTCCTAACTCCTAAGGAAGGCATACAAAAACCGGAATAAAGAAGGCTTGTACACAATAATCCATGTCATAGGGATAGATGTGGTTCTGAAGGTCAAACGTCCAAAACTCACACAGCTTGGAGGAGAGTTCACATTCCACATGAGTAGACTCTACAGATATTTACGTGTATACTATGTGTCCCTGTCTAGAGGTTAATATGTGCTAATTTTCGTTGACATTCGGAACGAACACTTTGACGTATCCTGCACGTGCATTTCATGAACGTTTGTGCTTCAGTCACAGCCGCGATATGTTTTGTATTGTTGCAGACACTTTGTGTTTGCGTTATTTTCTTAAATGGAATGTACATTAAGGACTGGTGTTTAATCTTCAAAATGGTAAGCGTATGATAGAAAGTACGATATAGAATACGTGATATTCTACTTGTCTATATAGTCACGTCAACAGAATATGGTAGTATTATTATATACAGTTAAGCAAGAAACAAAGTACCCCCTTTCTAGAAATTTCTAGAAAGTTTCTAGAAAATTTCAAGTTTGTATTTTTTACGGGATATCTAGTTTATTTTGATATATTCCGAAACTGCTTATTAACACACATTTTTAAAATCAACTTAAAACTTTATTTGAAAAGCAGATATTTGATGTTGAAGTTTTCCTTCTCTACCATGCTTCCTATTTATAATAATAATTAATTTATAGAGCGCCTAATATCCACCGTCAAGATGCTCAGTGGCACTATAAATTCACATTATTACCCTGGTATAAGGACCAATGTCGTTCCTTTTTTCATTCTCAACTCCCCTGGGCTGCCAATTAAGGTGCTCGAAGCTTATCAGTCACATTTCCTTCACTTCCAAACCAGGTACTCAATTGTGAACAGAGGCACATTTCGAATAAAGTCCCTTGCCCTAGGTGACACCACGAGCCTCTCAACTCATGTCTCAGTGTGGGGCCGGGATTCACCCTTCAAACTCTCAGTTTTTATTCAGCAATGAGGCGGGTTACCCACCCATCCAGCGAGCCACGCCCGTTGTTGCTGAACTTCACTGATTGTGGTCGACTTAGTTATGCACAGGACCACGTGTCACCACCATTATAATGCTCTTTGCCTGCCTCTAATCATGAATGGCTGACGGGCTAAATAATGATGAGCACTGAATAAGCTGATTAGGAACTATACATGTATGTTGTTATTTTATTTACACAATTGTGTATTTATTATAATTTCTCTTCCCCTGGTATATGCTGGTACATGGTATATAAACATTTACCTGACATATTGCTTCCTCTATGTGAACCTCCATTCACATGTTCAACAATAACAACAAGAAATTAGTACTATTACACAACTTATTTGTACCACGTGGATGACATCTTTGTGAAGGTTTGGGTCGACGTGTTCGTCAAGTTAATCCACAACAGATGTTGCAAAATCTTCAATGTCAACTTGTTGAACAATGGCGACGTCTTCCTCGCGCAGTGTTCACTAATGTTCTAAAATCCACGAGGAGATGTTGTGTGGCTGTACGAGACGCTAAAGGTGGACACAATCTTTACTTATCACCTCAGTTCGATTCCCTTCATTTTGTGAAATTCATTTGGGAGGGTGAAAAACAAACGTGAGCATACCTACGAATGAAATAATTGATTTTAAACATTTTTTTTTTCCCCCAAAAAACTAAGTGTCAAGTTTCCATTTTTGTTTAGTTTATGAACATGAAAGAACTTCATGACAGGAAGAAACATCTTCTGTTCTATGGCATAAACGGGAAAAATACTGAAAATACTGAGAACATTTTGAGATTTTTCCTGGTCAACGATCTAAAACGCAAGCAAGACCTTGTTGACAAAATAATTCTGCAATGTCCATAGAATTTCAAGGAGAAGATATTCCGAGGAGGAGCATGAGATGGATACCCGAAATCCAGTGATCATCGCCTCCTTTGTTTACATGCCGTACCGGAAGGCTGTACTTTGTTCAGCAAGTCGTAACTTACCTTGGAAAGGTAAAAGTGTTCGTACTGACTTAAGTACAACGATGAAACAACACCGTTCCTAACTCCTAAGGAAGGCATACAAAAACCGGAATAAAGAAGGCTTGTACACAATAATCCATGTCATAGGGATAGATGTGGTTCTGAAGGTCAAACGTCCAAAACTCACACAGCTTGGAGGAGAGTTCACATTCCACATGAGTAGACTCTACAGATATTTACGTGTATACTATGTGTCCCTGTCTAGAGGTTAATATGTGCTAATTTTCGTTGACATTCGGAACGAACACTTTGACGTATCCTGCACGTGCATTTCATGAACGTTTGTGCTTCAGTCACAGCCGCGATATGTTTTGTATTGTTGCAGACACTTTGTGTTTGCGTTATTTTCTTAAATGGAATGTACATTAAGGACTGGTGTTTAATCTTCAAAATGGTAAGCGTATGATAGAAAGTACGATATAGAATACGTGATATTCTACTTGTCTATATAGTCACGTCAACAGAATATGGTAGTATTATTATATACAGTTAAGCAAGAAACAAAGTACCCCCTTTCTAGAAATTTCTAGAAAGTTTCTAGAAAATTTCAAGTTTGTATTTTTTACGGGATATCTAAATTATTTTGATATATTCCGAAACTGCTTATTAACACACATTTTTAAAATCAACTTAAAACTTTATTTGAAAAGCAGATATTTGATGTTGAAGTTTTCCTTCTCTACCATGCTTCCTATTTATAATAATAATTAATTTATAGAGCGCCTAATATCCACCGTCAAGATGCTCAGTGGCACTATAAATTCACATTATTACCCTGGTATAAGGACCAATGTCGTTCCTTTTTTCATTCTCAACTCCCCTGGGCTGCCAATTAAGGTGCTCGAAGCTTATCAGTCACATTTCCTTCACTTCCAAACCAGGTACTCAATTGTGAACAGAGGCACATTTCGAATAAAGTCCCTTGCCCTAGGTGACACCACGAGCCTCTCAACTCATGTCTCAGTGTGGGGCCGGGATTCACCCTTCAAACTCTCAGTTTTTATTCAGCAATGAGGCGGGTTACCCACCCATCCAGCGAGCCACGCCCGTTGTTGCTGAACTTCACTGATTTTGGTCGACTTAGTTATGCACAGGACCACGTGTCACCACCATTATAATGCTCTTTGCCTGCCTCTAATCATGAATGGCTGACGGGCTAAATAATGATGAGCACTGACGGAATAAGCTGATTAGGAACTATACATGTATGTTGTTATTTTATTTACACAATTGTGTATTTATTATAATTTCTCTTCCCCTGGTATATGCTGGTACATGGTATATAAACATTTACCTGACATATTGCTTCCTCTATGTGAACATCCATTCACATGTTCAACAATAACAACAAGAAATTAGTACTATTACACAACTTATTTGTACCACGTGGATGACATCTTTGTGAAGGTTTGGGTCGACGTGTTCGTCAAGTTAATCCACAACAGATGTTGCAAAATCTTCAATGTCAACTTGTTGAACAATGGCGACGTCTTCCTCGCGCAGTGTTCACTAATGTTCTAAAATCCACGAGGAGATGTTGTGTGGCTGTACGAGACGCTAAAGGTGGACACAATCTTTACTTATCACCTCAGATCGATTCTCTTCATTTTGTGAAATTCATTTGGGAGGGTGAAAAACAAACGTGAGCATACCTACGAATGAAATAATTGATTTTAAACATTTTTTTTTGTCCCCAAAAAACTAAGTGTCAAGTTTCCATTTTTGTTTAGTTTATGAACATGAAAGAACTTCATGACAGGAAGAAACATCTTCTGTTCTATGGCATAAACGGGAAAAATACTGAAAATACTGAGAACATTTTGAGATTTTTCCTGGTCAACGATCTAAAACGCAAGCAAGACCTTGTTGACAAAATAATTCTGCAATGTCCATAGAATTTCAAGGAGAAGATATTCCGAGGAGGAGCATGAGATGGATACCCGAAATCCAGTGATCATCGCCTCCTTTGTTTACATGCCGTACCGGAAGGCTGTACTTTGTTCAGCAAGTCGTAACTTACCTTGGAAAGGTAAAAGTGTTCGTACTGACTTAAGTACAACGATGAAACAACACCGTTCCTAACTCCTAAGGAAGGCATACAAAAACCGGAATAAAGAAGGCTTGTACACAATAATCCATGTCATAGGGATAGATGTGGTTCTGAAGGTCAAACGTCCAAAACTCACACAGCTTGGAGGAGAGTTCACATTCCACATGAGTAGACTCTACAGATATTTACGTGTATACTATGTGTCCCTGTCTAGAGGTTAATATGTGCTAATTTTCGTTGACATTCGGAACGAACACTTTGACGTATCCTGCACGTGCATTTCATGAACGTTTGTGCTTCAGTCACAGCCGCGATATGTTTTGTATTGTTGCAGACACTTTGTGTTTGCATTATTTTCTTAAATGGAATGTACATTAAGGACTGGTGTTTAATCTTCAAAATGGTAAGCGTATGATAGAAAGTACGATATAGAATACGTGATATTCTACTTGTCTATATAGTCACGTCAACAGAATATGGTAGTATTATTATATACAGTTAAGCAAGAAACAAAGTACCCCCTTTCTAGAAATTTCTAGAAAGTTTCTAGAAAATTTCAAGTTTGTATTTTTTACGGGATATCTAAATTATTTTGATATATTCCGAAACTGCTTATTAACACACATTTTTAAAATCAACTTAAAACTTTATTTGAAAAGCAGATATTTGATGTTGAAGTTTTCCTTCTCTACCATGCTTCCTATTTATAATAATAATTAATTTATAGAGCGCCTAATATCCACCGTCAAGATGCTCAGTGGCACTATAAATTCACATTATTACCCTGGTATAAGGACCAATGTCGTTCCTTTTTTCATTCTCAACTCCCCTGGGCTGCCAATTAAGGTGCTCGAAGCTTATCAGTCACATTTCCTTCACTTCCAAACCAGGTACTCAATTGTGAACAGAGGCACATTTCGAATAAAGTCCCTTGCCCTAGGTGACACCACAAGCCTCTCAACTCATGTCTCAGTGTGGGGCCGGGATTCACCCTTCAAACTCTCAGTTTTTATTCAGCAATGAGGCGGGTTACCCACCCATCCAGCGAGCCACGCCCGTTGTTGCTGAACTTCACTGATTGTGGTCGACTAAGTTATGCACAGGACCACGTGTCACCACCATTATAATGCTCTTTGCCTGCCTCTAATCATGAATGGCTGACGGGCTAAATAATGATGAGCACTGACGGAATAAGCTGATTAGGAACTATACATGTATGTTGTTATTTTATTTACACAATTGTGTATTTATTATAATTTCTCTTCCCCTGGTATATGCTGGTACATGGTATATAAACATTTACCTGACATATTGCTTCCTCTATGTGAACATCCATTCACATGTTCAACAATAACAACAAGAAATTAGTACTATTACACAACTTATTTGTACCACGTGGATGACATCTTTGTGAAGGTTTGGTAAGAAAAAAATCTATGTATGGTGGCTAATTCATTATATCTGTAAAATATTAAATGTAAAACAAAATGTAGTATTTAAGAATTGAATGTCAGTTTGTGTGTTTGTACTGGAAAGTGAACGATGTCACCCCCGTGAACAAGGCGTGCTTGCGGTCAAGTTCATGTGAGAGTTTGAATACCGCTTTGACATCATTCAATTTCCAGTGCAAACACACAAACTGACAATCAATTCTTATAATTTCTTACGTTATTTTTCGTCATTACCTGTTTGATGAAACCTGTGACACTCATCATGCTGAGTGAAGTGTAATAAAATCTAATATTTCAGGGACACAAGATCAGAGTTATCTGTCCTTTGAATGACGTCATGGCATTGAGGCCGCCATTTGTTGTTGTATCCTCGTCAATATTATGTAAACAACAGTCGGAAAAGAAATAGTTCATTACCACGACTGCTCAAATCCGAATCCCGTTAGTTCATAATGGTAAGATTGTGAGTATTTGCTTATCTAAATTGCATAATTTGTATTCAGCCAGCATTCGTGAATGTCTTTCAGTTCTAGAATAGGCCAGCAAAAAATTATGAGCGATATTTTATTGAAATGTTTTATTTATTTTAACAATTAAGAAGGTAGTTTGATATTTAGATAATGTTTTTCAAGCAAATAAATCGGTAAATTGTAACCGTTTGAAATTTGCTAACAAAAGCACGCTCAATCAGGAAAGAATTCTAGACAGAACCGTCGAACGTTCACATGACCTGAAAGCGTTCACACGAGTTCATGGATAATGAACCTTAAAATTTTGATCACATGACCGCCCTCTCAACCAACGTTCGGTAATCCGTGTAAACTTCAAAGTAAGAAATCATTGGACTTCCTCCTCAACTCAATCCGTGCATTTGAAAAGACGTTTAAGTGGAATAAATAAGATAAAACAAATTTGTATGTTAAGATGCTGTTATCAAAACATATTGTTTTCTTAATTTTGTAAAATTTTAAAATCAGCAGAATGCTGCCACTGACCAATACACTGCATCGGCCCCTACTTCATCTAGACAGGTGGGCCAGATGGGCCCGGTCTGGTCAATCAGCTGGTCATGCCAAGCACTTTGTTGCGCACATCTTTGCTATCCTTCTTCTTACACTGCTACCTCTCTTTACAATAACTTTACTTTATTTTCTTTGTGCTCTCTTGCATACCTTCACATCCTTTCGACAATGCTACCCTTCCTGATGTTTTCTATCCCTTCTCTCTGCACTCTTTCTTAGTGCTCTCTTGAAGACATTCATCAAGTTTACTCAGCTTCCAAGATAGCGGTGGCCCATGGGCCAATCTAGTGAAACATTGGCAACGTTTTAGGGGAGTATATCATCCTGGTATCCACGGTGCAGTCAGCACGAGACCCGCTGACATAAAGCATTGCCCTTGTTGGCGCTCCGTGGTGGGTGGGGATCCAGATTGATGAAATATTTACCAACTGAACATGACCCGTTCAGTTAAAAACAAGCGCAATCTTTCAACGGATGATTGTCCCTCTTCTGATGAAGAGGCAACATCATCAAAATCAACTAAATAAAATCGTCTTACTCAAATCCATCTTCAACTTCTAATTTAAGCACCTGTCCTTGGTTTTTGGTTATATCATCAACTGATGAAAAGCCTCTACGACTTAATCCCTTCCCCACCGCCAAGACCATTCAGGTTCTTGCTGGTGATGTGAAGGATGTCAAGAAGATCAGGAATGGGTTCCTGCTTGTGGAAGTCAAATCTAAACAGCAGGCAATATCACTTCTAACCTTGAAGAAAATTATTGATAAACCTGTGAGGTTTCTCCACACAAATCTTTAAACAGCAGCAAAGCCATCATCCGGGACAAGGATCGATGTCTCGAGGATTCATCTGAACAAGATAACTTTCTCAACTCCACAAGCTCCAAAAACAGTTTATGCAGGATATTACAAACTCTCTGCTGAACTTAACATCCCAAATCCACTCCGTTGCTACCCCTGCCAGAAGTTTGGCCATGGAAGCAACTCTTGCAAAGCGGATGAGCGTGTTTGTCCACAGTGTGGCAAACTCGAGGATTAAAGCCATCCAAACATCTGCAAGGAGTTGCCAAAATGCGCCAACTGTGATGGTGAACACTTGACTTCCTCCAAGGAGTGTCCACAGTGGCAACAGGAATCTAAAATACTCAAACTTAAAATCACGCAGAATATCTGTTTCCCCGAAGCAAAACACCTGGTTCTTGAGGGTCCTAAAACCCTCATACTCAACCATAGTATCATCAGCAAGTGCCACTAAATGCTCTGTATCAACTCAGCCAGACATTCAGTGGGTGAGTGATCCCCCAACTCAATACAAACTCCGCAATGTAACTTCTTCCACAACAGGTACCCTGACATTCCCTCTGCTGTCCCTTTAAGAGCCTATCAAGCCGACAGGATCTAAAAATACCTCCAACTGCAAACAAAAATTAAAAACCATCAACCTCAAAACATAATTCCAAAACTTCCAAATCCAAAACAGCAAACCGCACTCCCAAAGGCCTAAGGATTGCGGTCGAGGTCTACAACAAGTATGGATCTCTTGACCTTGAGTCTGATGACGTCCTTATGAACGCATCAGACACAGCGTTGCTTAACAACTCGCCTAAAAAGGGGCACAGGGTTTGGTCCTTGGACCCTCGCTTTTCCCCGGTAAAACATCCACCATGAGGCTTTTAATATTTTATTTTATCCTCGCATCTATGGAGATTCTCCAGTGGAATTGTCTAGGCTTTAGGGTCAATTTTAACGAATTGGGCTTGCTAGCCAAAAAGAACAATCCCCAAGCTATATGCCTTCAAGAAACTCATTTTAAAGAATCTCAATGAGATCATTCACTTTTTACAATCATTCATCCCCTTCTGCTGATAGGGCTAAAGGGGGTGCATCAATTTTAGTGCGTGATGGAATTATCCACAGGGAAATTCCATTCAAAACACAATTAAAGGCTGTTGCAGTCAGTCTATCATTATTAAAAACTCAACTCTATGC
The DNA here is from genome assembly GCA_936450465.1 of Gibbula magus. Taxonomy (NCBI): domain Eukaryota; kingdom Metazoa; phylum Mollusca; class Gastropoda; order Trochida; family Trochidae; genus Gibbula; species Gibbula magus. The sequence goes on from OW388297.1 coordinate 61,513,742, forward strand.
TCTTTATACATCCCACCCTCTCAAGATCTTACTATAAAAGATCTTGATCAACTTGTTACTCAATTACCTAAACCTTATATCATCATGGGTGATTTCAACAGTCACAATCCCCTCTGAGGTAGCAATCCCCTTGATACTAGAGGGAAAATACTTGAAAGTTTCCTCACCCAAAATGATATATGTCTATTCAATGATGGCTCAAACACATATCTGCATCCTGCCACTGGCTGGCTCATATACAGCTATAGATTTTTCAGTAACTGATGCATCCCTTTTACATGTCTTTTCATGGTCAGTCCATGAGGATACGTGCGGAAGCGACCACTTCCCCATTGTATTAGAACCCTCATCACCTATTCCCGAGGAGCACAATCCTCGTTGGAAATTTTCCAATCCGATTGGGGTACATTTTCTGCCCTATGCCGTGATCATATCATATTTGATGAAATAGTTAATGCAACTGATCCTGTTGAGGCCTTTTCTAAAGGTCTCATTGATATAGCAACTGAAACTATCCCTTAAACCTCTGCAAATCTACGCATTCACAAGCCATGGTTTAATGAAACCTGCGATACTGCCATTAAGGCACGTAAAAAAGCTGAGCACAAGCTCAGTAAACGACCTTCAAGAATCAATTTAGATAGTTGTCGCAAGGCTCGAGCTAAAGTTCGACACACAGTCAACCAACAAAAAACGTGAATCTTGGAGAGGCTATGTCTCTAAGATAAGTTCCAGAACACCTATAAACAAAGTCTGGAATATGATAAGTAGAATTAAAGGCAAAGGTTCAAAATCTACAATAAAACATCTTAAGGTCAATGATGACCTTCTCACATAAAAATCTGACATTGCCAATACGTTGGCTGAAACAATGTTTCATCTGCAAATTATGTCCCTGCTTTCAAAAACTACCAAAAGGTACAGGAAAAACGACCACTTAATTTCAAATCTGACAATGGAGAAGATTATAATGAACACTACTCCTTGTCAGAGCTTAAAACTGCACTTTCTAAAGCTCATGATACAGCAACCGGCCCTGATGAAATACATTATCAGCTTTTAAAACATTTCCGGAACCTTGCCTTGAGGTTCTACTTCAGGTATTTAATCATATATGGGAAACAGGTGACTTTCCATCTTGTTGGCACAATGCTTCTATTGTGCCAATCCCACAACCTGGGAAGGATCATACAGTTCCTTCTAACTACCGTCCTATAGCCTTAATAAGTTGTATATGTAAAACTATGGAACGGATGATCAATGATCATCTAGTTTGGTTCTTGGAAACTAATAAATTACTAACTGATATTCAATGTGGTTTCCGCAAACAACGTAGTACCACTGATCATCTTGTTCGTTTAGAATCATTTGTGAAGCATTCATTAACAAACAACATGCTGTGTCTATCTTTTTCGATTTAGAAAAAGCTAACAACACTACATGGACGCATGGCATCCTAAAAGATTTATTTGAATTTGGCTTGCAAGGTCGTATGGCTCATTTTATATCCATATTATTACATGACCGCAATTTAAAGTGCGCGTGGGTTCCACTCTTTCTGATTTCTTTGATCAAGAAATGGGTGTCCCACAAGGTAGCATTTAATATGTCACATTATTTAGCATTAAAATCAACAGCTTGGCTAAAGTCTTAAATGACCATACAGATGGTTCACTTTTTGTGGACGATTTGGAGTTTCCTGCAGAGGCAAAAATATGCCATCAATCGAGCGCCAATTGCAGCTCTGCCTCAATAAAATTCATAAATGGTCGTTGGAAAATGGCTTCAAATTTTCCAAAGCTAAAACATCTTGTGTGCATTTTTGCAATATGAAGAAAATGCAACAAGATCCAGCACTATTTCTGGATAAAACTCCAATCAAAGTCGTTCCTGAGTCCAAGTTTCTTGGTCTCACTTTTGACAGTGAATTATCATTTATCCAACATATTAAAAACCTAAAAGCTAAATGCTTAAAGGCATTATACCTTTTTAAGGTCGTTTCAGATAATAAATGGGGTGGAGATGAAGAAACTCTTCTGTATCTCTATTGATCACTCATCCGCTCCAAACTGGATTATGGATCCATAATCTATTGATCTGCCCGTCCCTCTTATATCAAAATGCTAGATACAATCCACCACCAGGGTCTCAGGCTTTGTCTTGGGGCCTTCAGAACTTCACCTGTTTAAAAGTCTCTACGATGAAGCTGATGAGCCATCTCTTGAAGATCGTCGCATCAAGCTAGCACTTTAATATACAACCAAATTAAACTCCAACCCTTCTAATCCAGCATACAACTGCGTATTATATCCATACCAGCAGTTGTATATCTCACCCTAAAGCAATTCCACAACTCGGTATCAGACTTCAACGACATGTTGAAGATTCTGATATAGACCTAACAACAATAGCAGAGCACGGATTACTTGCCACTCCGCCATGGCAGGTGGTCAGGCCCCGTGTCAACCTCTCTCTATCCACTCATAAAAAATGTACAGACCAATTAATATTTCAACAGGCATTTTTTGAACTGCGTGATTTTTTGCAGATTATAAACCAATTTACACTGACGGTTCTAAGGATGGACCCACAGTTGCAGCAGCATATGCTTCAAGGCTGCATGATGGCAGCAGCATCTTTACTGCAGAACCTAAGGCCATTCTTAAGGCAGTCCATCACATTAAAAACTAAACTCCCAATAATTACATTATTTTTTCCGATTCACTTTCTTCCCTACAAGCAATTAAAAACTGTAAGAGTGATCACCCAATTATCAGGGATATTTTATTACTTCATAATTCGTGTCTGAAATGCGACATCGTCTTCTGCTGGCTTCCTAGCCATATGGGTATAAAAGGTAATAACAAAGCTGACTCGGTAGCTAAATCAGCATTAAACCTCAAACATATTTCTCCTTCCAAAATTCCATATACAGATTCTAAACCTGCTATTAAATCTTACATTAAACAACGTTGGAAGTCCCAACGGGACCAACACCATCATAACAAACTTCACACTATTCAACCTCATTCAGGTTACAAATCTCTATCTTCTTTTACCCGGCAGGAAGCTTGTGTCTTACGACGATGTATTGGACTATTCATTTAACACACTCATATCGTTTAAAGGGGGAAGATCATCCGACGTGTACCCCCTGTGAGTGTCCCCTCACCGTTAAGCATATTTTATGTGAGTGTTGGGACACTGCTCATATCAGGGAAACATTTTGCCCTAATATTTCCATTTCTCAAGTTTTACTCACTTTGGTGAATATCACGTTTTAGATTTTATAAAGGAAATTAATATCTTTGATAAACTTTAATTTTTAACTTTTTCTAAATCAGCTTTTACCAATCTTGTGATAATTCGGTGTGTTTAAGACCTTCGTGTCATTTCATGCTTGCTTTTCCAAATATTTTTTAAATTGGTCAATTAACTTAAATTTCTCACCGCAAATGGCTGCGATACTGCCGAAGCGGCATTAAGCAATAACTCACTCACTCAATCAATCACTCAAACAACAACGAAACGTCGCACTCCTGCAATAAAGTTGTATATCCATAGAACTCGTTCTCCTTCATCTAACCAATTTCTAAATGCCCTTGAATGAAGTTCCAATATATAGAAAATGAGAAGTGTTACGTTTTAACAATTCCTCCATAACAAAAACTACTAAAAACTTCTGTCGGAGATGCAAGTAAAATACATTTCCGTCAATTTATATATTAAAGATAAGATTAAATTTGATTAAGATTGAATTATCCAAACACGATTTATGTAATCATTTCGAACTCTTGAAATTAGTTTCCAATTTAGATCTTGAGATGTTAGATTGTTCACAGCAGTAAAGGGATGCATGCAAATCTACATTTAATTAATGTTCTTAATAATTTATTTTGGTTTACATTTTCGGCTGCTCTCTCAATACGATACACTGTTTTATACATGATATCTTACGATTTTGGTGGATAATATTTACCAATAGTCTTTTTCACACAATTGTCCTTCCCTTTAGAAATATCTTGAGTTGAGTAAATTTTAAATAGGCGTTTTCACAATATACTCTCCGGTTGGCGTTCAAATAAAATATAAAATAAATATACCTTTTTTTTCAAATCTCGGATTCGTTAGCGTTTATCCATGAAGTCAGTGAACCGTATCTCCTGAACATTCCAATGACTATTTGAGTATATCTCTGAGTCAACTACACATGTGTAAATTTATTCAGATTGAATTAACAGTATTGGCGACAATACACATCCGTACGTATTTTCAAATTTGTTTATGGTAATAGCCGCACAGACTGCCCCCCTGATATACACACACATCCCAGTATATCCAGGTTTGCATATTCTATTTAACTCGTTAAGAGCGCGACTCCTCACACGATGTCTAGTGATGGCAATTAGATACTACAATACTGTACAGTATACACATGTACACTGATTCATTTCAAATTTTGTTTGAGAGCTTCATGGATAATGTATGTCTTTTTTAATTTAAAGTTGACAATATTGCCAAATATAAGTGTTACTACAGCACTGAAATATAACATGGTTATATTTGGGATAACACTACCTTCAATAGTACAAATTCTTGTACTTTTTCGGGCCGAGTCCCATGCGGGATTCGAACCCACGCCCTCAGAGTAAGGCAACTGTCGCCAGCATTGACTGTACCAACAGCTTACCACACGACCATTGTCGAGGCGAAATGGTCGTGTGGTAAGCTGTTGGTACAGTCAATGCTGGCGACAGTTGCCTTACTCTGAGGGCGTGGGTTCGAATCCCGCATGGGACTCGGCCCGAAAAAGTACAAGAATTTGTACTATTGAAGGTAGTGTTATCCCAAATATAACCATGTTATATTTCCTCACTATCTAAATGGCAAGTATTTCCAGCACTGAAATAGTTTAATATTTTTGCTACAAGACAACTTTAAATTCAAATTATTATGGACAGGCAGATGTCATGAATTTGTTTACTACATTTAACGGTTAACAACATCTATTATGTTTCAAATTTTATGTACGGTTGCTGGAGGTGTCAGTATATCTAAATGTTCATGCAGTTAAATAAACATTGCTTGCTACACATTTATTTTTGTATTCAGAATGTAATAAATGATTTTGAAGCACATATCTCATCACAAATTACATTTATTGTACCATACCGAGACATCAAAATCCATCTCAATTTTCCAAATTGTGTCTTCATGTTTATAGAATATGATAATTAACTATTCCCTATTCATACAGAAAGAAAATATTATTATTAGTTGCGTTTAAATATCGATACGATTATCGACTAAGTGTTTACAATTCACAATCTGTTAGTGTACATGACAATTGAAGTTTCATTACTGCCTTCCTAATGTCACATATTAAATAATAAATGTGCGTTAGATCTATAAGAACATTCGAAGGTGTCAAAGTATTAACCCATCCTTAATAGGCTGGTAGAAGAGGTATGTTGAAATACACAAACTCTTATGTGAGGGTCGGTTAATTAATATATGGTTATCCCCGTCCCCTGTATAAATACACGAATTCCCATGACCACTAAAGGGTGACGCACTCTGCTTCAAACATGTTATGGAAGACACAGCACACATCATCGAAGACCGTTATAAATCATGGTATTGTCGCAATAAAATAATTTCACAGACGTCTACATACTCACGTATAAGTGTAGATAATTATCAATACGAAACATATGTAATAAAATAGATAGTTTGCATAACGTTTTCAAATTTGTTTATATTTCATATTCATGCACTCTCAATTGTTCAAAAGTATTATCTATTTACACGCTGATGTTCAAACTATACTGCAGTGAACACGAAACTTGTGACCTTTCATGTTTGTTATAGTTAAAGAACTATAAGATTAGATTGACGATATAAAAAACCGCAGTATCAAGAAGTTAGAGATGCTCCGCGACAGTGATTTGAATACCCTGCTAATCAAGCCTGTGCAGGTATCATCAATACTTGAGTATGACAAATGGTTCCCAATGACCGGAAACTGTCTAGTTTTGTACAACAGCCCTCCAGATTTAACTTCTTGTATACGTCTATGTATATGTACAATAGATTGCGACACTGATGGATAAACGCGTGTCTCTTATGTAGCTCTTTTGCGGCGTCTGCGATTGTGTTTTATCGCACTTGCAAAAGACCATCATCAACCAATTCATATACATATGCGAACGTGAGTTACTCAAGAATATTGTTCGGCTCTACGGATCTAGTGGTTTCCGGACAAAGTTTCCGATGTCCTCACCAAAGTTGAAAACAATTTAAAGGGTATAATAATTGAGTATGGAAATATATTTCAAGATGTTTATTTTTTACTTTGGTATTTTAGTTTTTTTTAGTCTTTTGGATGTTTAGTATATTTTCCAATACCCCTTCAAACATTTTCGGAATAGTACTAAATGTACATTTCTTACGTTTTATTTGTCGAATGATTCTTGAGAACCGCCACAAATACAATATTACTTCCTTGGTTAAGTGTATGGGTTCGTGATTTGATATTTATATCAAAATAATTTCTTAAATACCCAAAACAACTGAATTCTACTCATGAAAGGGATCCAATACTTACTGGGTTTTATTATAAAAGAACAATTTAATATGCGCAAATGAAAGCAAATGACTCTAGGTCTACTCATTAAAATAACTTTATCAGGAGCCCCCTGTCATGTCAAATACAATTTGTGGATGTATTTGTATGTGGGGGATTTACGTCCGTTCATCGATAGTTAGTTGTGGTTGGGATAAAGAGAGATGCCAAATAAATACTTATAACGTGTGATATACTTCATCAATGTATAGTATTATAATAGAACAAACGAATTCCTACTCAGTGATAAGAACTTTTCTAAACTGACAGGATTCATAACTTCAACGACTACACCTTATATGTAGGCTCATTATTTGCATCAACATTACCACGCTAGGTTTAATTGATATATACTCATGGTAAAAATGGCTGACATCCCTAAACAGAAAATGGATTGTAGCAAATTAAATGCATAAACAGTTAATATTGTTCGATGTTATGGTGATTTTCGAAATTTAATGGCACAAAACACATGATGTTAACTAAATAATACTTGCAATGTGTTTTGTGTGCGAATGAGACTGAGTGAAAGATTTTGTGTATATTTGGGTTCAGTAAAAAAATAAATTCAAATGCAACTTTTCTTGATTTTTTAGAACCAAAATGAGAACACATCAAACCATTGGCCCAAAAATATGAAATTCTGTGACTTTGAGACTTTTGAAGGGGTATATTTTTTTGAGAATTGTTTTTATCGTAAACCACTGAAGATAGCAACATGTTTAATAGCTCATTTTAAAGCTGAGACGTCATTTAGTAATGACAATAACGTTCAAGCATATATCTGTCATAGTTTACATATGACAAGTCATAGAAGATTGTCATTTTTCGAAAACGGTCATTTTCAGCAAGGTTGAAACGTTCATAACTGCTTAACTTCTTACACTATTACCTACGCATGCACAATTTCAGGAAGAACAACTTTTCTGCTGTCTGCTTTGATAAAAAGGTTGATAGTTAAGCCTCTAGAACGTTGTCTAGAGGTCCGAAAATTAGCATTTTTGAGTATTTTCCTGAATATTCTGAAGAACATAACGGCTTAATTACGTATGCAATCTAAATAATGATTGCATCTACTTAATAGGAAATCAAAGAACAACATTTTCTATGTTACACCTTAGTATGAAAATATTAACCATTTTGTCTTAATCGTAAGAAAGAACAGGTAGGGACGAAAGTCTGGAAGACCTACTGTTATTATCCTGATTACTAGTACAGTTAAGCAAGAAACAAAGTACCCCCTTTCTAGAGTTTTTATTTTTTGCGAGATATCTAGACTATTTTGGCATATTCTGAAACTGCTTATTAAATTTAACACACATTTTAAAAATCAACTTTATAACTTTATAAGAAAAGCAGATATTTAACGTTGAATCTTTCCTGCTCTACCATGCTTCCTCATAATAACGCCCCTTGTCTGCCTCCGGCCATGCATGGTTGGTCACGCGCTAATTAACGAATGATCTGGGAAAGAATAAGCTATTCAGCAACTATGCATTTACTTATATGTCATCATTTCATTTACACTATTGTGCTTTTATCATACTTCATCTTTGTCTGGTATATGCTCTATTAACCGCTGTATCTGACATATTGTTTCCTCGAATTGAACATCAATTCATTTCTTCAAAAATCAAGTCCGATAAATTACAAGGGCATTCAACAGCCTATAGAAGATGTGATTTAAAATTCCATCGCATTAGAATTTGATTATGTTTGTCTATTGAGGAGGGGATATTTTCCCGATCTGTTATATATTAAAGTGAATACAATAATGATTATACAATGTTGAATCCGTGAATACAATATTTTTTTGGTTAGGTATAAAGGATATATTACTGTTGTTCATATTTCAACAATATCGACTTTGTTATTTGGCTTTTAAGACTTATAATATTCCAATTTTTTACATACTTATCTGGTTTGAGAAAACAACATTGTCCACGCTCCCCCTGAAGTGTTCCTCAACATAGATCATACAGAATAAAAAGGGACGCCACTCGGTATAGGTGGCGCTCGAGACATTGGTGACGTCATCATTCCCTTATTTGTTGAGCGAGCACACGGTCATGCGTGTGTTCTCTCTCGACTAATTTCACTACTTTATATAGGCTATTAAAGTTTTCCTAGTTCCTCATACCTTCAGTTATATTGTCACAGGTACCTTTCCTGACCAAACTGGTGAACTAATTTTCGCTAATTAGTTGACTCTTTGGTCTGGTTTGGTTTGTGAGTTTGGTGCATTCTTGCCGGGCCAGACTGCCTATCTTGCTCGGGCTGCATGTGCAGGCCGTTCCGGTCGTGACACGTGTCTATTGCTTGACTAGCTGTCTGGCGGTAGTTCTTGGTCACCTACGTTAAGATTTCTATGAACCTCTGTCGAAGACCACCCTCCTTCGTCTCACCATTAAGACGACCTTTCTGGTCGCAATGGCCTCAGCTGCGAGGATATAAGAGCTCCACGCTCTTCAAGCTGACCTCTTACGGTTCGAGCGGCGAGATAGAAGGAAGGACTCTTCTGATACCATCATTAGGTCCTGAAGCCGACTGGCCAGAGGTCACAGACCTTTCCCTTTGCCCTGTCCTCGCGCTCCGCATTTATGCAGAGCAGACGAGGGGCATCAGACAAGGCAGGCGTCAGCTTTTCTGCCTCACCCACCACGCGCTGTCAAGGAGCTTGACAGACGGGCTTTAAGTGTATCTGCGATCAGCAGTAATCAACGCCTACAAAGCGGCTGATCTCCCTCCCCCGTCTCGCGCTAATCCCCACGAGATTAGAGCAGTGTCTGCCACAATGGCCTTTCATTGTTATATGGCCGTGTCAGATATCCTGGCCGGATGCTTTTGGAAGTCGGGTTGGTCTTTGCTGACCACTACTTACGCGAAGTGTCCACGGAGGACTTGGCAGGCGTGTCAAGGTTGGGTCCTCAGGTGTTCGCCCAGCAGGGGACAGCAGCACCTCCTACAGTCATACGTCGGAACGCACCTTACCCCTAACCGGGGGTGGGCGTCTCCACGCTGTTATGTACTTGTTTCAGTATCCAAATGTTTGTGTACAATAAAAGTTTGGTTGGTTGGTTTTTTGCTTATGAGTGTAGTTATTGTAGTTATCTTACTCTACCCCCCTAGTGAGGGGCGGACACATAGAGGTTGAGTGTAGGTTTATCCTTTTTCGGACGACGTAGGCCTCCATACACTCAATTTGAGAATCCACGTAAGTTCTCTCCGCATGGATGGTTTTCCACTTTTCTTGGTTTCACACCATCCAGTGCTCCGACGTGCCAGCCTAAGGGTAAAGCAACGCGTGTCGGTGGCGCACGTGACTCGTTTCAGCCCACCTCATTGCTGTGGTAATCTGAGCAATGTTGTTTTTTCAAACCTGATAAGTATGTAAACAAAATTTTGGTGCTCGCTTGCACTAGGGAATGATCAGCGATGTCACATGACTCGAGCGCCACCTATACCGAGTGGTGTCCCTTTTTATTCTGTGTGATCTATGTTGAGGAACGCTTCAGGGGGAACGTGGGCAATGTTGGTTTTTCAACCAGGTGGGTATAAAAAATTGACATTTACTCAAAAATGTTAAATATTAGTACAACATTATTTCGTTTGTATGCTTGACAATTGTTGGATATGGAATAGATGCCAAGCAATTGTCAACAATTGTAGTATACCAGACAGAAGTCGTCATAAAAAGTTACGATTTAGTTTATTTCATTTTGGGAGCATATTCCTCATATAAACATTAGAATAACTACTTTGCTTTTACCACTGTGTTACTTTTCAAACATGAACTCTTTTGATATTAAGTCACGTGTAGCCTTGTTTAGAGATATCTTAATTTTATGTTTGCATATAACATTTATAAGTGTACATAAACGAATCTAAATATGTGAGCGAATACAGAGTCAACAAACAGGCAAAATGATAATCAAGGGAGAGTTAAATGCGTTTAATATTCCCCCTAATTACAAATTAAGATAAGCATATAAGCATATAACGATGTGATTCATATAGAGCTTAGTCCAACCCGAAAACTATATTTCACATTTAAAGGCACTGTAGCACGGTTTTTCGACCTAAATTAAGCTATATTAAGACATATTGATACATACGCACATATTTTAGCTTCCTATTGATGCCATAAAATATTTAATATTGTTTCCAGTTGACTTGTTATTATAATTTAAACGCGGGAGCCGACCGCCTGTAAACAGTTGCTCCGTACATTGAAATCTGTCGCACGCGTTGTTGTGATGCTTGTTTTTCTGGTTTCATCTACACGTTGCGCGTCTTGTTTTGCGCCCGACTATCGTCTGCTTCCCTCAGCAGCTATTTATAATCTAGATTCAATCGTCACAAGATCTTTCTTGGATCTTTCTTACCCGGAAAACTGACTCATCCTCCATATTTCAGTAGAATGTTAAAGGATTATAGATAGTGGATACTAATTTTCATCATATCGTTATAAGATAATTGAAAACAATGTTCAGATTATTCAGAATGAAAAAATAAATAAATACAGTATCAAACCTGCAATAGTGAAAAAGCAGCCGTTTTCTGATACGTTGTCCAAGCTTACCTGTAAAATATGTCTTCCCAGTACCACTTGGGCATTACACTTTGATGCAATAAAATTTATTTTGGATTTTGCAAATATTATTTTAAATGAAACGTCAATGAAAAATGATTTTGACCTGTTTCTGAATAGTTTACTTCATAAAAGTATGTGCATCCATGATCATGATTTTCAAATAGGCCTTCCCCGATAATAGGGACGCTTTTGTTGAAATACATTGCATAAACAATGATTTTTCTCAACCATGTCATATATGTCATTTAATTGTCATATTTTCCGTAGATATCAGTTTTTAGGCCTATATATTATAGGATACTTGCCCAGCTTTACAAAAACATGAACATTATATAAATTGTTTATTAATTTGCTCAACATGAAGAGATGTGAAAAACAAGATGAATTCTTTGTCATGTTATGTTGGTAAAAAACATTATATGTGGTAAAAAGTGAAGTTGAAAGTTAGAAATTCTTGCCAATTAGATAGTGAAGAAATATAACATGCATGGTTATATTTGTGATAACACTGCCTTCAATACCTTCACTCGGGCAGGATTCGAACCCACAACCTCAGAGTAAAGCAACTATCGCCAGCATTGACTGTACCAACAGCTTACGACACGACCATTTCGCCTCGAAGAATGTGTAGGCTTACTATTGAAGGTAGTGTTATCCAAAATATAACCATGTAAGAAGTTGAAAGTGTTAGTAAAATATCACAAATGAATTTTCATGATCGGAAGTGAACGAAAACTTATGAAATTCAACAAGATTGTAATCTAACATCTTATTATTTTTAGACACATTTCAAATTCATTAATTTTAAGCATGGTTTTGGAAAACAGCAAAATAATGACTTGGTATTTTTACAGATACGTCCCAGCATATATGTAAGCCTAAAGGGCTGAAGAAATGGACATACCTCAGTAACCATTTAACTGTTTTATTAAATACCATTGTATCCAAAATCAGATAATTGGTACTTTTGCGGGGTAGATCTGCTGTTTCCATGTCAATTTTCAGTAAAATATTTTGAAAATTGAGATAATTAAAATTATCCATGAAAAAACATTGAAATAACATGGGATCGAATGGGGAAACAGCGATTCCTGTAACATGTTTGGCACATTGCTGTAATTAGATGAAAATCATTAAAGTTGCACAAAATGTAAATGTAAATTGTAATTATGGAAATACCCTAAAGGTAAGAATACACACCACTGTGCACTTGTGTCGAGATGGATGTTGGGAAAACAAAACAAAACGTTTTTTTAATACATGACAATATTTATTAACAACATAGTTTGGTAAAATAATAACATTTAATTAAGACCAATCTTTGTACCAGCAAGGTCATGTCAATTATCAAATTTTGTAATATACAGTCTTCTTTTACAGGTACATTGAAAAATAAATAATGTTTCACCTTTAACACAGTCAAGTGTTACTAAACTAAAAAAATTGGCTCTGTAGTTAATTAGATATTTATTGCATTATCAAAATTAACAAATCAAATTATAAAGCATTGCCTATGTGATCGCTAAAGTTAAGTCAATCAGTAAATTTACAAATCATAATCCATATTTGTATATCTATACAAATCATATTATTATCTTTGACCTAGGCTAAGTAGATTGGTAATACACATCAATTAGAGTTTCAGGAATATAAGATGAAGGATTTTGAAGTTCTGCTCTGGAATCGAACCTATGCCTGAACAAAGTCCAAATCCAACAAGTGTCTATGGACAAATGACAATTTCAACTATTACTTCAGTGGGTAATACTCCTAGAAAGTTTCACAAAGATGTTATGAACGGTATTTTAGTTCTGTTCCAGTAATGAAATTATTAGATGGACAGACGGACAGGGCGACAGCTATATCATATTTGTATGACATACCAGAAGGATACAAATTGCAGATACTCCAGTATGAACAGCTCTAGAAAGCTGAAATGACTCCTTGGCCAATGAGGATTCTAAATTGCAGATTTGGTGACCCTGTGACCCCAAATGTGGGTCACGGCTTTTTCTTGTTCACAATTTATTATTTATTCATTATTTATTACTTTGATCTTCAATCTTAGAATATAAATCGCTGAAGTTCTGAAAAGCTACAGAGCACATGGCTCTATTTTCAACTACTATCAAGTTCATGGATTGGATCAGTTTACAGTTGCAAGATCAACAAGTGAACAAGAGTCAACAGAAGATGACATATCCCACAGGTCCAACATAATTTGTAAAACACATCTTTAACAGATAATTGTATATCTACCACTTCAGTTAGTGGGTAATACACATGCTGAGTTTCAGATATGATGAAGTGTTTCTGCTCTGGAAGTAGACTACCGCTGAACAAAGTCCAAATCAAACACGTTTCTATGGAAACAAAAGATAATTTTTTTTTTAAATCTGAACAAATCAAAAGGCTACACTTCAGTTAGTAGGTAAACACATGCAAATTTTCAGGAAGATATGATGAAGAGTTTTGGAGCTGTGCTCCAGAAACGAACCGGTCTCTGAACAAAGTCCAAATTCAACACCTTTCTATGAAAACGAAATGAAAGAAAAAATAATTTTCAGAAATCTCAAAATATGTAGGGCGGACGGATGAACGGACGCCATGCCATGCCATGCCATGCCATGCCATGCCATGCCATGCCATTAAAACCCATCGGGCCTTAAAGGTTTCATTAACAAATTAGTGAGCACAGTATTTCATATTTCCCCGATTTTAACATTGGTCAAAGAAAATTATTTTCCAAATAGTAAAAGGACATCAATGTTTAGTCTTTTGTATGAACAGTCCACAGAAGTGTTATGAAAGCAGAGTATATATGTCTTCATAGTAAGTATGTCTTCATAGATACACTTTAGAAACAAACTTTGAAAAATAGAGCCATGGGCTCGGTAGCTTATCAGGGTTTTTATTGTTTAAAGATGAAGACTGAAAAAGATTTTTAGGTAATGGCCCTTGAGGCCCTTATTTTCGGCACCAGAGATCACCAAATCTACAATTTAAAAAAAGAGTCTACACACGAAATCACAGCTTTCTATGTCTTTTCTTTCTGGAGAAGAAGAAGAATATAGTTTGTTTACGTCATGGACTATGAGGCCCTTATTTTTGAAAAAGTGACATATTAACCTAAAAAGATCAGAAAAGTAAAATATATATTTTAATCAGGTTCAACCCCTTCACTACCACCTCTCAAACAAGTTACACATCAAAACTACATATTGACATATTGTGAGTGTTTCTTCATCTTGCCTTTTAAAAATAACTTACTTAAAGTAGTTTACCAAAATTATACATTTGCATCTCTTCATACCCATAGTGATCCATCGAAATACTGGAAACATCAGACATTTTGATGTCCATGTCCCCAATTTTTTTTATTTTTTGGTGCGGATCTCCCTCTGAGGAAGGCATCATTTCTGTGGAGAAAAGGGATACAATTAACAATGTTTAATGCAGTGTCGAACAGACATTCCTTGACAAGATTATTTTAAAGATGAGAGAAGCTTGAAAAAATAAAAAATAAAGTTAATCCAATGTTGTTGCCTGAAAACTCTTATTTACAATGAAATTAGCAGATTTTATTGTTTGAAAGGCAGCCACTAATTACATACATAAACACACTATAATCATTACACTGTGTGTAGGCTTTCTTGTCGATTGGTTATTATTCAACCAGATCTTTTTTTAAATATGGATCCTCTTTTTTAAAAATGTTGTTACATGTGTGAAATGATACCTCAACTACAAATTGACAAATGGGTCACTGACCATGCAGAAAGTGTACTGTACACAACAAAATTCTGGTATAAATAGTACAGCTGTGTGAGGTAAAAATATGCACTGCGACCAATACAACATAAGTATATGTAGAGAGTGTATTGACTTCATTTATTGTTTCTTTTGGAAAGTTTAGAAGATATTAAATTGTTTCTAGCAGGTGAAAACTTTTACAATGATGTTTCTTGACCAAATAGCGACAAATTGCTAAAAATTTATAACAATCATAATGAAGAAAACGTAATAAAACATTTTGCTTTGTCACATGATACCGAATTTCAAAGGAAACAAAATACTTCCTCTACCTGGTCTACTAGTACTTTCATCAGCTTCTGGAAATACTTTTCATAAATCATAAAATTTGAAATGTATGATTAGTGAAACTCTGACTGCGTATCTTTAGCCTACACTAGTTGACCTATGGGAATAGTCATTTGATCACTGTTGATTATTTTAAGCGTCAATGCATTTAGCAACTCTACTTACAATTTCTACATTAGTGTTATTACTGAAAGATTTAATTATCATCTTGAGATACATTCTGCTGATATAAATGTTGCACTTAATTCTTAGGTGCGTAGGTTTACCCGACAGCACTGTACCTGGCTTGTTCGACGATCGTGCTCGCCTCGGTCGGTTTACATCGTCTACTGGCTTGTTCACTTCACATCGGCACACCTGATATCACGCTTCGAACTCCTCGAACTTCATTTAGCCTAATGGTTGCTTGATGTAAACCATCTGTTGCCGCCGTCCACTGCATTTCTAAGTATTTTTCTGGTATTTGGCGAAAGTAAGGGTCTTCACGGGTGTAAACAATAGGGGGCACTTGATTTGCACTATCCCGAGCATAGCCCGCTATAGCTATCCGGGTGATCCGAGCAGACGAACCAAATCAAGTTGATTCGGGTTATTGTTACTTAGTTGCCCTGCAACTAATAATTGAAATTTTCTAAAGTGTTTGCGACAATGAAAACGATATCTCGACAACCGGGTTGCGGGCGACCCGGGCGATAGCCTGGCTGGCAAATCAAGTCCCCCCCATAAACTGGGTATCATCTAGCATCTCGAAAGGGAGCTAACTCTATCTAGGTTTCGCTCAAGGCGTCACGTGATTTAATGCAACGTTGCATTAAATCAAGCAAACTTTTTTAATTAACTTTAAAACCCGAATACTTAAAAATATTTCAAATTGACTATATGGTAGAATACATTAGGGCTGATCAATTTCATATACGAGCAATGGGCAAGATCGCTGAATTAGTGATATTTAATAACATTTGCTGTGACACAGTGCCTTTAACAATATTTGTCTACTGCGGTAAAATTCACTTTCATTATATATTCCTGTAAATGGTCAGGTAAATTTAGTTTCTAAATAGCATAATGTATTAACTAGTAATTGTAGAAACCCCCTTTTTTTCTAATTACATACGAGAAGCGCTTGCGCAAAGAAAATATGTCAATTCATTATAATTAATTAAATGTATTTGTAAAATGTTTGTGTTTACTCAACAAAATTGTAATGTTTAGATGCATTGTACATGGGCCGAGGGCCTATAAACCGAAATAAAAGAATTGAACTATAATAAACCATACAACAGAAACATAACACTAACAATAAACATTTGTTAGGTGTCTTTATAATTGTGTCATTTTGCATTTTGTCATTTATCTATAATTATTGAGTCAGGCACAGATAAAAGGTAGACAACGTTAAATGTGTGATGACTATTTTGTAAAACAGTAAAATATAAAAAACCAATATCATAAAGTTAAGATAAAGTGCCGTAAAATAATGGATAGACTTCTCAAATATGTATCCAAATGACACATACGCGCCCAAAACACTCATAAATGTACAAACAACATAAAACTATATTTGTTTACAAATGTGAGATATTGTTATTACAGTTAGTAAGAACAGATTAGATTTTTCAATTACTTACCATTCTCGTGTATTGTACAGGATGTTTAATGACCCGCAATTGCTATCTTTAGATGGGCTCAATAGCGTGTATTCGCGACTACGCATACATGTATATTCGGTTGTGTATTTGTGAACTCTGATGAGAGTAGTCTCTTCTTTGACAAATACACATTCACGTGTACACTGTATATAGGACAAGCATTCATTCTTCAACAAATTAAATTGTATTATCAAGATAGCTAACATAGGTTTTCTGTTTTATTGTTGTCCCATATGTATATACTGTCTGTTTTGCAATTGTGTAGGGGTATGATTTGTAAGTATTTTAATATTTTCAATAAAAATAATAAAATATGTCATGTTCTGTCCATCGTTCTTCGTTTTCGGATCACAAATTAAAACTGGTGGAATCAATCAAATATTTACGTGTATATGACGCAAGAGCGTGTCTACTGATTTTAGATATTAAGAATTATTGTAAAAAAATGGAAAATATCGATGATAGGTATCGTTTGTGGAAAAAAATTGAAACCGACTGAAGATGTGACAATTTTGAATTTGTATTTGCAAAGGATAAAATGTATAAATGTATGCTTTGTGTATGAACCATGTTACATTAAAACTGAATGCGTGTGCTATGTAGTACGTTTGCAGCAAACGGCCTACTAATAGCTTTAATATATATATATATATATATATATATATATATATATATATATATATATATATATATATATATATATATCATACTGATGCAAATGAACACAGCTGGCAAGTTCGTATGAAATGTCACATGCAGAACATTAAAGTATATCATGCTTGTTTTCATATTGTTGCAGACAAAATCCAAAAAAGCTCATAGTTGTCATGTACACAGCTTTGATTTCTTAAAATTAGTTTAAAGATACATTTTCAATAACGAGTACGCATCCTTAAATATGTCCCATTAACACGCATTAGTTAGCTGATATGAGAAATATGTATTGTCAAGTGGATTGTCTTATATTTGGTTGAATCAAAATGTTGGTGACAGGTAACTATATTTGTTTATGTTTAAAGGATATGTTTATACAAATTGGTCCGAAACAATTAATTCATCAATTTATTTAAGTCATTACATCATTTCAAATCGGGGATTTGGCCAGACTATAGTATTAAGTTTTCTTAGTGATAAGTCACTCTTACGAAATCTATGTAAATTTAGAATCGCATTACACTCCTTAAAAATACAACATTTTAGAAAGGACTATTACATGCTGGATGATCTATGATGTTCTAATTATTCTTCTGGTCAAATAGAAGACGAATTTTACAAATGGTTAGTTTGTGACGCTTTTGCAATCTATAAACGATGTATAATCTACTTATTTATAAAGATCTGAAAATACCTTGCCATGTTTATAAAAGATTTGATGAAAACTCCGGGGGAAATAATTATCGAAGTCACGTCATCTCAAGCCGTCATGCTGAAACATGAATTGTACTTTGGGCCAGATTGTTTGGGCCTGATACATTGAATAAACCTGTCTGTAAGTGCTCCTTTAACAAATAACTATTACATAAATGTTTTAACGATACATCAATAAAACATGCATTAATTTAACCGACCAGCCATTTTATAAATGACATTACAAACATATCAAAAGTATCGATTCAGGGAAATGAACCCAGATGAACAATCCAATATGAATGGGTAAATTGTTTACGTGTCACGCAAACCACTGCAGGGTTTAATGCCCTTCAAAGACCTAAGGTAAAATACATAGCGATTTTCTAATTACGAAATATTCAATGTATGACGCGTAATTTCTCGCCTGGTTTATGACCCGCAATTAAGCTAACATTGTCTGGGTGACTGGGCGACTAGCTGTGCTTGTGTATTCGGATGTATATTCGTCAACTCTGATGAGAGGGTTATATTTAAATACCAGTACACATACACAAAGAATTGTCATTGACATAAGCAGAGGAAAATGAAATATCTAGATATATCTAGCGTAGGTATTCGAGTCTGCAATTATGAACATGTATACATAAATCGTCATCCATGAATTTATTTGAGCAGGATAATATGAAACATCACCCCACCCAAACTGTTTTAAACCGGAACATGAGTCTTTGGCACATGTGTGCTTATTTTATGTTTTCATTTTATTCTATGACTTGTAGTAATACATGTTCAACTTCTATAAATACCTTATAGTATCGTTGTTTACACAACTGTGACCTGTTATTTAGGTCTATATTGTCTATATCTTTTATTTAATAATTTTATTTGTAGTTTAGAAAATAGTCATCCCTTTCACATCTATAACATGTAAATGTCATTGCAATTTTACAATTCGACATTCAAATTTTGTTTCAACAGATAATGAAACATTCATTGGCTAGTGTACAGCAATGAATTACCTAATCAAGTCAAATTGCAAAGCTATTTGATGTTCAAACAATGTACGTTGAGACAAAGGCGCATACTGGTACCTCTTTGTCATCGTAACAGTTAGTTTAGATACCTATATGAAAGTGTCTATAGCGATTGTTAATAGATGGATAACTGAACATTGCTGCAGTACAAGATAACCGAATAAAGTGTTACACTCCACCAGGAGACCTGTTTAAGAGCGAATACACATGTTACATAACACCGACCGGAATGCATCGTTTAACGGGTTGTTCTGATAGGCATTTACACGTGACGCTTGCTCCTGTATATAGCCAGGGACTCCCATTTGATTACAGAGTCCCTGGTTGACCGCCGTCAGTAAAGCTCAGCAAAAATGAGATTGACAATAAGAGTCATTGCAAAATGAAATACAGATGTATATAATGTAACAACTTGACAGCATTATTATCATGATAACTGCTGCATTAGCTTGCGACATAACAATACTAAATTTAATTTGTATTATGGCAGTATGAAACTTCCTCCAATAACAGAAACTCTTCCGCATACAATCTTAAAAATAAAGAACAGGCGGATCAACAAGTATTAGGATTTTAATTTAATACACTTAAACAACATGTGTTGAATTTCTATCATTAATCATTAATATTCAAACGTATACACTTTAATAAGAGTTAGTAGTGTGATAGTTGTAATGAGCCTATCGGCCCATGATAAATTGTTTAACTCATAATGATCTATTCATTAAATATAGGACTGTAAAGTGATCGTGTCAAAATAACCGGATGAAACATCATGGAAATAGCTTATTTCACAACTGAAGGTTTTGAATAAAACTTTTGTTATAAAGAACAAGTGTAAAGGTGTTGACATTTAAAGGTTTTAACTTTACGTAAAACAAATCTTTGTTGACCATTCTTGTAGATGCTATCTGTGTTTGAATTATACTCTGGGACAACTTCTATGATGGAATTGTCAATGAGAACAGGTTTATATGTGTCTTTCTTCACTGTTTAATCTATATTTAATCTCATTGCCTTTATTTTCCGGGTATCAGAACTATAAGAATGTCTCAGCACCATATACAAAGACGTTCTATGGCCTTATGGAAAGTGAAGTATACATTTTATTAAAATCATAACACAAACTTATTTAATAATGAAAAAGTCAGCAATTCAAATGTTTTAATTATATATTTTAATATAACATACTTCAAATTGGTAGTTTCTTCTCTCTGTGTGTTAATGAGCGTAAGCACGCACAATGACCTTGATAGGCTTTGCAGCGTGATATCTGGGAAACGCGGCCGCCTTTGATGAAACTATTACGTAATTCATTGGGACACATCGTGTGTGCAGACGGCATAATGCCGACATATGATCACGTATTGGTTTATAACCCTCGTACTGTTTATATCAAAGACGACGATCAATTTCAAGTGTCACAGGTATGAAACCATCCATTTAAAATTGATCTAGGAGATACTAAACTTCACTATGGAACATGCTATACATAAAAATACAGCATGACTGCAAGTTACCCATTGCTGTGAATGTCGATGTGAACAGTTGAGAACAGCTTTGACATAACAAACATATGTTAATGTACATGATCGTATATCTCTTCTTCATCACCTTAACTTCAAGAATGCCAATCAAAGAAATGTACATGCTCTTTGAATATTTCTTCTTTAAAATGTACACCTGGTCAATACGATCGTTTATACAAAGCTTTTAGTGAAAACGAAATGGTTAGTGGTAAAGAAACCGATATTACCCCACATAACATTAACATGGCTAATTAAGAGGTTAAGTGAACAATCTAATGTGATTGATAATATGTAAATTGATGTAGGATAATTGAAAGGCAGTCTCATGATAAAC
This sequence comes from Gibbula magus, assembly GCA_936450465.1. NCBI lineage: Eukaryota > Metazoa > Mollusca > Gastropoda > Trochida > Trochidae > Gibbula > Gibbula magus. The sequence continues at coordinate 61,534,958 of OW388297.1, forward strand.
ACTTAGACATATTTCTAAAATCTACCAGTAATTGAACTTAATTGATTATCAAATTGCAAGTTAAGAAGCAGTAGTGGAGCAGTAAACATACTGTAAGATATAGGTTATCATCAAGATGACACACCATACTTTGTCAATAAAAGTTGTTTTAAGCTTGCTCTAGTTCTTAATATAACTCATCATTTCACAGGTGTTATGTTATGTATTTTTGTGATTCAGGCCGAATGAATATAAGATTATCTTTTGGGATATGTCTGTTAAACTTATGATAATTTAGATCACTACTGCTTGGGTTTACATGCCAATCTTTCATTCATTCTCTCTGTCGTTCCATCATTCAGTCAAACACTATGTATGTAGGACCTACTTTTTAACTTATTAACTCATGGTTAGCTAATGAAATGAAGGAATGAAATAAACATCGTATCACCTTCCCCCTGTGCTATCAGTGATTAGTTACATTTCAAAGATAACAACATTAAGCCCGGAGTACTGTTCATGCCCTGTAGGATCATGTAGTGTTTAGACATGGTTATAGTGATTACATTATACATGGTTATCTTTTCTTATAACATCAGGCTGGTCGGTTATTTGTTTTATCTTTGAACACACCTGCGCTCCTTTTGTACATGGAAATAGTTCCAAAAAATAATGGGAACAGAACAGAACAGAACAGAACAGAACATAAACTTTATTTAGACTTGAACCGATTGGTTCCTCGTCTGAAAGTGTACAGTTATGCATATATACATGTATACATGGGCATTTAAGTAGCGTAGAGAGTAGAGAACTTATAACATAACATTGGAGTAGATATTTACCTAGCTTCATAAACGTTTTATTATTATCACATTTGAATAATTGCACAAGTTTATAAACACTAGGATGTTTCCAATAAAACTTATCAATGTAAAATGTACGTTCTTTACTGTATCTGGGGCAGATTAGAATCACGTGATATTCGTCTTCTATGGCGTTGATGTCTTTTGATGAGCAGTACAGGCATTTTCTCTCCTCTTTTGGAACATTATGGTATCTTCCGACTTCGACCTGTAATTTATGTGACGATGTTCTGTAGGAGGTTATGACCTTTCTAATTCCCTTTTGTGTAATGTTTAGATACTGTTCATAGCCTCACTCCTGCTTGATATGCTTATAAAGGAATAATTTGCGGTTATTCGATATATCCTCATGCCATTTCTGTAGAAAAGTATCAATCAGTCGTTGTTTGAAAAAGGGTATAAATGTTATTTGGTTCACACTCCAGGGATCCTCCCACACGTACCCAAAACCATTTCTGTATAGAATACTCCTTATGTCGTTAGCCCAGGACATCTTCTTCGTATCCAAAGTAATGGAAATATTAAACATCGTCTGCAATATGCAGTTGTTCGTTGTTAAAAGCTTGAACCAGTATGTGATCATTCGTACGAATCTGTTTATATTCAGCGGATACCGGCCAAGTTCTCCATATACGCATACAGAGCTTGTCTTCTGATTTACCTGAAGTATAATTTTGCAGAATTTCAGATGTATTCTCTCCATCTCTGGACAGTTGGTACTCCCCCATATCTCACTTCCGTAACTCATGGTGGATACCACAAATGCGTCGAATAATTCACACTTGGTTTTTGGAGTGAAACAGTACTTTCTTATATTCTTTAGCAGTACGTTTAGGCATTTCAAACCCTTTCCTGATAAAGTCTTCTTTGTCATGCTGAGAGAGCCATTAAACTTGAATACGTTTCCAAGATAATTGAAGTGGTCAACTACTTCAAGTTCATGATCTTCATATGTCCATTTTTCATTAGCTTTGAGCTTTCCACCATTTCGAAACACCACAATCTTCGTCTTGTCGACATTGACCTGCAGTCCCCACTGGACACAGTATTGACTTAACGTTTTAAGTGACTGTTGTAATCCATCCAGTTTTTCCGAGAGCATGATCATATCGTCTGCAAATAATATTAGAAATAAATTGATATAATCTAACAGTAGTCCACTATCTATATTTTCCTGTAAAGCAAGTTCCAAGTCTTCTATAAATAATGAAAAAAGTATGGGTGACATAGCTTCTCCTTGTTTGATGCCTATATTACTCAGGAAGTAATTCGTGAGTGTGCCGTTGTGCTTCACCCTGGATTTCACGTTGTCATACATAGATTTGATCACCGACCACATTTTCCCCGTTATCCCCAGTTGGTTCAGTTTATATAACAGACATCTTCTATCAATTATGTCGAAGGCTTTAGACAGATCGACGAAGCAACAGTACAGTCTTTGTTTCTCACAGAGATATTTCGATACAATGGTTTTTAACACATAAATAGCATCTGTTGTTGAGTGTCCAGGTTTGTATGCAAACTGCGCGTCAGATATGATATTGTTGGTCGCTGACCAAGTGCTGAGCCTGCTTGTAAGTACTGACGTGAAGAGCTTGGAGAAACAACTATTTAGTGTTATACCTCTAAAGTTGTTTGGATCTTTATCGCCTCCCTTCTTGTATATTGGTACAATTATTCCTTCACTCCAATAGTCTGGAAATGTTTTACTATCCAGGATTTTATTGAAAAGAATAGAGAGACTTGGACACAACAGATCTGCGGCCGATTCGAAGTATTCGTTCAGTATGCAGTCTGGTGAAGGCGATTTGTTATTCTTCAGTTTCTGTATTGCCTTTGTTACCTCCTTCTCTGTGATTGGTGCATCCAACTCTTCGTATACAGCCACATCACTGTCAGGTGTCGGCATCAAAGGAGTGTCCATGTTACTGCTGTTAGCATTTGAGAGTTCACTGAAATGTTGCATGAACCTGTCCGCTGATATTTCTTGTCCTTTCATGTTCTTATTTCCTCCGAAGTGTTTCCAAAACTCTCTAAGACTCGACTTCTTTAGTTTTTCAATCTTTTTGCTGCTTATCCTTTTGTACTCCTTCCTCTTCTTTTTCACTATTCTTTTGTATTCAGACTTGTCTTTGGTAAACGTTCTCCTGTTGGCATCCGATTTATGTGCATTTAATGCATCTTGTGATCTCAGATAGTGAGTTTTCATCCTCCTGCACTCGTGATCAAACCATGGCGATCTATCCTTTTTCTGATCTGTGAAGTAAGAATTACCTGTAATATAAGTGTAAGTTCTCTTGGTAAACTGATTGCCACATTGCTGAATTATCTCACCATAGCCTCTTACTCATCCGTCTACATCGCCCCCAGTCTCCACTAGTTCATTTAGTTCTTCTAGCTTGCCAATGATGGAACTCCTGAAATCGCTCGTATAGCTCTCAGACCATTTATAACTCTCATCTGTAATCCTCTGTATATCTTCATCAGTTACGTTTACTGTGCAAGATAATGTAAACTGTATCGGGGCGTGGTCACTATGTTCGTTAAAGTCAAGTACTTGAAACTGATTAATGCACTATAACGTGTCCTCCTTTGCCAGTAGGTAGTCAATCACAGAGGCCCCATTATTGTTAACGAATGTGTTGCTGCCTTGTTGGTCGCCAGTAGCTCGCCCGTTAACAATTCGTAACCCAGTAGCTTTACACACATCTAAGAGTTGAGTTCCGAAGCCATTCTTGCCCATATCCATGCTTGCTCTATCAAAAGGCTTATCCACATCGTAATGATCATTGTCCGCATTGACATCCACACCATCGTCGGGCACGTAGTCTTTTTGCAGGCCTACCCTGGCGTAAAAATCCCCGCATTTATACACATCCCCTCGGTCATCATAATCATTAAAAACATCAAGCAAATAATGAAATAAATTCACATCATGAACATTGTATGCAGTGGAACGCTCAGGCCAAATATAGGCAAAGCACAGATATAAGTCTTTGGGTAAAGAAAAGAAAACCCTATCTAATTTAAGACAGATAATTGTATCATATTTGTTTTCAACAACACATATACCTTTCAGCAACTGTTTCCTTATGTAAATAATCATTCCTCCACTCTTTCTCTTCGCTTTTCTATGCATGAATTTTCTATGAAATGAGAGAGCAGTAAAGTTATCAAGTTCATTGTTTTGTGATTCATCTGACCATGTTTCACAGAGAGCCACAACATCATGCTTATTGATAGTGTTTGTAAAATCCTCAGAATTCTTTTATCCTCTGTCAAACCGTTACAGTTCCAACAGAGAATACTAAGTTCCCCCGCTGTGTGGTCCTATGCTGGGGAACTGCTCGTTGATGTATATGTTGGTTCCCTGCAGCTTGTTAGCCCTCTTCCTCACTTCTGCCCTGTCCCGTGGGTCCTTGAAGTTAACCACCACAGAATATAAGATTATCTTTTGGGATATGTCTGTTAAACTTATGATAATTTAGATCACTACTGCTTGGGTTTACTGACTGACCTTAAACTGGTTATTTTCGGTTAAAGTTGATAAATCTCAGTAAATAACACAATTTTTAACATTGGACATACATGTGACCTCACCAACATGATTTAGTCGCTTTACATGATATGTAATCACATTGGAGACACAGTTTGAGTATATTAGCGTTAGTGACTTTGAAATACATAATATATTCTTGCTCGAACTACATAAAAACTAAGTGAGCAAAATTGATTAATGAATGGAAGAAATAAATACTTCAATTTATCAATGTTTTATTCATTAAAGACATTTTTGTCCTCAAAGACTTTTTTTGTCTTCAAAGATCATTTTTAAAATTCAAAGTCATGTTATCATCAAAGTCAGTTTTTACCATCAAAGTCATCAAAATCATTTGTTAATCAATATAATTTTTTTCATTAAATTCATTTTTCTAATTAAAGTCATTTTTTTCATCAAATTAATTTTGTCATCAAATCTAAGTTTTCATCAAAGTCATTTTTTAAAATCAAAATAATTTTTTCATGAAAGTTATTTTTTAAAATCATAGTAATTTTTTCCCCATTAAAATCTGTTTTTTAATCAAAGTAATTTTTTCATTAAATTCATTTTCTCATTTAAAGTCATTTTTTTCAACAAATTCATTTTTTCATCAATTTTTTCATTTCATCAAAAGCCTTTTTTTTTAATTTTCTAAGTCATTTTCTTCATCAAAGTCAGATTTTCCATCAAAGTCAGATTTTCCATCAGTCATTTTTTAACATCAAAATATTTTTTTCATTAAAGTCATTTTCTTATCAAAGTCATTTTATTAATCAAATTCACTTTTTCATCAAATTTATTTTTTTTCATCCAAATTCATTTTTTTTGGTATTCAAAGTCATGTTTTTATCAATATAATTGTTTTTCATTAAAGTCACTTTTCTTATCAAAGTCATTTTTTAATCAAATTCACTTTTTTCATCAACATTTTTTTCATCAAAAGTTATTTTTTCTTAATTCAAAGACATGTTTTCATCAAAGTCAGATTTTTCCATCAAATCATTTTTTTTTACATCAAAATATTTTTTTTCATTAAAGACATTTTTTAATCAAATTCATTTTTTCATAAAAAATTTGTTTTTCATCAAAAGTCATTTTTCTTAATTCAAAGTCATGTTTTCATCAAAGTCAATTTTTTCATCAAAGATATTTTTTCTTCATCAAAGTCAATTTTTTCCATCAAATTCATATTTCTCAATAAAGTCTTCTTTTTTTTTTATTCAAAGTCATGTTTTCATCAAAGTAATTTTGTTCATAAAAGATATTTTTTCTTCATCAAACTCATTTTTTTCCATCTAAGTCGTTTTTTCTCACCAAAGTCAGTTTTTCATTAAAATTATTTTGTCATTATAGTCATTTTTTTCATTATAGTCATTTTATTAATCAAATTAATTTTTTCATCAAATTTATTTTTATCATCCAAATAAATTTTTTTTGGTATTCAAAGTCATGTTTTCATCAATATAATTTTTATTCATCAAAGATATTTGTTATTCATCAAAGTCAGTTTCTTTCATCAAAGTCGGTTTGTAATCAAAATCATTTGTTTTCCATTAAATTCCTTTTTCTCATCAAAGTCTGATTTTCAATCAAAATAATGTTTCCATCAAATTCATTTTTTCTCATACAAAGTCATTTTCTTCATCAAAGTTAGTTTTCTCACCAAAGTTATTTTTTAATCAAATACATTTTTTTCATCCAATTTTTGTTTTCATCAAAAGTCATTGTTCTTAATTCAAAGTCATGTTTTCATCAAAGTCAATTTTTCTCATTAAAGTCTTCTCTTTTTTATTCAAAGTCATGTTTTTATCAAAGAATTTTTTTTCATAAAAGATATTTTTTCTTCATCAAAGTCATTTTTTTCCCACCAAAGTCGGTTTTTCTCACCAAAGTAAGTTTTCCATTAAATTATTTTTTCACTATAGTCATTGTTTTTCATGTAAGTCAATTTTCTCATCAAAGTCATTGTTTTAATCAAATTCATTTTTTTCTTCAAAGTCAGGTTTTCATCAATATCAAATTTTGTCATCAAAGATATTTTTCATTCAACAAAGTCTCTTCCATCAAAGTCGGTTTTTTTTCAAAATCATTTTTTTCATTAAATTCATTTTTCTCATTAAAGTCTTATTTTTAATCAAAATCATTTTTCTATCAAATTTATTTTTCTCATTGAGGTCCTTTTTTAAATTCTAAGTCATGTTTTCATCAAAGTCAATTTTTTCATCAAAGATATTTTCCTTCATCAAAGTCATTTTTTCATCAAAGATATTTTTCCATCATCAAAGTCATTTTTTCATTAAAGTTATTTTTTTTCATTCAAGTAATTTTTCTCATCAAAGTTATTATTTTTCATCAAATTATTTGTTCATCAAATTCTTTTTTTTAAATCAAAGTTATTTGTTTTAATCAAGTCATATTTTTATTCAAAGTCAAAGATGATATTTACAAAACTTTTCAACGATATTAAAGATGATATTTACAAAGCTTTACAAAGCTTTACAAATGTTAACAAATAATAAATATCTTTTAAATACCATCTTTAATAGATATTTATTACCTTTATTATTTTTGTAAAGAAGTATTTTAATATTTGTAAATAGCTTGTAAATACCATCTTTAATAGATATTTCATCCTTTGTAAATATCATTATTTCATGTAGTGTTATTTCTTCGATAACATCTTTGTAAAGATTTTGTAAGAATAAGAATTGATGTCCGATGGCTGATTCATTACAACTGTAAAATATTAAACGTATAACAAAAATGTAGTTAAACGTGTACTTTATCCTCAACTGAAAAAACGCTCTTTTCTCAAAAGATAAAACAAATCTATAACGATATGTTAAGATGCTGTTATCCAAAAATACTGTTTCCTTACTTCTATAACATTTTAGAATCAATTTCACTGGTTATAAAACAAGTTGTAGATTAAAATGTTGTAGGATAAAAGTATTCATGTACTCGGTTATTCTAGTTCCAGTTTGCCGAGTAATGGTCCAGATAAAAAACAAACTTTAGACACAAACTGCCAGAGTCAATGTATGTTACCTCTTTATAATGTGACAACAATGTATTCTCTAATATCGGATATATGAGAAGCATTAAGTTCAATGCTTCTATAACAATAACCTGTATCCCCATTTGGGGTCACGGGGTCACGAAATCTACAATTTAGAATTCCCATTGGCCAAGGAGTCGGCACACAACTTTTCAGCTCTCTAGACCTTTTGGAACTGGAGAAGAAGATGAATATAGGTCTTTAAGCATGTGACCCCATTTGGGGTCATGGGGTCACAAAATCTACAATTTAGAATCCCCATTGGCCTAGGAGTCTTCACATAAAATTTCAGCTCTGTGGACTCATTGGTTCTGGAGAAGAAGTCGAAAAAGCGAAAAGTGAACAGATGGACGGATGGACGGACGCCGGACACCATGCCATGCCATAAGCCCATAAGCCACATAACATCTCCTAATTAGTACTTAATATCTCCTAATTAGGAGTTAACCATAGTGCAGTTTTGAGGTTTGATCAGCTTATATCTGAATAATTGTGATTGTTGATTCAAATTTAATTGTAGCAGTGTTAAAATCAGTATTTGTAACCTTCTTTATCATTAAATTCATAACTTGGCCATTGTTCTCATCCCAGGAAAAAGTCTGCATATTTAGCCTTCATAGATTTATCAGTAATGCATAATTGTCATAAGTTTAATCTTTGATACGATATAACTATAAAATCACTATTACGTCTACAGCTAAACAGATTCAACTGACATTCTAGAAGTTATGATTGTAATAAAGTATATTTTAAAAAATGGTATTCGACTTCTTTATTAATTGACTTTGACAGACAGATATATACTGTTTTCACTTAAAATCTTTAAATCAATCATCCGAATACATAGAGATTCAGTCAAAGAGGTTAATCGTGTCTTCATTCCGAATAAGAACTACAGAATCCTATAAATACGTATAAAGGGGTTTATCAATAGTTATTGATTTAATATAATGTTGGTTTTCAACATCGTTTGAGTCTTGGATGAAAGCTTTGGGACGTTTTTGATATCTTAAAAGAATGTTGGAATCACTTATTTAAACAGAGATATGAACAGTATACAACTTTTAAAATGATATTGAAATGACTGAATCTGCTTATAAAATACAATTTGTTAATGATGTTCAGCTTCAACACGATTAGATAAAGCCCAAACTCATGGAATCACTACAAATACAAATACACACACGTTATCTAAACAGGGATTAGCTTTCAAAGTTTATATATCCCCTTTTATTCATCCCCTCTGCTATCAACTACCTATTTCACACCTGATTATTTAACTCTATGCTGGCTTCTCTCTAATCCCGTTGCTGTTCTCCCATCTATCCATACACAAAGGGAAACAAAAGAAACGGTATCAAAATTTAATAGAGCCATACAGAAATATTTCTGCTGGATACAGTCGGTTTTGAATGTCTGTAATGGGGATGTATTTCTTTAATAGATATTACAAATTTCATTCATTAGAGTATGATACTATGATCTGTTTAAACACACATGGGTGCTAATGTGGCTATTTAAAGGGGTATTCTTGAAATAATGTTTGGTATTTAAGGTAAAACTTTATGGAATAGGGTATAGTTTAACTACGGGATGATGTCGGCATAATGTACCTTATGGACCTACATTTGTTACTTTCAGGACGTCATAAATAAATAAAAAAGCGCTTTTTGTTTTGAAATTTGAAAATAAGTTAAGTTGGTTTATGAACCACGGTGAATCTCTATGTATTCATATGATTAATAACATGAACAGTAGAAACTACACTAAAATATCATTTTTACCAAAAGTGGAGAAAAGATATCGAAATAAGTTCGAAGGGACAATATTATAAATACATTAAGATTTTACCTTCTTTTCATTCCTACCTTTTATTACCTATGTATATTAGTTATCCGTTGTTAAAATTTAGAACTTCTAATCACTGTCTAATCACTGTCGAGACAGGAAGTTGGAATAATACCCCAAGAGAAAATAGAACATGTAGATTATTCGACTCACCTTCAGTAGCAGATGGATTTCACTATATTTTTCGTTGTCCTACTTTCCATGAAGCCAGAAAACATTATGTTCCAGCAAGAATACTTACCTTCGCAAATATTTCATCTTATAGACAACTCTTTATCACACAAGATTTTATATTATATAATTATTGTTGAATATGTACCCGTATACCACCAAAGGTGGTTTTTGAGAATAAATGGAGTTGACTGTCGCTAATTAGGGGTAATAGTTTTGCATCGACAGACAAATACGTTAATTGTTTAACAGCAAGTATATTCCATTACATTCAAGAACTGAATTTTGTGATGACATTTTTCTTTGGAGAAATAATTGTGTTTTGTCACCATTGAACCATGTTTTGATTGTACCCACCCGCCGTCTCCCAACGTATGACATTGTCTGTGTATATATAACGACACCGGACTGGGTGGCGCCAATTTGATTAGCAGTCACCACGGTAAATGTTGCACAGTTGAATTCTGTAATATTTTCTACTTTTTCTGACAATCTAGCAATATGAAGTGTTTGTCTGTCGTAAATGTGTATGTTATGTAAATGTATACAATTATAGGAAATTATATAATTATATATCTTCAATAACCTCATATAAATACTCATACCATATTGTTATATCCAATGTAAATCTGCCGTAAATGGTATCTAATGAAGTGAATTGCTTCACCAATTGCCAAACTCATCAATAGATCCATCTATATTCATGTTTTGTAAGTAGATAGTTTCATGAGACGATACTTATAATGTCTCTGTAGGTTGCCTAAATCATGTTAGTCATTTTGCCGAATTGTTCATATTTATCATCAAAGTTAACTTATTCATCAGAGTAATTTTTTCATTAAATTCAATTATTTCATAAAACTGAAATTCTTTATGAATTTGTTTTCCTTTAAGTCAAATTTATCATCAAAGTAACATTTTCCATCAAGGTCATTTGTACCATCAAAGTCAATTTCTTTCATTTTTTTTCATCAAGGTAAACTGTTTCATCAAAATGTATTCTCTATTTCAAATAGAAAATTTGTCTTTTCTTGACAAAAACCATGTTCATCTCATCAAGGGAGATAGAGACTTTAAATATTATCACGAGTGCCTGCGCCACTCGTGATAATATAAACTTTCTACCTCACTCGATAAGATAAACATGGTATTTGTCAAGAAAAGCCAAATATCCTCTATTTATTACAACATGGCCAAAAATATGTCTGAATATTTACAAAACATTAATCTTATTTAATCACCCATACAAATATTTAATCTCAGAATAAATATGGAGTAAATATGGATTAAATGGGATATTTTCTCCCCTTTATTCTGTTGTAAATTGATTCTTTAATCCGGAGTAAAGGGGAGAGAAGGGGATTAAATAACATCTTTAATCCATATTTACTCCGGATTAAATAGGACTTTCTCATCCAGTTTTAGGTAACGCCCTATGGGACAACACAGCAGAATAAAAGTCATTATATACAACAACATTTGGACGGTAGATCTCTCTCATCTGTAATCGTCAGGAAACCTGTGTCCCATGACGATGTCGTACTTGACACACTCATTTAACTCATTTTTATCTTTTAAATGGGGAAGGCCCTGCAGTTTGTACACACTGCCAGTGTCTCCTCCTAGTTAAAATCATTCTGTATGGGTGTCTGTACACGCATATCAGGGATACTTTTTATGTTATTTTTTATTCGTTTATTTTATTGACGTGCTGAACATCTGCTACTAAATTTCAATCAATCTTATTAAGTTTTATTATATGATTGCAGGTAAAATACCGGGATCTATCAATGAAAATAAACCGTGTTATGAGTCACTAGTGAAAATAACAATGGAACGTGTTATCAGTCACTAGTGACTGATATAACAATGACCTGACGTAATAAAACAATGACACGTTCATGACGTCACATTACTGCTGAGGCAACAGGCTCTTTCTTGAGCCGACTTAACGTTAATGCAATTCGATTTCAGTGAATATGCAAGGATTTGGTCATATAATACATAGAAAATTTGACTTTTCTTGACAAAAACCATGTTTATCTCTCATTAGATTTCTATCTGCTGTTTAGCAACGTTAACAACGTTATTTGCATTTAAAAACTGTTCCACGTACAATGCCACATTTGTATCCAGTGGATAAGGGTGTTGATATTAACATCAGTAGAACTACATATTTTGTGATGGCTGTGCTATTTATATTTAACAACTTTCAGCGGGATTTAACATATTCAACAAGATCCTAGGGTCGGACTGTTTTAGTCATAGTGTAGTTTATTAACTCGAAATCTGAATGATCCCAGTGTTTAAGTGGAGGTTGTTGAGGCTAATCCGTGTGTTAGCCATAGATGGACATATGCTTTACCACAACTCATATGCTGAAAGGTTTTGCTATAGGCTTACATTTAAAAACAAAACGTTTTGTAATATCTTATTAGGCTATTTTACCAAAAAAACACACTTTGGTTGTTTACCTCTCTTATTTCTTACATTTGTGTACTTAATTCTCATTTTACAGAGGCAAGATGATCGTGGATGATTTAGAGAAAAAGATATTAACAGCAAAAGAAAATGGTAAAGTACCAATTCTGGTAAATGCAACATGTGGAACAACCGTTTTTGGTGCTTTTGATCCTGTGGACTCCATTGCTGATATCTGTGAGAAGTACGACTTGTGGCTCCATTGTGACGTAAGTAAAGCAACATTGCCATAGAAACACTAACGGTTAAAGATTAGGGTTGCAAACAAAAACGATTTTGTTGACACCATGTTCAATAATATATATATATATATATAGGAAATAAAACACGTTGACAATGTATTCCGGTTATTAAAATATCACATGGAGAAAAAGGTATACAAAATCAAAATCAGCCAACTATAAAGATTTTGGTCTTAGAGGAAATGAGCCATGAGTTATTTCCTCTTGAAAATGACGTCATCGATGACAATACGTCATGGGTTCTCATGGGTTCCCATTGGGAAACCTCTGTACGCCAAGATCTCCCGTCTCGGATGTATAGCTTATGTAAACAAGTTGACATCAAGCGCAGTGTTGACAGCCTTGACAGGGTGAAGATAAGCTCAGAAGGGAAACAACACAGGGCAGTGGTAGCAGGTATAACAACCATAGTTACAGATAAACTAATTGAACCTATATAAAGTAGGGAACATCGGAAAATATGGAGGTTCTAACAGTCGAGTTCCCTTATGTGTGGGCTGTGCAAGGTTTGTCAATACTGCACTAGTATTATTAGTATGTCATCAAAACAGAAACAATTATTATTTTAATAAAGGAAACATACCCATACTTGTTGCCAGGTTTTCGGAATTGAATCATTACAAAAATTACAGAAAATAATAGCAAATATAATATTTATTCATGATTAAAATAAATAATTGAACTACCTAGTATTGGTTTGAAAACTATTTTAGAAACCATCAGCATTTTGTTTATATTTCACAAAGAACTGTGTACACTTATGGATTATGGACTATATCTTATTTCATGAAATAAATATATATACTGGTATATGTATATATGTAACTATATATAATCTATCTGTCATAGTATGCTGGTATTGTCATAAAAAAAAATCATTTAACAAGTCAATTGCCAATAATGTGTATATTCACAGGACATTTAGAAACATGTTGATATAACAATGGTCACATTCAGTATGTGTGAAAAGAGTAACATGGAACGTGGGTTGCTATGCTGACTAGTGAAATAGACACGCTTACATGCCTCGGAAACGCTTGTTGCTGTGTAGTACGTTTTATGTAGTAAAGGGATTTTTTAAAATATGACGCGTGTTAATCGAAGGTTTTCTTGTCTTTGAAACTAAATTTCATTATATTGTCGCGATATGCAAATTAATTATCATATGCTATATTGAAGATATGTTTTCGAAAAAAATATTTTTATATTGAAACAATAACATCCTCGATGGCTCTTTGAGTTTGACTTATGGTTGGTAGTTCTTTGGGTTTTCAGGATCTAAACCAGGCGTTTTCATCCAAGGTATAACAAGGGCTTTCTAATAAGCGTCTGTTACAACACCAGAACCCAGAACCATGCTCGTCAATGCAAAATTTTATGTGACGTCTCTCCCTGACGGCAGTCATATCCATATTTCAAAGGTCTCTGCATATGAATATTTGGCTAGTGCTGGTGGCCGTCATATGTCCAGTTGGATAAAGACATGGGAGTGGTCAGAGCACTTTACCTACCGTCATAAGGATCGACGTGGAAGTTAAATTCATTCCATAAGACTGAGAGAGATCGTTGAATAATCGGTCAGGAACATGTTAGTTGTAAACTTGTTCCGCTGTGGCGGTGGGTCTGTATATAGCAATGAACCTAGTCGCTGTGCTCAAATGCTTCATGAACATATCTATGTTTTCAAAAGGTCTCACCTCATCGTTCAGACGTTGAAGGAATGCGATTGTTAAATAGTATCTGTAAATGTATGCATTTCCGCAACCTCTAAACTCTCTCGGTCTTTGATGAAAATTGTATCCTGGAAGAGTCATGCTTCCAATGATTGACTCGTCACCATTCAAATTCAGTCAGTAAATATTGGAAGTTCAATTCAATAATGATCTATCATATCAGCAATATTTTTTAACTTTATTGCGACTAAAAAAGACATAAAGTAGTTGGTTTTAGTAGATTTGGGTGTAGATGATGGAGTGTGTCGTTCTGACCAGAGTTGGAGTCACTTGTGCCGATACGAACACCTCTTCTGATTGGCTGTCTGAGAGGGGAAAAGGATCAGTCAAATCCTGTACAAAGGCAGGTTTTGGACAAGACAGGTGTGATTGTCCTATCCTCAGGAGCTCATGAGTATATGAAATGTAGGTTGATGAATCCATGACTGAGCTTAGACTGATTAGAATACAACAAAGACAACATGTTCCTGGATTTGCTAAGAGCGCTCTTCTTGTTGAAATGCAATTACTTTGATCATGCAAACTAACCTGAGGTATCAGATTTTGAACTCCGAAATGGTTTTACATTTCTCATCTAGATTGGTAGTATTAATATTCATCAAAAATAGATAGGATAGGAATTGAGTATACCCGATAAATGTCTTTTCCATTGCACGTGATATTTTATTTATGAGATTTTATTTACACTATATAGTCTTTTGTTTTAAGTAATGCTCATATTTAAACATTTCCTCAAATTGGCAATATTTTTATTTTGACCAGCTATATCTATAACATTTACCAAAATGAATTTGTAATCGAGACGTTAACGAAAGGATTTACACATATATACCATTTTTGTTCCTATTATTATCTATTTGCTTCTAAGAGTCCTATTAGAATAACGTTCAGATAGACAGAAGTACCCATATAGTTTAATTTTATAATATTTCATGGCTTAGTAAACCAGCATCTTCTAGTAACAAATGCGTGCATACGACGTTTATATGTTCCCAATACATGTAACGCTGCAATTTATTTATTTCATATCGTTTATAATTGAGTATGTACTTCCCTATTTATTCAATCCTGGAGAAAGTATATCTCGAGCATAAAACGATCTTTTGAACTTCTAATGCACCCTTGCTCCATGTCGACGCCCGAGTTTGTAGTTTTTTAGAGTTAATGTTCCTGTTACTAAAACGAACATTCTTTATTGTCGGCCTTGAATCGTACACAATAAAACTGAACCTTTGTCTGATGAAAAATAGTTAATTCATTAACTCAGTTATTTCAAAACACTTTAGCAGAAGGTATCACCATATGTAACAGCTCATTATGTTTTATGAAATAATCAAATAAAGGTGAAAAGGATAATACGCAGTATTTATATGTAGAAAACGCGAAGTTGAAATCAGAAACAGGTAAGGTGTTCTTTTCTATTTGTTAATTTTTCAAAACGGAAAACCCTATTTGCGTTTTACCCATACAATTAAGTGTAATAATCACTTGATATATTTCCAAATTTAGTGAAAGAAATAATAAATATCTTTTTTGAAAGGTTTTAAAATATGCTTAAGTTGTGTTATCAACTAATGCGCCAAAAGTTTATTGGTAAAAGGTCCATCAAAATGTTAACGCCATCTTCCTCACGCATCAGGCCATGTATGCATACTGACCCTTGCGACATCTCGCAGGGATTTCCGAGACAGGTTCAGTCCCGACTATCGTCCAAAGAGATTTAGGTCCCCTCTATTGACCAATCAAATTGGTCGTTACCAACCCAATATAATGCACCGACAGCTTTAGACATTGCTTATAATACTTTGGAATTTTTCATCTCGGATCTCATTTGCATAATATAGGTTTCAAAACGGATTTCAACTTCAATGGGAAAATTAAACCAAAGAGCTAATATCAGATCTTGAATAAATTGTGGTTTGTTTCATTTACCCGCACGTTGTGATTAAATTTTATCACTAATTAATAACCGTAATCAGCGTAGTACGGATAATTCAAATTAAAAGAATAAACGTTCACCCAACGCATCTGTGCGTGATTTGTAAATACGCTTACACCATAGGTCAAAAATCATGTTACGTCCTGTCTCAGAAATCCCTTCGAGTTGTCGCAAGGGTCAGTTTGCATTTCTTAAAAGTGCATATATGGCCTGATGCGTGCGGAAGACGGTAAAAACGAACAATTCATATTTTATTTATCATACACAACTTCCTCAAAGTACAAAGTAAGTTCAATAACATTGTATCCTTAAATGTTCATTATGATTCACTGTTACAATAAGCTTATGATACTTCAATTACTACAAGTAAATATATAGGTACTGCTTTTAAAACCTGTAAAATAGTTGCTATTACAGTTTAGTGTCGCCTCGAAATTACGAAGTTGTGTAATTGTAAAACAGCGAATTTGTGAAATCAGGTCAGGAAACTGCAAAATTGCCAAACAAAGGGTAAACGAAATTGCGAAATGGCGAAACATATTTTATTTCGTGATTTCACAAGTTCGTTTCGACCTTTTATCTGAGATTCTGACATGAAATTGAAATAGCCCCTCTCAGTGATCATACTGTTTTATTGTATCAGCTACACTAACGTTCAAACAAGACCCAACTAACATAACAAGGAGGAATTAAATGAAATAGTGGTGCCAACAAGAAGACTATTTCCATAATCCAACCTGGAGAGTACTAGTGATTTTACAAGGGTGGCGGCAGCATCTTGTGTCAGAAGATGCCTGATACTGCCAATATTTCTGTGGTGATAGTGACACACCCTACAGAGATGGTTGACATGATCAGTCATTGTAAGAGATGAGTCAATCTTGATGCCAAGATTAGTAATAACAGATGGAAATCGAACCTCACATTCGCCTACACAGACTTGACTGAAACGAAGCTGCTTGAGTCTAGTTTGTGGTCCAGATACATAAACCTCAGTCTTGTCATCGTTAAGTTTTAATTTGTTGCTTAACATCCACGACTTGACGTCATCAATGCAGTCTTCAAGATTCGAAACTGACTTCAACTGTTTAGAGGGGTCAAGCGAGAGTTGTTCGTACAGCTGGGAGTCATCAGCATTAAAATGATGTGGAATTTTGAACTCATCAACCAGTCGCCCAAGTTGACATGTGTACATCACAAAAAGCACTGGTCCTAAAACAGATCTCTGTCACGTGAGATCTCTGTACTCTGATTTTATTTTATTGATGATCACACATTGCCTCCCGTTTTCAGTATATGAAACATCGCCACCTGTTGCAAGGAGTACACAGGAGAGACATGCATCGCAGATGCCAAACTCCAGCCGCCCAACAATATCTGGTGGTCGCTTGTGTCGAGCGCACCTGAAAGGTCTAACAGGACCAGTACAGCTAATCCACCATCATCTACACTCATACACATGTCATTCAGGGACCCATCCAGTGCAGTTTCTGTTCTTTGGAATGCCCTATAGACAGATTGAATTTTCTCCAAGTGATTATGTCTATCTATGTCAAGCAATCGTATCTTCACTGCCTTCTCTAGAATTCTGGAGAGGAACAACACAGGGGCTTGATGATTGCTGTGAAGTGGGAATCTGTCCGCTACGTAGAACTCGGTAATACTGGACAAGAGAACATCAAGACAGTACAGCAGCAATGATGTCGAAATTGGATCAATTTCACAGCTGGTTGGTTTAGAATCTTTACCGGTATGTGGACAAATGACACAAATCCGGTGTTTGGCAAGTACCGAGCTTGCACGTTTTGTTGATTAGTTGCTTTTGGTGGCTGCTGTCATCGATGACGTCATACATCAAGGGGGAATGAAGTTTTCATTTTAAATAGAACGGTTTGAAACCTTTATTCAACAAATATAGTCGTTAGGATAGAAACAAATGAACACTGGCATTTTCCCATCATTTACCAACAATACACAGAATATAGATTAGGTTTGAATGAAATCAGTTCTTAACCTTAATCTTTAACATACCAAGTTTTGACATAGTTCTGTAATTACTTTAATGACAAAACTTTTATAAAATATGCCAACAACGGCTTATATTTATCATGAAAAACAATTTACAATTGTTATATTTCAATTGAGGATCATACATTATGCAACATGTAGTGCAATAATCGTGAACTTTTGCCAGAGGGTAGTGCAAACCTGTCGTTTTATCTAAATATGAATGTATCTAAGGTAGTTCAAAAGACGTGTGTAACTCATATGTCTATGCGTCAGTTCTTTTCTATTTATTTTTCTTTTTACATTCTTGCTGGTCCAATACCAGTAGTCCAGAAGTCACGATTTCTAAAATGCAATGTAACATATTGCAAACACCAACGAGAGGGTATCCTAAGCTTGATATCTTGTTCCCAATCCGGTTCATTACGACCTAAAGATTTGTAAGCATTGGCTATGATTATTTTGGAAATATAAATGTTAAGACATTAAGTAATTGTATGATGCTAACTTCACTTGAACTTTCATGACGCCATTTTGAAATTGGTTAATGAATGTGTTATCGAACTGGATTTATCGGAAATCATTGATTAAAAGTATTGCGATATTTTGCTGCCAAGGGAGCATGGGGAGCGTCAGCATTGTTGTCCAACAAACATCGCCACCTGTTGCAAGGAGTACATAGGTAAGTAGAACTATTTAAGAAGTTCGTAACAATTGCCCACGCGCATCTCCAATTGTCAGATATAGAATTTAATATATTAGGTCCTTTTTCATCAACAGTGTGTTGTGAGAAATATTAAATCAATTTATATCTTGATACTAATGAAGAAATGAAATGTTGTTTTGGTTGTGTGAAATGGTTTATGATTTATTCATTTATTTATTTTATTCCACTTTTTGTTGTACAGCAAATCGTACAATATTTCAATTATTTCAACATCAATGAGAAGAGAAAAATTTGATTGGTCATAGAAATAGCTGAGCAGCTGGACCAGAAGTTGACGAACTTGTTGTAGTCACAGTTGAAATAAGCTATTGCTTTAGTTATATTGGAGTAAAACTGTTTAATTCTCTTTGGATATATGCAAATTGTACTACCCTGTTTTAATGTATTAATGTATCATCTTTTATAACATGACATATGGCATATAATGGATCATTTCCTTTGAAAAGAAAGCCGAGAAGAGTTTGCTTTAGTTATATTTTAGTAATTTTTGTAACACTCTCTGGATATATGCAAATGGTACTACCCTGTTTTAATGTAAAATTTGAAAATGGCATCTTTTATAACATGACATATGACATATAATGGATCATTTCCTTTGGAGAGAAAGCCGAAAAGAATATTTTCTTTTGTAAAATGTATGTTATTTATTTATTCATTTTTTCAACTTCATAGCGATAGATTTAACACATTCACAATTCCAAAATACATGAGCAATGTCAGCAGTGGACATATTACAACTTGTACACACGGGAGAATCTTTACATCCAATCTTAACCTTTAGCATGCTTGGTTGTTTCAAACTAGCACCCACGGTCATCTGGATTAATATAAGCTGAAGGGCCGTAATATCAACAACGTTACGAAAATTTAAACTAATAAAAAAAAAGTACACCATTATTCTTTACAAAAAATCACCCACTTATGGAAAAATCAACAGGGTATAGAAATATCTAATTTCTATAATCACTAAATATAAAAAAAATAAAATTATATATAAAAAGACATAAAAACAAAATGAGCGGTGTATGTGTAAAATATAATTTCTATCGAAACAGATATAAAAACAAAAACTTACCTTAAACCTTCACACTTGATTTCTGTGTTATATGATGGCTGTAATAAACACGATGGTAAATTATCTAACATCGAATCTCATCACTTTAAAATAAAAGCGAAATTATTCAGAATAAATTGTTTGACTTTGGTTGAACTTCTTCAAGTGCAATTTTCTTAATCCATACTAATCCATACTAATAAAACAGCTGATAAACACATTTATCAACATTATATTTCAGTGATACTGGTATCTTTTTATCACAGTTTGAATAACAGTTTGCGAACAGCAAGACTTTTTCCATGCTAAAGCCACCATAATGGTCATTTTCAATGCAATATTGTGGCCTTCGCTAACTTAAATGAATACTTTCTTTAAAATAATTGCTTTAAAAATAAAATTGGTTCATGTCGTGGATGAAAGAGAACTCAATTTTTTACACTTTACAGTTCTTAAATCAGTGACATAAATATTGTATCAATAATATACACTGAAAAAAGGACAAACTTTAGCTGAAAATATTTGTGCGCTCAAGGGCAAAAGTTTTATAAAATGTAAACGAATTTGAAAATGTTTAGCTCGTCATTCATTATGTTTCTTTTCAATAAAGAAACATTTGCAACAATTTAAAGAAGTTTTTAAACGATAATGTACATTTACTATGCATCTTCATTAAAATGATGGCAAATGAAAATGGGATCATACAGGATGTGACGCCGACACGAAAGTCATACCATAACTTCCCTTTGGAAACAAGAAGGAAGTTACAGGTTTTAAGTTATGTAAAAACAATGTTAAACAACATCGTTTGCGCATAAAAATATGTCATCACAGATAATGTGATCATCTGACAATGTTTCCATGTACTAACGGATTCCTTATTAGGATTTCTATGACTGTTTCCATGGCAACCAACATATGTGATGATTTCATCTAGAAACGAGTGTTTTGATCATAACTTCATTAATTATCATCCTAAACACATCAAACTGGTACCAAATTAAAGGATATAAACTTGCCATTACATTTATAAGGTAGCATGAAAATTACCTCATTTGCATATTCTTGCATATTAATTAATGTGTGACATTTTTCACAATGTCAGTCGAAAAATGACTGTTTTAAATCTCTAGAATGTAAAAACCATGTTAAACAACATTGTTCATGCAATAAATTTATTATAACAGATAAAGTGATCATCTTAAATTGTCTACATGTAAGAATGGACTCTTTATTATGATTATATATGGCTGTTTCCATGCCAACCGTCGTCCGATCAAAATCCAGGATTTAGTGTTAAAGTCCCAAATTGTTGCATGTTAGTATCTCTTGAGAGTCAATTCAATTTGAAAACATCTAGATGGCTTTGATATAAAAATGCAGTAATGGAGAAATCATGTCCATCTTATTTGCATCTAATTTGCATATTCTAAATAGTTATGTTATACTGATGAACTATCTTTATACCTAATTTGCTTATCTATGCATATTAATTAGACTTTCAAATAAAAATTAACATACAATGTGTAATTACAATGGAGTTTGAGGAAGGAACTTATTGGCATCTCACACAAAAATGTTTTGTACTTTTGAACCTTTTCAGGTTCACATATCACCTTACTATTAATGACTAGTTGTATTTCTGGCACTTCATTAGCAGCCATTGTTATGCAAGCAGACGATGAGTTGATGGGCACTTTTTACCCAAAATACAGCTTACTTGGGTCGCAAAGGTAAGTGAAACATATGAAATTATCGATATGTTTAATCATAGAGTGCATAAATATACATAACCATTCAAATATACCGTTAACTTAGCAAAAATATGTAAAAATAGATTGAGTGTTCAGACTTCCCCCCTGACAAACTTTTCTGATGAGATACTATTTACCATACAACAACCAATTGTAATTCAATTTTCTGAGGACCTGAAACGAACCGCCATGAAATTTTACATTTGGATAAGTAATGTTTAGAATGTTCTTACAAACAATACTTCATACATTTTGAAGATGTTTTTTTCTTTCTTTTGATTTAGAATCATGGCGAAATGGCCCTCAGGAAGAGATCAGCCGAAATTACTTCTGACGCTTCTAACAAGAAGCAGCAGATATGCATACTTCATTATGAACAATCCAAATGTGACTCTTTCACATTTCTTTCTGATGTGTATGATCCAAATGACAGACTTCAATATTTACATGATGTACGCAAGAAAAGACTTTGTGAACCAATTAACTCTAAACATAGAATGCAGTCAATCAATCTTTATTTCGGTACTTAGAAGGCCACAGGCCTATAGTACATTTCACATGTATGCACTGCGTAACATTAGAGCTTTGTGGAGAAAAACTGCAACATTTTTAATTACATTTTCATTTGAACAATTCAATAAAGAAGAAAATTTATCAATTGATGGATGGACAAAATAGAATTCTTTAATATATTTTTTACGTATATTATCATAAGCTAGACATACAAGAAGAAAATGATATTCATCTTCAATACCATTATAATTACAGCTTCTACATATTCTATTTTCTCTCTTGATATTAAAAAATCTACCTTTTTCGATTAACAGATCATGTGATGAACAACGGAAACGAGCTAAACATACTCTCAATTTCTTAACATTGACACATGATAAATAACGTTCTGTATAAATATGCGTTTTGATGATAGAGTAATAATTACATTTTGTAGATAATGACATTTTTTCAAACCAGTTTTGTTGGGAAATATCTTTTAATCTTTGAGTGAACGTGTTCAGAAACCATGACGAGAATTCTACCTTTTGTTCATCCCATATATGATTAAATCCAGTTGAAGACAGTAGGTGTTTAACATCTGATACCCAACTCCTTTTACCTTCTTTGTCATAAAGTAGCATCATATTATAGCACATTTTTGGCAAACGATAGGATGTCATATTTAATAGCCTTAACCAATATTTAATCATTCTGATTTTTGACGATATAATGAGAGGGTATCGGCCACATTCCCCATACACCATAACATTTGATGTGTTCATCTTTACCCCAAGAAATTTTTTGCAAGCAAATAAATGTACCTTTTCTATACAATCATAGTATTTTGACCCCCAAATCTCAGCACCATATAGTAAAATAAGGTTTATTTTAACATCAAATATTCTGAAAAAGAAGAATGCAGTCCTTGTGTGATCTTATCCCAGAGGAAATCCATGACAACTATGGCTATCACAGAGATTGTTATCAGAGGTTCACTAAACACCTTGATAGATTACAGGGTGCTAAAGGAAACCGTCTCAAAGCAGATAGTGAAGAAGACTTCAGTCGCAGACGTTCAAGTACTGACACTGTTCTTTTTACCAAAGATTGTATATTCTGTAACAAGGAGGGTGTTCTTGCAGTGAAGCGATTGGGAACTTGGACAACAGAGAGTACATCAAAATTTAAGACAGATGGATTGAATACCATCCTCCAAATTGCAGAAGACAAACAGGACGAGTCCCTGTTGAGAAGAATAAGAGGTTGTGATATCTTTGCTGCAGAAGCACACTTTCACCCAAGCTGTCGAAAAGCATATGAACGAAAGCCTGCACACTGGAGGAGTGAGGATGATCAAGCCAAAAGAAAACAAGCAGAATTGGAGAATGCTCACATGCATGCTTACCATAATGTGTGTGATCGTGTTGCAACTGACATAATCCAGGACAAAAACATTCTCAAACTGACAGATTTATGTCACTTGTACATATCTACATTGGAAACCACCCAATATCCCAATCCAAACTACAGGAGTGAGAAATTAAAATCTAAAGGAAAAACTGCCTTCTGCTTGATGTGAAAGGAAGATTTACATCTCATTTAGTATACAGTTTAGACATGGAGATAGAAACAGCTGTCCAGCATGCTTTTGTACTTGGAAGTAAAGATACAATCATGGAAACAGGATCAACCTTGAGAAATGCTATTACATCTGCATATGAGAATTCCAGTCCCTTGCATTGGCCCATAACTGCGAAAAACATTGGCAATGTAGATAACATTATTCCAACAGAATTAAAAAAAATTCTCAGATATGTTATTACTGGTGAGAATGCTGAATCATCAACACGTGTTGACAACCTTATCTCTTCGATTGGACAAGACATATGTCGTGCCATAACCAATGGGGAGTGGAAACTACCAAAGCATATTCTTGTTTGCATGACACTGCGCCACCTTTTCCGAAGTAAACAACTAACAACACTGATGAACAGACTCGGTCACTGTGAAAGTCATTATTTTTCAATTGAACTGGAAACAGCTATAGCAAAGGCAGTTGAACAAACATCAAATCTACTATCAACACAGATTGTGAGAAAACCAACAGCTCCCTCTATATTTCATTCGGAATATGACAATTTTGACCTAATTGTCAACACATTGAGTGGAAGTGGCTCAGTCCACACTGCACACGGAATAATGATGCAGGAAGTTCTGATGAATGAGGATGAGAATCATGGTGGCACTACTCCAGAGCCTGTGACTATCCCTAGAACCAAAGATCGCTCTTTGCACATGGATGCGGAATACATTCCAGGCTGCTATGTATCACAAAGAGCAAGTCCACAGTATCCAGTTATCAACAATGTTTATCCTGGATGTGAAGGCCTTGTCAAACGCATCAATGGTGAACATCTTATCTGGCTATTCCTGCGAATGGACAAGAGGTTTGGTGAACATGTGATGCCTGGGTGGGCCGATTTCATTTCTCACATTGGCAATACTCCAACATTGCTTACCACCATTGACTATTATCCTGTGATTAACCATCCAATTACTGAGTACAAAACTGTACAGGAATGTTTGCGTTATGATGAAGAAGATGTTGGCCAAACGTACACAGTTACTACCTTTGACCTTGGAGTTTGTATGAAGGCATTCCCACTCATATGGAAAAACCCTGTCAAATATGAGAAGCACATTGTAATGATAGGAACATTTCACATGGTGTGTGCCTATCTGAAGATGGTGGGAAAGAAAATGTCAGGATCTGGATTGTCTGATATTTTGTTAGAAGCCGGATTGATTGGTACTGGTTCCATTCACGGTGTTTTATCGGGAAAGCACTACAAGAGAGCAATGCATTGCCACAAGACACTTCTGGAGGCTCTTGAACGAATTTTGAATTAGCAATATCTTGCAGACGGAAATAAAACCAGCATGTTTGATCATTTGAGTCAGAGGGCGAAGTCCAAGGTCCAGAAATTAGTGGATTCTCCATCAAAGGAAACATTTGATTGTGTTTTGAATGATGATGCCGTTGCTGATGTACAGAGAGCATACACACAGTATCGGGAGAATGTGGAGGAAGGACAGCAGGGGAAAACTGCAAAATTCTGGATGTCTTACATGAACCATATTTGGTTGGTTCTTGACAGTCAGTCAAGATGAATGATTTCCTGCTTTATGCTGATTGTCTTTATCGCATGTCAGATCTTTTGACCTGTTGAAAAGGGGAGCAATCAGTGTAGCAAGATCCTTTATCCCTGGAAACATATGTCAAGTTGAGAACACAATGGAGGAAACATTTATGAAGCATGCAAAAAGTCGGAGTGGAGCTGCTGGAATTGGAGCTGGTTTGCATGGAATAACAGGCAACTATGATGCGTACCAAAGATGGATTAGGACAACTCATGAAAGATCAAAATTCGTCGAAACAACGTTGTCCATGACTGACATGGTGGAAGACTCAAAGACTGGGCCCAAACATAAAGATCTGAGACCAGCTGAAATACTGAAAAGTGAGAAAGCAGTCAGTGAGACACAGGATGCAATTAAGGGTTTTATTAACCCTTTCACCATTCAAGAGAAGGATCATGTGTATTGCCTATCATCAGGCGCCCGCATACCATCTGAAAATGAAAATGACATCCTCAGGGCTGAAGAAAGAGGAAAGTTATGCAAGAATGCTTTTATCAATGAGAGACTGAGAAAAAATGACCATTTCTTTGAACCAATAAAGAAAATGAACTTAAAGACCATGGAAGATTCAAGTAAATCAGTGAAACTGAAAACAGCAAAGAACAAAATCATTGAATATCGACAACAAGGTAACATAGCATTCCAGCTTCTTGTGAAGTCACAAAATGAAGACCTTCATTTGGATATGAAAGATGTCCTGAAGTATCCTCTGACCCCTGTTCCCTTTGCTCTAGGCACATCTGACGGTTACCTCTCTTAAACAGACAAGTCCAAATCACTCAAGTATCTCCTTAGGGAAACAGAAAATGCTGAGATACCACTCCTTGATTCAGATGTTCTTGTCATCGTGGATGGTAATGCTCTATTCCATAGTATGAAGGATGTTCCACCTAACTTCAGGCAGATTTCCATCAAACTTTTCAACATGATTCCAAGATATATTGATGTGATATTCAGTACAGACATGTACATTGACAGCTCAAACAAATCAATGGAACGGGAGCGTAGAGGATGTCGTGACAAACTACTTTTGCATGGTGAGAATACCAAAAAGCCTACTGATTGGAAGTCTTTTTTGACGAACGATGAAAACAAGAAACAGTTGGTTAATGTTATGGCTGAATCATGGAAGAACAACTCCTATGCATCTCATCTAAAAATCAGAAAGGTGTTCCTCAATTGTGATGGAAAAGGGTACTGCTATTCATCGGCTGATGGAAAGACAACAGTGAGGACAGATGTACAAGCTCTCAATTCTGGACAAGAGGAGACAGATACTAGAGCAGTCTTTTACAGCATCTATGCCAAGGACAATGGATACAAGACCATACAAGTAAAGACACCGGACACTGATATCTTCTTCATTCTTCTCCATCATATCCATCATCTTGAAGGAGTAGAAGTTCTCTTTGATACTGAAGCTGGAAACAACAAGAGGTTGATCAATATGACCAAATATTCAAAGTCCTACACACAGGAACAGCGTTCTTCTCTGCTTGGTCTGTATGCTTACAGTGGATGCGACACAACCAGTGCTTTCAAAGGAAAAGGAAAGATCAAACCTATTAAAACACTTGAGGAAAATGCCCAGGTACACGTCAGCTTTTGCAACACTTGGCAACTCATGGGACCTCACACAAGACATCATTGGACAAATTGAACAGTTCGCATGCGCTCTCTATGGAAAACCAAGGTTTGTTAGTGTGGATGAACTGAGACATTTTCTCATTCATGTAAAATGTGAAGACAAACCACTAGACACAGCACGGAACATTGACATGGGCAGCCTACCACCTTGTAGAAGAAGTTTGCTTCAGCATCTGAAAAGAGTCAACTTCCAGGTAGCAGTATGGAAAATGGCAAACTTAGCTCAACCGCTCATACCAGAGAACCTTCTTGAACATGGCTGGGACACATCAAATGGAACCACGGAACCTTTGTGGATAGATGGTGACATTTTACCACAAAATCTTCTCTGTCTTCTGCAGAATGTGATTGATGGTGAAGATGATGATAGTGACGGGGAAGATAATGATGACTCAGCGGAAACCTTCTCTGATGAGGAGGACTAGACTTATCTGTCCTGTGCACAAAATGGTTCTGACATGCATTGGACACTAACATACATCTTTATCAAGACCAATGTGAAGATAAACACTTAATTTTGCACGGTAAGTGGTCCTGGCCCCCGGCCTAAATGGCCCATCATTCTGATCTTCAAAAAGTCTGTTTTCGACAATAAGCAGAAACAACTGCCAACCTTCCAATCACTAACAACTCAAGTCCGAGACTATTATAATGTTACTAAATATGCAGCTGAAGTGTCAATAGAGTAGATGTGTTAATTCTGGTCCTCATGTCATCTGCTGTTTATATGAATGTAATTGTGTGATACAACAACAAAAACTCTTTTTTAAAACCATAACGACCGGGGTATGAACGCCCCAGGTGCCCAAAAGTATTAAATTCGGATCCCCAGATCATCTAAATATAAAGATTTTTAATAGTAGATTGCTTCACAAAATTGGGAATATCTACTTGGACATGAAAGATTTCAACTACTGTAAGCTGTTCAAGTTCGGGCTAGGTGAGGTTTGAATATTTTGATAATTTTGTAAAAACATTCTAGACCATTTCATAAGTATTTAAATTAAAATTTCTGCTTGAATACCCTTGTTGATATATATTCATGAGTAAAATAACAACTATTTTACTAAATTCATTTTATAAGCAGTAATTACTTTGAATTTCGTAACAATTTTTCGTTTGCAAGTCAGAGCGAATCCTAAACTAAGTGAAGCCTCGGTGTATAAGTTTGTAATGAAAACCTATTTTGTATGTACGTAGTAAGATATATTCTACCACAACTTTGCGAAATAGTCGTATCTGATTGGGTATCGCTAAAAATCAGAGACGGTATAATTTGATTATACAGTGCTCTGTTTACTTCGAATTGTTCGCAAGAATACACGTGTTGCCAAGCAAAGATAGCAAATGTGTTGATTCTACAAATACTTGCATGCAAGAAGATGGGGTTTTTTTTATTATTTTTTTTTATTACAGAAGTTATACATATACATTCAAAAACATGTACAGCATTTCATTGGAATTAAATGAAAGTGTTAATTTACCTATTACAATAACAAAAGAGATAGAGGGAAAAGGATAAGAAAGAGAAGGAAGGTGGGAAGCATAGACGGGGAGTGATGTTTCATTGGTTTGGTATGGATCAATCTACATTTGAAGGGGGCCCATTTTTTGGGGGTGTATTCACTTTTGTCTTCTGAAATAAATTGTTCAATATTATGGTAAAATCTTATTTGAGATAATAGTTGTGCACATATGGGGATAGTTTCATTGTATTGGCAACTTTGTATATAGAGCTTGGTTATTATAAAAATGTGGTTTTCAAGAATATTCAAGTTCGGATTACCAATGAGGAAAGTGTACAAGTTCGTATTGTTTTAAAACATCGAGAAATGTGATTGTCTGATATGTGTGCATCCAACTTGGAGTTCCATTTAGAAGTAAGGTCTTCAAGAGAACAAATACTAGGGGTGTAACAATACATCGAACTATCGATGCATCGCAATAGTTGGCTTGGCAATAGTACTATATCGATAGTATATACAAAAACACTATCGCTATCGCAATAGTAAGGTTAACTATCGATACTATCGAAACTATTAACGTTCCCTTAATTATGAATCATTCACACAAGCCTCACTGCATTTAATTCAAGATTGTTCATTTTAGAATGCCACGATGGAAGAACTAGAGATAGGAAATAGCAAAATAACAAAAACTATTTTCATTTATGATTTCTTTACTGATTTTGGTTCCATAGTCCTTACATTAATTAAACATTTCTACTAAAACCTATAAGAAATCTAGCTGATAATTGCTTATTTGTAAAAAAAATAATATTGCAATAGTTATTGCAATAGTGAGTTACAATAGTCTATCGCTATCGCAATAGTAAGTGGCAATAGTCACCCCTAACAAATACCATTGTAAGAACGAACAAGTTTATGGAGAAATTTACAATCTGGCGATGCTATGATGTCCCTTAAAATCTTACAATCAATACTATTTTTGGTTTTGTTAGTCGGGTTACTTGATGACATTTTAAGCCAGGATTTGGGTAGGAAACAATTTGAAAGACACCATTAAGAACATGTTTAAAATCGCCATAAGGGACGTAACTCATGAATGGGAGACTTCTGAATTAATCAACGTTTCTGACTTCAAAAGTTTGGAGATTGTTATAGATAGTTAGAATATCTTTCCAGAAGTCGTTTTGAATGTTTTTAAGTTACTGTTTCAGTTGAGGTTTTGGGAAATTCAGAACGTCAATATTTTCATAATTTACCATTGAACATTTGTGAACAAGTGTTGCCATAAACCATCTTTCAATTTCTTACGTATAATCCATTTCAATTTCATGTATTTAAAAAAAGCGTCCACATCAACCAAAACATCCTTCTACCTAATTATTCATCAACATTCGTCTCTTTATTTAATCTCGTCTGTCCGACATTGAAGGGCTGAAAATAAATGTGTAAATAAAGGAATGATTTAAGACTTAATAATTGTTATTTTCCCATTCAATGTCAGGGATCTTTTTTACCAAGAAAAGCCAGTGTTTCTTGCTTTGCTAAGTTGTTTATCAAAGTTCATGGGAAACATTTGTTTTAGGTCAGTCGAAATCATAATCTCTAGGATTTTTAAAGGCTCTTATGACCATTGAAGCGATAGATGTGGACAAAGTTGTTCATTTGAATTCTTTTTTGAGCCAATCCAAGTAACCTTGGTCTTGTCACAATTAATTTTTAAATCGGATGTGATGGTGAAATCTCTTAATGTTTGTACAAGTTTCAAAAGTCCCTCTTGTGATCCTTCTAAAGTGTAATTTGCGTCATCAGCATATTGGAAAGTTAAATATTCAACACCATTAATGTCTAAGCCTTTTATCTGAGTATTTTTCTTGATAGATATGGAAAGCAATTCAATACAAACGATAAATAGATAGGGAAGATCGAATCGCCTTGTGTGCAGCCTCTTTCAAGATTAAAATAATTTGAAATGTGTCCTGTGCTTAATATTGCGCTATTACTACTGTATTTTGAAATAATTTAATCCATTGTCTGAGAGTACGACCAAAGTTAAACGTTTCTAGTGCTTCGTCAATGTAATTCCATTCTACAGTATCAACAGCCTTTTCAAAGTCTACAGTTATAAGCAGTCCTGGTTTTTTATGTACTTCACAATAATTCATGATATCATATAAAATTCGTGTGTTTTCCCCGATGAAACGATCATTAAGAAAACTTGTTTGGGTTTCGCTAATGATATGTGGGAGAACATTCTTGATTCTATTTGCAATGACTCCAGATGCTATCTTATAGTCAACATTTAATAGAATGAATGAAGAACAATTTAATGGATACACAACTTCTTTATTCTGTATAGGCGACGTTTCGACATAGATACTAATGTCGTTGTCAAGCAGGTGGTACAGTTGAACCAATTCCCAGGGTTTATATACAAGTAGTGTTTATACAATAGAGGAGGATGAGAAGATTTAGAGTTGTTATTACAGTAGATAAGCTTGATGTACATGTATTGAGTAGAAGCCAGAGAGAATGAATTACAGTGTTTATACAGCAGATGAGGTTGATGTACACAGCTTGTTAAGGAGATTAAGTACACAGCTTGTTAAGGATATAGATTGATTTAACAACATGATTTTTGATTATTGGGGGTTATTAGGAGATGTACACAGCAATATGGTGATTGAAGATGAGGTTAATATGAATATGAGTTGATTAAGGTAGCAAGTGATGGTAGGCGTTTTGGATGTAGTATCCTTCGTCTCTGTTCAGGGCTGGTGCTATTTTCTTGATGTGGATGGCTTCGAGGTATTTCCTTACTTTGTAGTTGGCCTGGTTATTTTCTAGGACCTTGATGTTGCTCCAGTTGATGTTGTGGTCTGGGTTGGTTTTGGCGTGGTCAGAGATGGCTGACTTGGAGTCGTTTTTTCTGACGGATGCTTGGTGTTCCTTAATTCTGAGGGACAATGGTCTGGATGTTTCACCGACGTAGGTGTCGCCACACTCACAATCTATCTGGTATACGAATCCAGAGGGATCTGACTTCTTGGTTGATGTAGGTCTGCCAGTGGCCTGCAATAGGTTCTGGATAGTCTGGCCCCTTCTAGTCTTTTAAAATAACGTTTGACGCATTGACGCGCTTTTACCTTCATATCGTCAATATGCTAAGTCTACTATCATCAAAATGGTAGTTGTCGGTAACAGTGGGTACTTCGCAATAAAGTAACACCATTTATAACGTTTGCAACATGTGACCCCCAACAACACAATGGATGTACCTTTAATGACGAGCCCATTGAGATAGTGACGGATTACAAATTCTAACGTATTTATTAACGTATCCCAATCTGTTATGATGTTATTTTACACCAGTTTTATTCAGAATATACTCACTTTCTCTTCTCGGTGCTGGTTCGGGTCTCTTTCAGTCCAAAAGAAATTAAAACTCAACAAAACTGTAAATTCAGCTGGTAAGATAGCTGGGGACACTTTCGATAATCTTTCCCTACTTTATGAGCGGCATATATTTTCAACATATCAAAAAATCACCAATGACCCAACTCATTTTTTAAATCAAGAGTATAAGCTTTGGCCTTCCAGCCGCCGCTTCAAAGTGCCAATAACCACGTCTTTTATCCCTTTAAGTATTTCACTTTTAAACAACGTTAAATTGTTCATCCTAGTCATGTCATTTTTTTAAAACGACCTACTTGATCTCTTCTAATGATTTTAAATGCATATTTATTTTATGTTGTTATTTATTATATACTGTCAAAAGCTCAGTGTTCCAAAACGAATTCCTTTCAATGTAATAAAGTATTGTCTATCTATTGACTATTGTCTAACATGTATTTCTAATGTTTCACTTGCACATAATACATAAAGATTATCACCCGAGGTAGTGAGTCATATGAATATTACGAAACGAGTGTTAAATTTTGTATTACCCAAGCGAGAGCGAGGGTTATACACAACTTCGCAAGAGTTTCTTTTTTACCCGTTCTAGTCAATTTCATTCCCGTAAACATATTCAGAAACCGACCCACTTCTCTTTCGACGGCAAGCTGGAGTGACGTCACGAACAATTGTTTATGACGTCACAGACGGCAAAATACTGGAAGCCGCGGTGTGCACATAATATTAACTCAGTTATTTTCAACTATATGGGTAATAAACGTTTCTATGTCGGGAACCAATGATTTCGTAGGGGGGACCTATCGTGGTTTCGTAGGAGTGTAACAATATGTATGGTAGTTAAGTAATTAATTACTTTAAAAAAAAAATTATTTGGATATTTTGGGAGTTTTGTACACACATGACCATTGTGTCATTTTATGTACGCCTTTCTTTTTCATTCGGAGCGGCATTGAAGTTTTAATATTGATATTTGGTACCTCGGTTAACCACAACTTTCTCTAACCAAGGAGTGTGGTAAGATGTGTTTATTGTCCATTACTTTGTCGGCTACTAACCATTTCATCTTCGCCGTCATCTGTTAATCTTCCAATCGTTGTTCATAAGAATGTTACTGTATACACATGCTATCATACTTATCCGATTGTGTTTTTATTGATACAAACAATACACAATAGGTAACTACTACCGATCATTTTGCATCATCAGTTCTCTCACCGAAATATACTAGAACTCACAGTAATGTTTACATATTCTCATCCATTTTTTCAATTAAACTGCAGATGCTAATGACAAATATTACTCCTAATATTATTTCCTAATATTGATATATAATATTATATCCGCAATATCATTAACAAGATAGTTATACTTACTTTCTATTTCATTTCAATAAGACCATTCATTAGAATTATAATATTCCTGAAAATCCATAACAATAAGTAAATCTTCATAATTTATATCAATTGAAATTACATGTAAGTTCAAATTGTAATGCCGAAATTATAAATCCTATAACAATCATACATCAATACAACCACTACCATAAATCGTAATCAAAATTGTGATATACATTTTTAATAATAGACAAAAAATCATACTACGTTTCAGATTAATGATGATTGGTAAAAGCCTTATTAAACAATTAGAATATTAACACTAAGAAGGAAAGCAAATTTCTTGTCGAATCAAATTAGGAAATAAACATACTCTGTTTGAAAATCAGCGGCCCACTCTATTCTGTAGACGTTAGCATTTTGCAATCGTAGTTAGCATTCAGGATAATGTCAAAATTTCAAAATTGACCTCGGTATTACAGCATGGAGTTTGGAAATAAAGTTTTGGGTAAGTGTAGTCTGCATTCCGACAGTTTTCGAAGGGTATACTGTACAGTTTTAACTATTTTGTCACCCGAATTAAATTTATTCAAGAACGTTTCTGAAATGCCAAGTTGTTGAATGATAGATTTTTACAACTGTATTGTTAACTTTCCCAGTATCGGGTCTCATTTAGATAGCTTTCAAATTTATAATCTGAACTATTTATCATGTGGCATTTAATCACACCAAAAACTCATTTTGAAAAATCTTCGTGCATGCAAGCAATTGTGGAATCAACACATTTGCTATTGTTGCTATATAATTTCTGAAGATATTCTCTCTCTAGAAAATACTGCATCAATTAGAATAAGTTACAAATCTGACCACTCATATATAATGCTTGATCTATATCTTAACACAATTGAAAGAGGCCCTGGATATTGGAAATTCAATTCTAAATTATTGCATGATAAAAATTATGCACACAAAATAAATGAAACAATACAAAACGCTTTAAATGAATTCAAAACATCGGGGAATATCGAAGATGTTCCAAATATGACCTTTAACATGAATGACCAGTTTGTATTTGAATTGTTAAAAATGAACATCAGAAGTGAAATAATAGCATACACAATATAACAGAGAAATCTAACGATAAAAAAAGTCACTTGATAATATCATCAATAAGCTAGAATCAAACTATGATACTCATCCTAATGACAATCTAAACGAATCAAATATTAAAAAAAAAAAGATTAATGTACATTCGAACCGAAAAGATAACAGGGATTATTTTTAGAAGTAAAGCAAAATGGTATGAATAATATTTCTTGAATCTCGAGAAAAGGAATGATATCAATAAACACATGAAAGAAATAATTGACACAAATGGAAAAAGTATGACTAGCACAAATGATATAGTTAATGAAACATCACAATATTACAAAAACCTTTATAGCAGTCAGCATGACACAAACTGGGAAGACTATGCACGCCATTTTACACTCTATATTCATCTTCTTCTCCAGAACAAAAAAAATGGAAAGCTGTAATATTGTGTGCAGACTCTTTAGCCAATGGGGATTTTAATTTGTAGTTTTTGGTGACCCTTTGGCCCCAAATTAGAGCCTCACAGGCAATGACCCAAAACCCATTTTTCATCTTTTTCTCTGGAACAAAAAAGAAATGTAGTTTCAAGTCATGTTTTCTTTATGCATTTACACTTCACAATTTTATTGATTATGGAATTTTTCAAGGTTATATGAAGGGATTTTACTTTATCCAGAGAACTATCTGTTTCAGTTTCAACAAGAAACAGTATAATATAAGGAGACACCATGATACCGAGGATATGGTAAAGGCTTTTTACTTGTTATCGTGTTATATTGAGGATCCCTGGCGTTATATTGAGGATCCCTGGCTGATTTTAGCCTGTTAACAGCCGCGCTATATGAGTTGCTTTTGTACCGTGAAATCTCATCTGCCCCGTTGGCGCAGTAGACTAAGGCATTAGCTCAGTTGCTACAGGTGATAGTGGATACGGGTTTGAGACGCACTTTCTGCAAAGCATTTGCTGTTTATATTCTGTCGTAAATTTAAGAAATTTTTCAAAATTAGTCTAAGTTAGTTACTTCAGATCTTTACTTTCAAGCCGTCATCTTAGCAAATATATTAGGGTTTACAATAATTATAATTCCTTCCAACAGTGTTTACAACTGTCTGTGTAAACCCTCCTGGAAGGACTTACAATGTTGTAAGTCCCTCGTACCGGGTGATACGGTTTAGAAAGGCCGTTTCAAGTATCACGTTATATGCCTGGTAGGTTGATAAACTATGTTCAGCTACAGAGCTCATGACTCTAATTCTTAGAAACTTCTTTGGTTTACCTGCTTTTGGAATCCATGTAATTATGCCCTGAACTTGCCCAACAGATAGAATGTTCTTTCTGTAAGCATAATTTAATGCTTTTATAATATACTTGTTTAGATCACGCCAAATTCAGCAATGAAACCATCTGGGCCTGGGCTTTTCTCATTTTTCATACGTTTTAAAGCTTTGAGGACTTCATCATAAGTTAGTTCACCTTCAATACAAGCTGCTAATTCATCACTTACTTTGGCTTGGTTATTTGGAAATAAAATATATATGTGATGCACTTTTTTCAGAATAAAGGTCTTCATAAAATTATTTTGTTTCTGAAAAATTTGAAATAGTTTCTCCAGAATTTGTTTCGATTTGAGTAATAAATTTTTGGAAAAAGTCTTGATTCTAAATTTAAAAAATAATGTTGTTGGTTTTTCCTCTTGATCTATCCACTTAGCTTTAGTTCTAAGAAAACATCCCTGTGCTTTAGTTTCGCCAATTTCCTCCAATTCAGTATTTATCTTATTAATTTGTTGTAATTTCTTTTCTTTGTCTTCAAGAATATCTAATTCGACTAATTTGGTTGTCAAAATTGAAAGGTTTTCATTTAACTGTGTCTTCTTTCTTTCTCTGTTCTTTTATTTACTATAGTAAAATATGGTTTCACTCCTTAATAAACACAATAGAGTTTCCCATTAAAATTTATCGGAGATATTAAAACCTTTGGCACTTTTATATTCCTCAAAAGTTTCATTTATTTCATCTTTAACTAATTTTACATACTCCGGGTCATTTAATAAGGAATTGTTAAATTTCCAAAAGCCTTTGCCACGTTCGATCTCGTTAAATTGCAGACTTATCTCTATAACGGAATGATCTGTTCTAAAGCCAGGATCCATGCTGGTATCCTGGCTTTAGAACAGATCATTATGTATACTGAAGAAAGGAGATGATGTGAAAGAAGGAAATAATCAAGGCGTGATTGTTTCAAAGGAGTAGGCTGACACCACGTATATCTTTTGCCATTTGGATTGTTTAACCTCCATGGATCGTTCAGATCATAGAGCTCTATCTGATCTTGTGTTTAGGCTCTTGCTTTTGGATTATTGACATGTTTATAATTGAATTGATCAAGAATTGATTCAAAATACAATTCCAGTGTCCACAGAGAATTAGGAATTCCGATTCGGATTCTTTTAATATTTCTTTTTTTTTTTTCATAAAATTCCGGTGTATCTTCATTTGGGTTTATGATTTATGGTTGAAAGATATTTCCGCTATAACCTTTTTAAATAAATGATATAATAAAAATTAGAATTTCAAGTGAAGAGTTATATCCCTTTGTCAATAACTTTTGCATCAAATAACTCGGAAAATAGCCCTGTGACTTATATTAATAAAACATTTTTTATTATTCTTCAACAGTATGTTTTCTACAATTTGTATCTTGTTTGAATTATTTTTCATTTAATTTTATTCTTGAACAGGACTTTTGAAGTCATTTCTGCAACATCAAGTGTTGACATGTATATTTTATCATGTAAGGGTGACAAAAGGCAACAGAAAAATAGCAAAAACACGTTTCTATTCTAATAATATTCCATTTATGAGGGGATTATTATTTTTTACCTGATTGATTTTTTTCAAATCATTTATTACAAAGAAGTACCACGATTTTACAATATTATTTCGATATCACGTGGTCAATCTGCTAGGGGAATGTTGGGTACACGAGGTAATTATTGATTTTGGGAAAAAGGAGGGTATTAAATAAAGGAGAGAGAAAATAGAGATAGAGGTACATGTAAGGAGAGAGAGATGAGAGAGTGAGATAATAGATTATGTTGAGAAACACCCGGACCATTTTCTAATAAATGTTTCATCCTCTTTGCCAAATATATATCTTTCTATGCTGAAGCTAACTTTTATTATCTGAGGGGCGTGATCAAAATTTAAGTCTACAAGTGCATGTTTACAATTGTATATGTACTTCTTAAGGATAGTAAACAGGAAGTTTATCAAAATGCTTCCTTTGGGGTCTCCGATTAGAAAGGATAAGTTAGCATCTAGTTTGTGACTAGTCTCATTTTCAAACCATTGAAGGAAATTATTGATGAGATTTTTTACTTTGGAGCATTCGAAAAATAAGTGTTCGAGAGTTTCAATTTCCGTTTCACAAAAACAACAATATTGGTCATCGCTAAGTCCGATCTTATAGAGGACGGATTTTGTAGGTGTTATCCGGTTAAGTAATCTGTATTGAAAATTTCAAGTTTGATTATCAATAGTTGATTTCTGATTGATTGCAAAGCATTTAGATAAACGATCTTACGTAATATTACAACGTATCTTATTTTCCCATTTATTGCACAACATTTCCAGCGAAATCTGATTTTGTTCACACAGTAATGTGTAAATAAATTTACAATCATCTGAATTAAGCATACACAGCAATAGATCGCAGTTTTTCGAGTTTGTAATAAAGGGGAACATTTTGGTTAAGATTTTTGATAATCGCAAGCCATTCTTGTGGAAAATGTTTAAGCAACTTGAAATAAAGAAGGTATTTTTCACGGATTTTGAATTCACATTTTAATTCTTTATAATCTTCTATTTAACCTATTTTTGTAATGATTTGGTAGACGTGTGTTAATTCTTTATCATGCCATCGAAAACATAACTGTATATCTTTTTCAGGAATAAAATTCATTAATGGCATTTGAAAGAATTCACTTGGATTAGTTATATCATCATTTTGTAAATCTACATAGCTTGAAATTACATCTCTCCAAACTAAGTTTGTTAATGTTTTTGCTGGTTTCAGCTAAAGCTCTTTTTTTAAAGTTAAATACAGAGCATTATTCGCTTTATTTTGTCTCGTTTACCTGACCAGATAATTTGTAAATCAAAGTATCTAATCTTTTGAAAAACGCGTCATCGCGTGAGATTTGACATTCGTCACCTTTTCTCTAAGAGTGAGTATTCTTGTAGACCATGAAAATAACAATTGTCTGGCTTTTTCAAATTGTTTTTCAAAATTTGTGTTAGTCATTTTATGCAGATCGAGGTAGAAAATGATGCCAAGTATTTTAAAGGGCTCATTTGACCAGAATGATGGAATGTGTGGAAAAAGTTTTTCAATACTATCCTTATAAGATCCTATCCATATCATCATGCTTTTATCATAATTTATATTTAGACCTTAGCACGCAGCATATTTTCAAAGAATATCAACAAGTTCCGATAAACTTGTTTCCGAGTCATCAAGCGTGAAATTCGTGTCGTCTGCATATTGGAAAACGCAACATTCTACTCCTTTGATGTCTATTCCTCTTATTTTTTTTATTTTTCTTGATACAAGAGGAAAGTTTTTCGACACAAATGATAAAAATATATGGGGACACTGGATCCCTTGTCTACAGCCCCTTCCCAACTTAAAGTAGTCAGAAACACTGCCTGCATTTATTACTGCACTTGTACTATTATGTTGAAAAAGTTTAATCCATTTTCTGAAAGATTCGCCAAAATCAAATTTTTTCAATGCTTTGTCAGTAAAATTCAATTCAATGGTATCGAAAGCTTTTTCTACAGTAACCAATAAACCTGGTATTTTATTTACTTCACAGTGATTCATTAAATTATACAATAGTCTAGTATTTTCTGAAATAGATCTATTTTTTAGAAATCCTGTTTGGGTTTCACTAATGATATCTGGTAGAACATGTTTCATTCTATTAGCTTTAACTTCTGATACTATCTTATAGTCGATATTTAGAAGCGTTATAGGACGCCAATTTTTAAACATCTACGATCACGGCCGTCTTTATGTAAACAAGTTATCATACCTTGCCTTTGAAATTCCGAAAAGGATTCATGTTTATATGCATATTGAACTGAACGCGGCAATGGCGATTTTATATCTTTCCAGACACATTTATAGAACTCAGCAGTGAATCCATCTGATCAAGGGCTCTTTTTATTTCCCATGTTTTTCCATACCGCGAGACATTCATCTGAAGTTACATTTCCTTCACATAATTCTCTTTGGTCATCAGACAGCTTCGTGTCTATATCTAGGATGTCTTTACTAGATTCTAATTTAATTTTTTCCTCATTATTTAAGATATGAGATTTAGATTCTAATTCGTGGATACATTTTTCTAGAGCTTTTTCTTGTTTTATGTTCTCTTTATTTCTTTTAAAGAATATGTTGTGGTTTCTCCCCGAATTTTCATCTTTAATAATTCAAAAACAGATTGGTCGTTTGCTGTAAATTTAGTATTTTCTAAATCTGATGGATCTCCAGAGTCATGATATTCATCAACAGTTTCAACGATTGTATCTTTAACTATTTGTACATATTGGGTATCATGTAAAAGCGAAGAATTAAATTTCCAGTAGCCCGGTCCTCGTTACATAGGTTTGAAAGATAATTCAAGCGATATGTGCGAGTGATCAGATTTATAACTTATTCCTATACTACTTTTTTTAACAAAAGGTAAAAGGTCTTCTGATAGAAGGAACTAATCTAGTCTACTTGTTTAATAGGGGATTTTTGTCTCCATGTGAACTGAACTTTATCCGGGTTATGGGATCTCCGGCTCCTTGTTCAAAGTGACATAACTCTGTCTATAATGAAGTTATGACAATGTTATTTATGACAATCTCTTTATCATAACAAACTTAACAATTCCATAGCATATCATTATCATACACATGATAGTTTCGGCACAGTTTGGACATAATCCACAAAATGTAAAAAATGTGTGGTTTTGAGAATTTTCGAAGGGTACTTTCTTTGGATATTTTTCGATCGTAAACCACAGATGATATTATTATGTTTCATAGCTCATTTGCAGTAGAAATGTCATTTATTGAGGACAATAAATAGCAAGTATGTATCTATCATAGTTTGCATGTGACAAGTCATAGAAGATTGTATTTTTTTCGAAAATCACCATTTTCATCAAAGTTCAAAGGAACACAACTGTCTAACTAATTACATTAATGAACATTTATTGACCCCTATGTATACACATTTCCATGAATAACAACTTTTATGTTGAACCTCTTGATTAAACAATTGATGGTTAACCTTCAAACATCGTAAAATTCGTCTTGGGGTCCAAAAATAAGCATTTTATTGAATATTCAAAAGAACATAACGTACTTGCTATGTGTGCAATCTTAATGATTACATCTACTAAGGTAAACATTTATACACAACATAGTTTTTACACCTTTTTATGAAAATATTAACTGTTTTGTCATGAGAATGATGACCATAATGTAGGCGTCACATAATAGGTGATATATGCTTTAGAGATTGTTTTTTGGAAAACTACTGAAGATAGAGACATGATTGATAGCTCATTTTAAAGCAGAAAAAACCCCTGATAAATTAAGGAGCATTCAAATCAAACATGAGACTCAAGTTCAAATTGATCTAATTCACAAGTCTTTGTTACTTGGATTCCCATTGTATCAGTACTGTTTATTAACTCTGTAAACTTATGATAACGCAGTTTGTTCCTTAATTTACACACATTTAATGAAATAATGTTCATTTTGTATATATCATATATTATTATCAGATATACTTCCATCACAGTTACTGAATGTACTATTATCACTGGAGTTATCTTTATAATTGTCTTTATTCCCACGGTGAGTGTGTTATTGTTGGTCGATGTGTAGCTGAGTATCCATGGACTCAGCCTATGATGATATGGTACTTGTTAGGCTGGATGTAGAGGCCCTGTAGGGTGGTGGGGTTTGTAGTAGAACCTGCTTCCCATCAACGAACAACTTGTCCTTCACCATGAAACTCTTATTCCCTTTATCCTTGACTTTTTTCATCTCTGGGTACAGTACTTCCTGTCTGTAGAACCTGACTTCTTTGGGGAACTGTTCTGTGATCTTGTATTGGGTGCCCCTCAGCTTCTTGTAGGATGTATGTCTGACATCATCAGCTGCCTGAGAGTTATTGAACCTAGCAGTTATTGGACGAGGTCTGTTACTTGATTGTTTTTTTGGTCCTAGTCTATGTGAAGTGGTAACACATGTGTCATGTAGGTCTAACTTTTGAAGTATCTCATTTACCTTTTCTGTTGTATTTTTCTGCGGCTGAAGCTGTGTCTGATGTTAGCTGCTCTGGGATTCCAAGGAAAAGTGAATAGTTAGACAAAGACCACA
This sequence comes from Gibbula magus, assembly GCA_936450465.1. Classification (NCBI taxonomy): domain Eukaryota; kingdom Metazoa; phylum Mollusca; class Gastropoda; order Trochida; family Trochidae; genus Gibbula; species Gibbula magus. The sequence continues at coordinate 61,576,459 of OW388297.1, forward strand.
ATTGGACATCTATCATAGTCTCTTTTAGCTTCAGGTTTTCAATCTTCAACCGTGAATCTTTCTGTAAATCTTTAATTTTCATTTCAATGTCAGATGTTCCTACTCTCTACGGAAGCGTATTAGTGTCACGATGAAAACAAAATTGTGATACTATCTCCTACGTAGGAGATAGTATCTCCTCCGTATAACGTAGTATCTCCTACGTAGGAGATAGTATCTCCTACGTAGGAGATAACTTCTATAAAGCCTGAACCACTTTATCACATCTAGCGTTTTTCTCACTTGAATTAAACACATGTATACGCGTATAGTGTATGTAAACTCTCGTGTATATGAAGAATGAAGAACAATTTTGTGGATACCCAACTTATTTACTCTATGTAGGCGACGTTTCGACATAGAATAAAGAAGTTGTGTATCCATCAAATTGTTCTTCATTCTTCATCACCCCACTTTCTAGGATGCACATAAAAAATATTGTGTATATGATATGATGTATAAGTATATGATAGTATATATGACCGTTAAAAAGCTTTAAAGACGCTGTAGCTGTATTTTGTTTTCTCAAATTTGCCATATACTTTATAGTTTAAACAATATATTGTTATGTTAGAGGGTAAGACATCGCGTTACACGATCCGATAAGCCTGCATCCATAGAAAAGGTTAACCCTATTGAAATAAAATGGTGCGACACATAAAGCGACAGTGGTGTGGAACTCTTCAGTGTGAGAGGTAGATTTGTAGGTCATTTGAGAGTTCAGACAACACTATAATTGACCATTCTATCATGGTTCCATATTCAAAACTCTACTTTGAGTGTTTAGGTATCGCTACAGCCGATGGCCACTCGAAGGGAACTGGACTCGCATGGCTTAACCGAAAATGTACATTCGTTGTAGAACTCTGTTTATTGATTCGGGAGTATTATTTAGCCATTGGTAAGACTTATTTACCTTTTCGTGAGATAATTTGTTTCATTAAGAAAACACGTGCTAGAGCGACTTTAATTTATATATTGGTATCTATAGAAGTAGAGTTGACTGAGCCATCATGTGTTATGCAATCCAGTATAGTTATGCACTGAACGATTATATTAAATAAACTGATATTAATTCAATATTTAACGGTAGATCTCTACATTGCTGCAAAACACGATATGATTGCGGTTTCCCTATTTATGTTTTGGAATATCAGTTTTAAACTCCTTCAATAATTCAAGTACAGTCAATATTTCCGTGAAATGAAAATCCACGGTCATTACTAGCGACCTAATCACACTTTGAACGTGGTGTTGGACATTTGTTACACGACGTCACTCAAAACATTACTCAACAATAAAGGATCTCAGCTTCCATAATTATTTAGAATGTTTTTATATTGATTTAATTGCACATTTACACACTGATTAAATATCAATACTAAACTTCCGATATACCTAACCTATTTTGACAAGTATATTTACCATATGGGTAAGTTAACCATCTGAAAGACGAATCTTAGACCAAGTACACAAGACAAATAAACATATCAAATAGATAAGAATGTGCCTCATTTAAGCAAAAAATATAACTTTTGTCACATGTTCAATCCTATGCCAGGACCCCTTTCAATGCCTAAGAAAGTTGTTGTCAGTTGTCTCCAAACCCTAACCCTTTAAGGGCATTGGAGCACGCTATTCCTAATGAATTGAAATAAAGTGTTCTCACAAAAAGGTTAATAAGTGTTACCAATGGCTAAATAACACTCCTGAATCAATAAAAAGAGTTCTAAAACGAATGTAATGGTTTGGTTAAGCCACTCAAATGCATTTCCCTTCGAGCGGCCATTTTAAAGTGTTCACATGAAAATTCCGCTCGAATGTGGTATAAGTGTTCTGACTGCAGTAACGAGAACTAATCACCCAATAATATAGTTTTTAATATAACACTATGACGGAATTGTCAACAATCTGTCTGAACTCTCAAAATCGCATGACACCTACAAATCTATCTCTCACACTGAAGAGTTCCATAAAATCCTCCCTTTATACGTCGCCCCATTTTCTACCAATACAGATAACCGTTTTCTAAGGTGCGGCCTGTCGGGTCGTGTAATAGGATGTTGTACCCTCTAACGTAACACAACATTGTATAATCTTTAATAATAAATGGCAAAACATAATGTGCTAATAATTATAAATATTTGAAACTAACTGTAACAGTATATTCGCAAACTATCACTAACGAAATGGACACTAAGGGAGCAGTAACGGAAAGACACTATCCCCTCCATAACATATCAAGTGAACAATACTTTATTTTTAAAATCTAGACGGAACTTCGAAATTACATGATTTAATCAGACTAACATTATTATGTTTATTATGAAAAAGACAACCGCAAGATGCTAAGGTGTCTCCACAACTCGTGGATAAGTATGAAACGAAGTGATAAGTGCTTTATCATGCTATCTCCTACGTAGGAGATACTAAGTCCTACGTAGGAGATACTAAGTCCTACGTAGGAGATACTATCACCTACGTAGGAGATACTAACTCCTACGTAGGAGATACTACTATCTCCTACGTGTTTACTATTTCCTACGTAGGAGATACTATGTCCTACGTAGGAGATACTAAGTCATACGTAGGAGATACTAAGTCCTACGTAGGAGATAGTTTGACAGATTTTTTTTTCACCGTGACACTAATACGATTCCGTAACTCTCCATTCATCAAACTGTGTGTTCATGAAGGTTACACTCTTCTCTAAATCAGTAACTGTAGTTATCATAGTTTCTATTTGTCTCTTTCTCATATCAAGGTTTACAATATGCATTTTGATATCACAGGTAACATGATCAATCTTAGGTGTTTGTGTTTTCAGTGTGGACATTTCAGTTCTTTTACCCATGCAGGGGTGGGGGTTTACATCAAAATATAGCTGTCTAGGTGAACCTAGGGTTGTCATGGGTCGATACTCCATACTGCTGGTACTGATATTGGCCCATTGGAGTATAGTTACCCAAGAAAGGAGCTTGGTGTTGACGGGCTAACGTTTGTTGAGATGGAGGTGGAGTGCCGGTGACTTCATGTTGAGCCTTTGTTGAGTTGGTGGGCGCCGCCATCTCCCTTCCCGTGTTTACTTCTTCTTCAATCGTCTCCGGAGTGGTTGGTGATGTTTTACGCTTGTTCTTCTTCCCCGGCCGTTTATTTGTTGACGGGTTCATACTTCAGTGTTTTTATGTTGATTGCAGCCATAAAATTGTACCTGGCTTTATATTTTTATATACAAAAAACTTTTCATTTCAGACGAGTCTGTACACATGTGTTTAGATTGTTCAATCTCCGATAATGCAGCGTAAATCTACCGCCATTGTCTTTTCTTTGTGTCATTTTGAAGTGTCAATTCTATAGCGTGTATACGTACGTTCATCACTTACCTTTTTCCGCTATGTCAGACTTCTAGCAATGAGATCTCGGCTTTGAAAAAGTTAAGTCTAGTGATGACGAAGATTTGTATGAAAAACAAGCCGATGTATCAAATACTAGAACAAACACATCTCGCTTCTATGTCTCACGTTTATCTATTCCATTATTTAACAGTTGAAATGAAAGAAAGACACATATGTATGATACTATCTCATAGTATTTTGATTCATTAAAATTGAAACTTACGATGTAAAACAATTGCAATTGTTAAACTCTCACAAAGTACTTGGTAAATAAAAATAACTTAACAATTTGAAGAAAGAGAAATACAAAAACATCCTACCGTGTTAGGTTATTTTCTCATTCCATGGTAATCCGTTGTCATTACTTTTTTATAGACATATTGGTTACTTGTTTCTGTGGATTTTCTGCACTTTGGAAATTTCATTGGTTGTTTGCCTTGACAAATACATGCTAAGCTTATGTTTGACACATATTAAACAATACACTACCAATTTAGTTTATTTCGTTAAACCTTAAACCCCTTTGTCTGTAACAACATCCTGTCACTTATAAGATAAATAGTTGCGTTTGTAAAATTTCCGGGATTCATTGCTATTCAACACCCGCAAATTTAGTTTAAAACCGACGGCGTTAATTTTACAAACGCAACTATTTATCGATATTGTAACATGACCCTTAGTTATCAGGCGTTTTAAAACGAACTCTCTTTTTGCGTACCTATCTCTGAGTGGAAAGGACTTTGCGACTGTTCCATTTTTGTAAGAGGTGTGGTCAGGTCAAAACAAATGTAAATACTCGGCGTAATATGTACATTAGCAACAATTTTCACATAAGATCAAACAGTGTCACTCAACCATGGTCGCTTCACAATATTCACGTATCCTTTTAGATGGCTATTAATATTTATCTACGACATCAACACAGTAAAATACCTAGGAACAAAACTCTTAAACTTGCCCTAATCCATTGTGACAATGACGCTAGCAATGTGACGTCAAAACGGTTGATCACTATGACGTCATGCCATGGCAACGGCATTCGGTAAACACAGCCGCATGGAAGAAGGCGTCAAACTTGGACAAATCTTACTAGTTGAAAACATTTTAGTTACTTGAAACTAATTAATTTTGAGAGTTATTTGTGACCTATACTGCTATACACAAGTTAGAAAATGACAATGCCACCTGTCAAATTTGAGTAAGGAGCACATATTAAGAGAAATAGAAAAATTAAATTTTGAGTCGGGCCGAATCTTGTGAACATGATGTATATGTTCGCGGTGATTCGCCACAAGTAATTTGCGGGTATTCATTGTCATTCAACATAGGCAAATCAACCAATCAGAATCAATGATACACTGAAATCATGTTACAATAAACCATAATAATCACCTTTATACCCGATGGTCACCCATCTGACAGACTGACATCACGCCCCTCTTGCACATTTGGAATTTTACTGGTGTTAAGCGGACACACAAGGCCACGGTGGGTTGATCAAAATTCTATAGTTCCAATTCCAAGTTTTGTGGTAAATTTAAACTTACTTAAGAGGCTGCTAGATATAAAAAAATGTTTAAAGACCACCGTGGACGTACGAAGTAGGACTTAATATCAAACCTTGAACGTGCTGCAGGAAAGGCATAGGTAGGTTGTGTCATCATCCAACATTGTCACCTGATGTGGTGTGTGCAAACGCTGATAATATAATTGTAGCAATCATAAGAGAGGCAAATGTAAGTATGGCAAGCTGCCAAGTTAGTTAGCATGAGAGATGTAACGTCATCTCAAACAAGCTCAAAAAGCTATTTGAAGGCTTTTTAACATAGTTAAAATTGAAGTTACATTTCATTGTGGTTGATTTGAACGTTTCCATTTACATAATGATTTAGCTGATCTTCAATAAATTACCCTTGCTGACTCTGATGCATAATAATCAAGTTGTATTTGCCTTCAGTGGGATCACCAGTCTTTTAGGAAGTTGAAACATTGATCGATAATCTGATAATCAATATGTGGCCTGCCTAATGAGAAAACCGCAGTCTGCTGTCTCTAAGCACTTGCTGTAATATGAGGCTATGTTTGCCTCTCCCAGAACTACAATTATTGGTGTGTGCTCAAACCATTGATCAACGATACCGCTGAAGATTTATCCAATAGCAAAGTAATGATCGTTCGATCATGAGTACAATTACACCCCACTTTATCACATTAAAGACAGGTTGCTATAGAATCAGTAGAGAAAATGAAATGATGCGAAAAATAGGTTCAGTTGAATTGCATAACCCAGACACACAACGTGTGCTAAACAAGAATATCTGACAAGTACAAATACCCATTTATTCATTCATTTATTCTCTCTCTCATCAGCTGTTCCTTGTTTTGCACATATCTAAAATCATAAACAAAAATATAGTCGCCAGCGACGAAAACGAATTCAGCGAATGAATGATTCAATTTTTTTAAAATATAATTAATAAAGACATCTTTTTAAAACAAGTTTCAAGTCTTTAGCATATCTCTAGGAGTATTGAGATCCAAAGTTTACATGTTAAAATCGAACAATTGTGTGATAATACATTGATATGCGCGTGTATGTTTTGTTGAAAAGGTATGTAAATGAATAGACCGGAAGTGGTTGTTAAAGATCTTCTTCAGAAGAGATCATCTGGAGTATTTGTTAGGTAGAATACGATTTGATAGTTATGTTTGAATAAAAGGAATAGAGAACGAATACAATTGAAATAGTTTAGAAATGCAAGGACAAACAAGATTAGAGCAGGGCATTAAAGTGTTAGAAACGGTAGAATAAATGTTTGTGGATATATGAGATAATGGTGACTCAAATTGGTTATCCTTGGCTGGTTTTAAAATAAGCATTTAATGGTTAAAATAAGTATACTGTGAGAAAGACTTGTTTAAAACGAGAGTAGTTTCATTGATGAGTTTGTTAATAAATGATCACATGTATAATGTATAAATGATGAAGCAGGACTCTTTATGCCTTATATGGAAGTAGCATACGTTGACATAGTAAAATCTTGCTTATGAATGAATGAAGTGTAAATGCATTGACTCGTGCTACCGTCAGATAACAAATTGCATGCCAAGGCCTGTGTGCATTACACTCAATGGGAATCATCAAATATCAAATAAAATATTTGATATCTACTTTGTGAACTGTTGCGAGAAGAGGGAGGGTTCATATATTAACAGTACATGCGTCTCCGATTACATTTTAAATGTTCATGTCTTGCCAAGAGAGATAATGCACTGCTTTATTGGTTCAAGGGAATTAGGTAATCATTGTGCATATGTTGGGCTTGCAATTCAAATTTTGAAGTGATTTGTGTATTGCCTGGAAATATACTTTTTGTTTGTTTGGGATTGAATAGGACGTGTTCACCACTGCACACAATAAAGATCTATATGTAATGTATGATTCAACCCTAAATGATGAATTAATGTTGATTTCAAAAACCAAACACGTTTATTTAACAGTTTTCACTATAGTGGAGGCCAACTGCGAGAAAAGCGTGCATCCCGGGCTGTTCAGTAATTGAGTGGCACGTTCAATAGCGTGTTAACTGTAGTGAATGAATGAACTGAATTCATTTGCCAGCCAGGGCCTGTCGTAAGAACTTATGAAAACATTTAAGACTTAAGTCTTAGCAATAGGATAAGAGCGATTTTCGAAACGCTCTGTGGCCTGTCGTTAGTTCAAACTAGTTACGACAGCTTATTTTATACATCTTACAACATCATTATACATATGCAGAACCGAAACTACACATCCCATTTACATGCACAGCATTATCAACCTACATTTGTCTTTTTCCGTGTTGTAAATAAGTTTCTAACATTACGTTTGGCTAATAGATGTGCATTTATTATGGTACATTGTCCGTTTTTCGATCAGAACTACTTTTACATATCATCATTCCAGTTGACTGTGTTCAAATAGGTAATTTTCGGCAACAGTCATTATTTCCCGATACAATAATACCACCTATATAACGTTTAGCATGACTGACCCCTGACAACACAATGTATGCCAAAACGAAAGTAAGAATTTCCTCTGCTTACGCATCAAAAGGAAAGTTAACATTGATGAAAGTATCGTGTTTAAAGCTCATTAGTTATATAAGTAATCGAACTAATGATCCTTTATTTAATTAGTGTGATGTTTTGCCTGTCTGATGAGGTATTAATGAACATGCCAGGATTTTTCATTGTTGAGTAATGACATGACAATTGAAAGAAACGCTACAAACGCGATTTTGGAAAAGTCACCTCAATTCAAATGCTCACTGTGAACAAATAACTAGGAGTTTGCCAATAAATAACAAACTTGTTGTTCATCAATGCTTCAACTGCGTATAATTCTAAGTTTAAGCGCTTAGATGCAACTCTCTTCAGAGTTGTGTTTCCGCAAAAGTGCATGGTCAACAACTTTGAAAAAGGTTAAAATTCAATATGGCGTCAAAACCATGTGACTTACGACTTCGCCATGGGTACATATTTTGCTTGTCTAGTTAATAAGAATTAGTTATTATATATATCTTTTAAAACAAGTTGTGAGTCTCTAGTATGTCTCTGGTATTATTTAGATCCAAATTTAACATGTCGAAATCAGACAAATTTAAAGAAAATCAAAATGGTGGCTTAACAATGTGATTTACGTCATGTTAACTATTTTGTTTCTATTAATATTGTGTATCTTTCAACAAAAAAAGTTTTAAGACTCTAAGTGCATTTTAAAATGTTTTTAAAAAGGTTTAAAATCAGAGACCCTATTTAAGGTCATTTATTTTTCATTTCTCACGACCTGAAATGACTGTATGCGATCGATTTTATTATTGATTCATGTACACTAAGCTTTTGTCTAGTAGTCCTATATATATATCCTAAATATCATGCATCAAAACCTCCCAGTTTATGAAATATTCGCCTTTCAAGTTGGTACATTGTTCAAAGTCACCAAACTTTGAAAGGTCACTATGAAAAAAGTATAAGCTCAAAACACAACAGACGTGCTATTCCACAATGTTTCAGCTATATATAACAACAATTTCAGCTCTTAGTAGCAAATATCTTCGAAGTGGTATTTCCGCAAAGGTACATGGGGTCAGAAAATCTGAAAAAGTTTGAAAAATCCAAGATGGCGGCTAAACCATGAGACCTAAGATTTCACTGCAATTTACTTTTTTGCTCGCATTGTCAATGTGCATCTTTTACAAAGAGTTTCAAGAAAAAAAAATTCAATGTTAAAAATCGAAATTTAGATTCAAACTGGACCTTTAACGTCTGGGCCGATTTGGCCCAAAAGCTTCGCACAAAGAGTTCATATTGAGTTTGGTTGAATTATATGCAGCGGTTTTTGCTGTAGGATTGACACAAATTAGGTGGAATAATTTTTTTTTAAAAATATAAAAAAAAGCGCCAATAACAATAAGGATTCTGCCAAATGGCTGAATCCTTAATAATGACTTTAGTAGCAAGCAGAATTGTTAGTACACGCGCGTGTTTCTAACTCTTTGACAGCCTCTACAGTTGTGTTTAAGTAGTTCATGCAAAGGACCATCGACAATATATATTTTAAACCGTTTGAGAGACATTCTAGAAGTTGGTGTAATAGAAATACAAGGAATTTATGGATCTTCAACTTCTTTATTTCACAATGGCGACGTTTCGGTGTAGATCCTTATACCGTTATCAAGCATATGGAAGAGATGGTAAAACAGCAGGTTATATACAGGATGCATGTTGGTATGATAAAGAGATAACAAATACAACAAGATGAGATAACAATAAAATAAATGGTAGAACAAGTGAAGTTGGATGAGAGGACAAAGGCAGGGTGAGGATACTAATTAGTGGGTGGAGGTGGAAGCCAGAGCGAGTAGATTGGATAAATCATTTGTGGATTAAGCGGTTGTAAGCTGATGGGATGAAATAGCCTTGATCCATATTCATAGAGGGCTTATGTCTAACGATATGCACGGCTTCACCTAAACGGTGGTGTGTGTAGTCATGTTTGTTGTTTGTGAGTGTTTTGACAGTGTCCCAATTGATTTTGTGGTGGAAATTTGGTGATGTGTTCCGAAATGGCTGATTTGTTGTCTCCCTTGGTTGTTGATCATGATGTGTTGTGTTCTATGATGCGTATGTTGAGTGGTCTGGATGTTTCCCCAATGCAGTTGCTGCCGCAGTCGCAGCTGATGTTGTAAACAACTCCTTTCGGTTGTTGTTGTTTGTGGGCGTGTTTCCTGCCATTAGCCTTGATGATGGTTTTGAGTGGAGTGGCCGAGGAGAAATAAGTGTCTATGCCTACTTGTTGCTTGAGTAGACGACTAATGTGATGTGATGTTTTGCGAATAGGGGCAGGGGTAGGCTTGCTAGTAGTGGGTTTGGGTGGTGGGTTTAGGGTGCAGTTGATGACACGGTCAACAAGTTTAGTTGGATAGTTGTTACATTGGGTGAATACATTCCGGAGGTGTGTAAGTTCGGAATCAGTGGTGGCAGAGGATGGGTTGATAGCACGGCGGGTTAGGGTGGATATGATGCCGGTTTTAGTTGGGTGGTTGGAATCAAAGTGGATATACTGGTCAGTGCGCGTGGTAAACAGAGGTTTAGATAGTATTGTTAGAGATGCGAGTGGCTAAGACGTCAAGGAAGGGAAGTCAAGTTGAGAACGAGACACATTTTCTAACAGGCTGTTAATATTCTTATTTGATAATCTTACTCTTGCATCTCGTTTATACTACACATTTCAATTTGTTATTGCTTATTTTGTATTTTATGTCTGTCACGTCGCAGACTTAAGTGTATATACAGTTTGTTATTGTATGTTGGTGTTTTTGAAGCCGTGTCAAATGGTGAGTGGAGAGACATGTCGAGATTTGGAATGAGTTAAATTGGGATAGAGATAGGACGGGGTAATCGGCTTAAGTTTAAGCTGTGTGTGTTGTTGGATTTTAATCGTGACAGGGCCGAGTTCTTGATGTATATCTTCCTAATGCGTGGAAGTTTGTTGTAGACTTGAGGCAGCACCTGATGCCTTGAAGGCCTCTTTACATGTTTATCACTTCGTGTCGGTGAACATGCCTTTCTTAATAAACGAAGGGAGAAAGATAACATGTAATAACAGATATATCTAAATACACAATAAGAAAAACATGTTCAACGCTAACAAGAAGAAATTCCTTTGCATAACTATGTTACAATTCTATTTACAATTATATATCTGACACTTTTTCATTTCATCCTCTTCTTTTACATACTATAGAATAACAGCTTTCAAAGTAAGCATATAATATGAAGGAAGTGAAACAATGTGTGACAAAATAACTACATTTAGTTTTGTTCAAATGATACAGTCGTTTGTTTAATGACAAATATGTCTGGATGATAAGAGCGTAATTCAACTGGTAAATGTTGTGTAAAATGAGTAACATTGACAGTGATGGTAACTTTATCACAATTTGATTCATTGCGAGTTATATATGGTCATTTTGAGCCGATAATACGATATAAATGAGGTATTATTTGAAAGCTCATATCTTGTTTCAATTAATTCGATCACAATTTAGAGCAGAGTCAAATGATTTCGTCCAATCATATGATTGTATTGTGGTCACGTGGAGAACATTTATATCCCGATAGATGTACGGTTGTCTGGTTGCGTTCGTGTATCATGCTCATAAAACTGGTTCACAGACTTCCATAAAAATAGCAAACAATGTCAACTGTTTCTTTTATTTATGTGGATAATACACAATTAAACACATATTACATTGACAAATGTGTTCCCTTGCCGAAAGGAAAAAGTCGCTTCCGTCGATGGTGGTCTTCTATGTTGAGGAGCTTGATATTCCTAAAAGGAAAATAAAAGCATGTAATGTGAGGTCAATTTGGATTTTTCAAGTTTATTTCATTATATCACGAGTAAGTAAAATAATGACAAGCATCAAACCATGGTACCAATGTTTTATATATTTTCAACCACGATATAAAAACATACTTTTCAGAAGTTATATAGAACGACATAAAAAATGAGAAGAAAGTGATATAAAATTACCTTCTTGGAGTGTGAGAGGATGGAGGCTGCATTGTTGTCTCACTGAAACCCCAGTATCGTCACACAGCGTCCGTCGATGTCCAGTACGACGCTACATTCTTTCCCATAGACAGTTCGAGTACAATTTCGTTGCTGCAGTAACCTGAAATAATGTATATGCAATATAGACAGGATGCACAATAGCATATGCAACAATAGATATTACAATTCGCATATTGATAAATCCAGCTCAACAAACAACTTAACGTGATGGACAAATATTTGAAATACAAAAAACAATAACTGTTATTAAATAAACCAATTTAAAAATGAAAATTAGTTTGAAATTTAAAAATACACGCCTGGCCCAACCCTCTCAAACCCGTACATTTATATCCCGATAATGTACTGCTACTCGTCCTCTATCTATTAGTGAAATATTTCATTTTATCGCCTTAATATCCTTAATTAATTAACTCACAGACTGCAACAAACCCCTTCTGGCGCACTACAACGAGAGGATTTAGACAGGGGATGTTGTAATTAGATTTTTCCTACGCCCCTTCTTGCACGTATACAAACAACACACAACAACTTTAAAACTTGGACTGGCTGCATCAATGCAGAACCATTTCACATTTCAAGTTCCTCAAACAACTGTGCCCGACGCGTAAAACCAGAGATAACAACTCTCCTTGGAAAAAAACGCTAGAACCGTGTTCTCCCAACGTGTGCATCAGCTCATTACATGGGAGTTTACAGTAAAACAAAATGTATATACAACTACATATTTCACAGATTATTATTAATACATACAACATTGGCATAAACGGCGCATCAGAACTGACAAATCCATAAACGGTATTTACAGACATCGCCATGAGGTCAACACTTGCACATCACAACCCATGGACCATAAACGGAATCAACACGTATCGCCATTTGCGGCACTAGCTACAACGGCAAAACACACAAAAAAATAGTTACATGTAAATAATAACAATAAATTATATACAAGTTATAAAGATAGGTGTATGGCACTGCACAACCAGTCAAGAGAATAGAGCAATTGTGCCTCTCACCCTTATATACCCCGCTAGTTCCACTAGCGCCCCTACAATTATTTGCTCTTTGATATTTTGATCACTTTATTTCTTTTTCTCAGGGTACAACATTGTTGCCACAATCTCTTGACACATCTGTATTCATATAGTAGATGGATAATTGATTCCATTTCAACATTGCAAAATGTACAAAGTGGTGTTTCTATTAGTTTGTATTTGTACAAGTCTTTATTTGTCGTAAGGAGTATGGTGGAGAACACGATATTAGAACCACCTATGCTTGATGCTATAGATGCTTTGAAAGGTATAGAATTGTTTGTCTTCCACATATCTTGTGTAATGTCTATTTTTAATTATTTTTCCCAATTAGTTTGGTAATTTTGCTTTTGAATTCCGTTTTCTTTTGTGAGTTGTGTAAAAGATATGCTACATACTTTTCTAGTCCTACATAGTATTTCCAAGTTAGGATAGACAATGGGTACATTTTTTCTATTTGTTAAGTGTTTTCAAACACTGTTTAGAATAAGATTTCATTGAGGATATTATAATCCTGCATATTCTAGAAAGTTTGTTTTGACTCTATACAATTGTCCGAATTCATTATACGGTAGAAATGTATTATCATATTTTATAAAGTCGTTTATAAACTTGATGTTAAATTGTAGGTAGTGATTATATATTACTGGTTTAGTTTCAATGGTTATGTTATCATTTGCCCAAATACATTGTCTACTAAGTTGATTATGATTATATTGAATTTTCTCTTGCAACTCGGACCAGGCTTCAAATACATCTTTCCAGAATGGGCTTATGAGTTTAGGAATAAAGTTTCGTCCCATTTCAACGGGGGTTAACATACTCGTTTCATTTGATGTAAATGAGTTTGAATTCTGTACATATAATCTTCTGATCCATGATATTTTCTGGCACTTGATTGCTTCAAGTAAAGCGGGCATTTTCAAACCACCTTCCTGGTACGTTTTGTATCATTAAACATCGTTTTATTTTGTCAGATTTGCCTTTCCAAATTTTCGTTGCAGACTTGTTATTGTTTCTAGTCTTGAGTTAGCAAGGGAAGTGAATAGATGATTAAGTTTTGGTAATATTAGACTTTTTATAATAGTTATTCTTCCCATGGGTGTAAGGTCTCTCAGAGACCAAAGCTTTCTTTTTCTTTTCTTTTTCAAATGCCTTTAACTTATCTTTGTAGTTTCTTCTATCATTTCTGCTTTGGTATGTTGAAATAGAATACCTAACAGTACAAGAGGTCTTTGAGTCCAGTCTAGGTTTAGTCCAGTCAATATATGGTTTAACCTAGAACAAATTGCCAAAGAAAAGTTTTTTTGCTGGAAATGAAGGATAAGTATCCGTTAAATAACATATAAAAATGTATAAAATATAATTGGTGCAACATTGTTTTTTTTTTCATTTAAAACTTACTAATAAAAAGCATGACGATGGTGTCCCGTAGAGGCCCCCGTAGGGGCAAGGGAGACAACTCGCAATTTAAACAACTGAGATTGACGTAGACACTGATCACGGTAAATTGGAAAATAAGAAATAAGCAGAGTTCATCAAAATGGAATCTTTACAACAGTAAGTATATGACCATTTACATATCAAAACATACAAATAACGTATGCAATAACCCCAAAACGATAGAAATGTTAATGTCTCATATTTACCCCTATTTTTACATTTTTATTCATTTCTATGACTTAGTATAATGCCTTGTTATATTTTAATGTTATAAAAGTTTAAAATAAGAGGTTCAATTATGAGTTTACACTTTGATGAAAACATAATTTCTAGCCCCCCATTTCACGATTTTTAAAAAGTATGTAAACATTTTAGGGTAATTTTAATTGTGCGTGGTATGTTGCATCGCAATACGATCAATTTCATGCTCAATTACACTTTTGTTTACCAGTTATTACACAATTCATTTAAAATGTATTTCTTTTCTTTTCAGTTGAACCATCATGGATAATTGTGTCATCTGCAATACTTCCCTTACAAATGGACAGAAGACGGTTACACTATGAGAAAAAGGAAGTTGTGGTATAAATGGGGCCAGTGTGTTGAGAAAGGACAGTATTTCAACGAAACCACAGTGTAGGTGCGGTGTACTTGCTATTTTCAGTACGTATGCACGTGCACTCAAATTGGCAGTGTTAGTGCGGTGCAGCTTTTACCAAAATACGAGACGTGCCCTCGGACTTGAGTAAGTATGTATTTATATTCAAACCACAGGGCCATGGAAATGGTATAATTTAGCTCTCAAGTGTTCCCAGCATCTACATGTCAAGTTTCAGAATCCAAAACTGTCAAATAAGAAAACTCTGGCTAGGTGAAAGTGACTGATGTTATTTATTTTATGTTTCTTTCGCATTATCAAGTTTTTTCATTTTATACACTTTCATGAGATTGAGACACAATGTTCTAGATGACACTATCCACACTCTCTGAAAAAAAACACTTTGATCCATGCTGTAGTTTAGCAATTGAACACAACATTAGAAAATACTCAAACATTCAGTACTTATGTGTGCGTACACAGTTCTAATGTGCAGGTGTACTCAGTTCTAACTTGTCGTTACATGATGCTTTCAATGAAATGAAAATTTGATAGTCAATACCTAATTATTATTTCAGGTACTTTGTGGAAAATTAAACTCTTTTGAGACATTTGTGGTTATTAGATATTATTTTGAATATATCTGTCAGTGTTTTAATAGTTTGATCCAATGCAGTGATGTCATGTGGAATGAACTTTCTATTTTATTATACAACAGTGATTACAACCTGACATTTGCAAGATATTTGTAAAACATATGTATGTGAGCAACATGATTGATTAGAGAATATGATCTGTTACGTCGTGTGGTATTTCAATACAAAAGACAATATGATAAGGAATAGTACAGCTCGGGTATAGACCTCAATAGATATAGTACTAAAATGCCAATAATATCCATTTTGATCCAGCAAATACAAGCAAAATGTTATCAAAATACATTTTTATTTGCATATTGTCATAATGAAGGATAAATGAAGTTAACTGTAACATACTCGCATATTTATTCAAGTAAAAAAAATGTAGATGAGAAGGTCTCCCTTTTGCAAATACACAATGCCGACAATTAAGGCAAAAAACCAACATATTATACTGTTATGTTTGAACTATAAACTATGTTGTGACAAGCCATCACAGGGGGTTTTAATAAACAACTAACAAGGTAAAGATTAAGTATACATGTAATTCTGTCTGTGTGAAAATCTCCACACGTTTTCAAATATGAAACTGAACATAAAATATTCACTGATCCAAAAGCATTAAAATACTATTTCTGAGACATTAAACATCTATAAGAACATTGACAAGTACTTTTACATGTTGTAAAACTATCAGTTTGTCAATAAAAGGAAAGTTCAAAGCCTCTTATTCAAGAAAGTGTAACTCTATTTGATGTAAAACATATGAATTCGTGTGCCTTCAACTTTCATTTTCAAATGCACATGTCTTTGTATGTTTAAGGCGTGATGATCGCCATCTGAACTGCTTTCCACAAACACAGCAGTACATAATTCCTGTGTGAACACCATTGGTGTGTGTTTTGAGACTTGAGGCATTGGAAAATGATTGACCACACACTTTACACACACAGGATCGAATACATTGATTTGATGCATTGCCCTTACATATTTTAGCATGTTGCTTAAGGATGTTCGCTCCTTCCTGTTGAACTTCAAAAATGAAATATGATTAAGTAAAGATTTGTTGTCATTTTTATTTACTTCATGATATTCTACATCATCTACATACTTTTACAAAACGAATTAAATAAAGAAAATGTGACTAAAGAACCTCTAAAAGGTGCTTAAATAGCATAAATGGCCTAAATTTGACAAACAAGGGGGTGGGGGGGGGGGGGGGGGGGGTTTCAGGTACATTTTGTGTCAAAGCTTAAAAAAACCCACACTACCATATATATTTTTTCATCAATTTCGGTAGGGGAACATGAACTTTGTAACATATCAAAAAAGCAAAAAAAGTTTAATAATTGAAATGTAGTATTTTAAAGTTTTTAGTAGTTTTTTTTTCATTTTCCCATAGACTCCAATGTTAAAATTGTACTTCACCCCACTATCTTACAGTGTGTCAGATCTCGAAAAAACCCACACTACCCTCTATTTTTTAATGCTGATTTTTCAATCATATACGTTGATCTTTTAAAAAATATAAGTTAGAAAAAAAGTTTAATACTATAAATTTGAGGAGAGAACATCTTTAAGGTTTCTTTTGTATTGAAATTCTTTTTGCAGTCTTTGCATTTGAGGACTTTTATCCCAGTGTGACGTAAAACATGGCCATTGTATAAATCTTCATGGTTATAAGTCTTGTCACAGATCGGGCGACAGAAACGTCCAGTTTTCTGGTGTTTTAGTTGGATGTGCGACTTATGTCCAGCATGACTCTTAAACATTTTCCCACAATACTCACAAACCATCTTAAATGATTGATGGCAAAACTTCATATGTTCTTCTAGCAGAGACCACGACACGTAAGAGTGGAAACAGTCATGGCATTTAAATTTATCATCAACATTGTGGGTAAGCAAATGCCACTTTATACTAGAAAGTCTTACAGTTTTGTAAGTACATCTTCCACACATATGATAAGGTTTCTTGAATGTAATAACAACCTTTGGATTAGTAGTAACTGGTGGAATTTCTACTGGGACAGTAGTACACGTTTCTGTTGATGGACAAGCCTTGGTTTCGACTTCTTCAGTGCTGGCAATGCTTAAAAACGAGAGGTCTAAAGCTTCAATCTCCGACATTTCTAAAAACAAAAAGAAAATCTAAATGAGAAGATTATTCATAAAGGGGCTGTAGCACGTTTGTTGAAAAATGTATTTCTTCAAATTTCCTATTTATAATGATAGTTTATGTCAGTTGAATTTACTTTAGAGGTTAAAACATCTTATTACAGAAACCAATTATCCGTAGTGGTAATGAAAAAACTGCATGGTGGCCATTACATTTTAGTATTTCAAATTACACTGGCTTTACCGAACCATATACACTCATTTTTACCTTGGTTTTCTGACGAGGGAAGGATGTTTTACTATTGGTAACACAAATTACATTTCATCGACTTATATGAGCGAAAAAACGTGCTACTGACCCTTTAAAGTATTGGTGTATTTCTTTTCTTTGAGGATATTTCTCATATAAACTTAGACCAAACGGGGATGAATTGTGCAATCGGACTCATAAGTATTAATTATTTAGTGAGAAAAATGTACTTGCCAAGTTAGTAACAAGCACCAGTTTAACACAAACACTGCATACACGTGCACATAAGAACTGAGTACACTAAACCTTACACGCACATTAGAACAGTGTTTGCGCACATAAGTACTGGATGATTGAGTATTTTCTAATTTTGTGTACAATTGCTAAACTACAGCATGGATCAAAGTGTTTTTTTCAGAGAATGTGGAAAGTGTCATCTAGACCATTGTGTCTAAATCTCATGAAAGTGTATAAATGAGAAAACATGATAATGCGAAAGAAACATAAAATAAATAACATCAGTCACTTTCACCTCGCCAGAGTTTTCTTATTTGACAGTTTTGGATAGTGAAACTTGACATGTAGATGCTGGGAACACTTGAGAGCTAAATTATACCATTTCCATGACCCCGTGGTTTGAATATAAATACATACTTCCTCAAATCCAAGAGCACGTCTCGTGTTTTGGTAAAAGCTGCACCGCACTAACACTGCCAATTTGAGTAAGTACATAAGTACTGAAAATAGCAAGTACACGGCTCCTACACTGTGGAAACCAGGACAGACTGTTCATCTTGATTGCCGTCAGCAATATTGTAACAAAAATGTCATTGTCAAAGACCTGAAGAAAGAGATCAATGTTAATGACTCATCAATCTCGCATCCAACACTTCGCTCAGAACAACCACAGTTTCAGTTCAGTGAACATTGTCGTTTTTTTGTGTGGGAATTCTGCGAAATTAAGTGGGAAGAAAGACGGTATGATGTTTTCCCAGTCATAACCAGTGATTTTCATAGAACAGTTCGTCACATCTGCATTGATGATGGTGATTTTACATCAACTTCCGCACAGGAAAACCGATTCCACTTTCATTTCAATGTGATACACATGAACCCCTGGAAGACCAAAAGATAATCTGCGCGAAGGAACTTTTCTGAAAGTAATGGACTATCCATCAGAAAATGACAATGAGCAGAACACAGCCAGTGATCTTGTTCAGAAAAAGGAGGAGTTTGGATGCAGCGACCCGTACAGTGTTAAGTACATGAGAAGGAAGATTGAGGAACATTTTGGAAATGATGTCATTTTTACCAACATCAATGTAAGATCAAGTGTTGTTACATTCAAGAAAACCGCTTCATCAGTTCTTGCTGAGCTTTACGATGCTCCAAAACTGAGCGACTGTGAAGATGAGAAATTAAGAATTGTGAAAACTGTTGCGAGCCTGATAAAAATACAGTACAAATGCATCAACAGTTTGATTCAAAGTTTCGTATCGATATGCTGCACAGTCAAGGGTTTTGTGCTTCATATTCAGAAGTGAAAAGGTTTGAGGTATGTGCCGCAAATGCACAGGGAACTAACATACCAGGTCTTGAAGCAGGTCATCTAATTCAGTATATTGCTGACAATGCTGACCACAACATCAACATCATTGACCGATACAACACATTTCATGGTATGGGAATCATCGCTGCCATCACTCCAGGAGTTCGAAAACAACTTCAAGTTCCAAGAGTTTGCAACAAACACAGAAATTGCAGAAATTGGGAAATAGAAGTAATTCAAGACATCCCCTCTTGGAACCCTACCTTTGACCTATCATGAACTTGATGACCTCAACAGTAGTAACCCATCATTGAAGATTGATCAAGTGTGGAGGATTGTGTGGCCTCTGCGTTCACCTAGGCGGTAGCAAAGGGACTATACCCAGGAAAGTCATCTATCTCATACATGCCAATGATTGACATGCATGCTTCAGACATGAGCTGTGTATATTTCACACTTCACTTCGTTTGCACACATGCTAGAGCTCAAAATGTGACACTCATCTTAACATTTGATTAGCAATTGTGGTGGAAAGCTCAATACATCATTCAAAATGAACCACTGACCAGTGAACTCAAGAATATTGTTCTGCGTCTTGGAGGTTTCCACACAGAAATGAGCTACCTCGGGTGTATTTGACATGTCATGAGAGGTTCAGGCTTACAGGAAGTGATGGAGGTTGCGTATGCACCAGCCACAGTTGTGCACATGCTCAGCGGAAAGGCAGTGTCAAGGGCAGTAAGAGGACATTTCCTAACCAATGCTGCACTAAGTGCCCTATTAGTACGAAAGGCCTTCTCCATCCCTCAAACAGTTCCCACACAGAAGCTTACATTAGAGACTGATGATGAACAGATATGCCAATCCAGAGAAAGCAGTACAGTCGAGTCAGATCCTCAACAGCCAGCAAATGATCTCGAGGAAAATCCCATTCAGAAATTTGACTGTGACTTGGAAAAGAGTCTCCACCTTTTCGACCAACAACTGCATGATGAAGTGTCCTGTGATGCTGTGTGCCAGGATGAAGCTCTCAACAGGGATTAGAGGAAACTTCAAATAGTGATAGAGTCTCTAGCTTCTTTTTCTCGGACAGCAACTTTGTGGATTCAGAACATTGAGAGGGATGATCTGCTACGCATGTTCGTCAAAGCAGAAAGGACAGGACAATGGCTTCTCCATCTGTGTGCTCTTAAAAGAAATGCTGCCATTCCTTGCTGCTACAGGACACAACTTGTATGCGAAATCCGTGCACATTTACTTGCAAGAAATGATGCACCTTGAGGAAAGACACCCAGAGGTTTATGCTATGTTTACGTCTGGCTTCCATGTCATTAGAAGCAGTGACAGATATTGGGCCAGGTTGTCATCAGACCTAGTCATAGAGCAAACACTGATGAGCAACATGAAAACAAGTAGTGGACTTACAAGAGGGCGGGGGATGTCTGACTCACAACGTACACAATGGTTGCTTTCAGTGTGTGTGTTGACATTAGCGATACAATGCAGGATTTCACTGGTACAGACTTCATTACCAGCAAACCAACACAAAGACATGACAAATGCCAGACAAAAACGTGATGACAAAGACACAAACAAACGTGTGGCTTTCTTGGAAGAACGTGATCCATTCACCTCTGATACATCACTTCGAAACATCACCACAGGTGTCACGGCTGGAAACAATGTTAATGCTGACAGAGGACTGAAAGTTGGAAATCATATCATTCAGTCGATGGTTGGCAAGCAAGTATTTTAATATATTCCCTCAAGAAGAAAGATCAGGTCATCACAAATCTTCAGTGAAGGTTGATGGTGATGCAATCAATGTCGACTCCCAGATACTTTTCCAGCGATTAGTGACAGCAGCCCAGAGGAATGCAGAGGACATTTCTGAATTCTTCCAGTATGAACTCAGTACTGTTCCTTCTTCTCTTTTTGAGCCAACCGGACTTATGAGAGCAACAAACAAACCTGCCATGACTAATGCATTATGGATATCAGGGAAAGGATATGAACTGTCAGTTGCACAGGAGGATAAAATGATTCATGTCATTGATGGTGGATCTCTCCTTCACACGATTCCGTGGCCAAGAAATGTTAAATTTGCCACAATCTTGAACATGTATGTTGACCATGTAACAAGGAAATACCCAAGCCCCGTCATAGTATTCGATGGATATGAGACAGGCCCATCAACAAAAGATGTTGCTTACATGAGGCGTTCAAGGGGTATTGTAGCCCCAGAAGTACTCTTTGTCGTAAACATGCCTATTGCAACATGGAAGGATCATTTCGTGGCAAATCCCTCAAACAATCATCAACATGATCAGCAAGAAACTTGAAGAAAAGGGTTGCAAGACTGTTCATGCCAGAGATGATGCCGACCTTCTCATTGTACAGACTGCAGTGGAGAGTGCAGCTACTTGCCCGACCACAGTCATAGGCGAAGACACGGATCTCCTTATCTTGCTGTGTTTCCATGGTGAAACAACATCTCAAGGACTGTACTTCATGTCTGAGGGGGGAAAGTTGATGAAGAAATAGAGAGTGTGGAACATAATTGAACTTAGGCAGTGACATGTGTTACTACTTGCCCTTTGTGTATGTAGTTGGAGGATGTGACACCACATCACGCCTATTTGGGATAGAAAAGGTTTTTTTTCTGAAGAAAGTCCTAAAGGATGCCTTTTTCAGGGAACAGGCTCATCATTTTTTGTACCGAACAAGCCACAGAAAACATGTCAGCTGGTGAGGCAATTCTTGTTTGCCTCTACAATGGACGACCTGGAGAAAATCTAGATAATATGTAATACGGGCGCTTCTCTGAAAAAGTTGAAACCAGCACTTCCTATGTCCAGGTTCACACACTCCCCCCACACATCAGCAGCACCACGCTACCACAATGCTTGTTATTATCTCCAGGTCAAGAAGTGGATGGGAACTGGAAGCTTACTGGACGGGAACTGGAAGCTCACTGGACCCGGAAGACTCGGGTTGGGTAAAAGTGACAGATAGACTTGAACCACGAACAACAGCAAAACCTCCAGCTCCTACCACACACTTCTGAGAGTAATCCGCTGCAATTGCAAGATAGTGTGACAGCAGAAGATGCACCTGCAGGAGACTGGAATGCTCAATGGCAAATGGACAATGCAGGGGTGTGGCGTGCAGTAATTATGCCATGTGTCGTCTGACATACATGGATTCTGATGACAATTGAAGAGAGTCAAGTCAAACATAGTAAGCTAATTTGATGAACATGATCAGCATGTACAGCTAAACCCCACATATATATATATATATATATATATATATATACACACACACACAATAAGTACCTTTGTACATAAATCTGACTTAAAATATTAAAAAAAATTATATTTGACCTTTAAAAATCATAATTTCTATCATAATTGGGGAATATCTGATGATTTCCATTACCCAGACAAATAGTACGGATAAACGGGTTTGTAGCATCAAATCAAATGTCTATAATAATTTGGTTTATCCGCAAGACTTTACTTTCATTATTAACATCAAACATATTGATATGTGCTCAAATGATGCAGTTATCTAGCAATGTGCCCTTAAATTTCCTTAAAATATAGATTTTTGGGATCTCAGAAATACGGCATAGGGTGTATTTAATCATGTAAATTGAAAATGTTCCACTCATTAAATGTTTCTACGTTTTTTATATGTTTTTCTAAGATCTTCAAAGTTTCGGATAAAATAAAAATTATTTCTTTTGCAATTTGTTCTAGGTTAAGTGTTTTTCTTGTAAAATTGACTGGACTAATATTGTTTTGAGCCTATCCAGATCATTTTTGTTTTGTCAATATTTATTGTGAGTCCAGAGAATGATGCGCATAATTCGGGTGCCTTTAATATTTCTCTAAACGATGTTTCAGAGCCATCTAGAATTAATGTGGTATCATCAGCAAACTGTGTTAGTATATATTCAATACTTTTCATTGTTATTCCCTTTATCTTTTTTATTATGTCTCAACATGGGGACCAGGATTTCTCCTGCAATGAGGAATATATAGAGCGAAAGAGGATTGCCTTGTCTGAATCGCGTGTAATTTGGAAGAATTCTGAGGGAAACCCGTTCACAAGAACACTGCAATTTATGTTATTGTAAAATGTTTTTAACCTACCTTTGATAGAAGGACCGAAATGAAAGAAATCAAAACAGTTATCGATGAAAGACCAATCTATCGAATCAAATGCTTTTTCAAAGTCTATCAATATCAAAAGTCCTGGTCATCGAACGTTTTTATTCACTTAAACGTCACTTCTCAAAATACCTACATAAACCTAAAGAGCTGACGTCACGGCAGTTTTGATCAATTCAACTGTAATTATGTAATCATTATTGAATATACTATCAAGTGCTTGATGGAAGAACAACTATCAGTTGATTATACAAGGCGATTTATATTCATCACTTACTAAAGATGACACACATGGTCACATATTTACCGCGAATAAAGGCGACGGTAATGACATGCAGCATGTCGTAAAATGGCCGTTAAAAAGGCCTTGCAGTAAGTTTAAGCGGTTTCCGCTAGTTTATTGATAAATCATAGCTTAACAAAAATTAATGCATATATTTTGAGGCTTAATCAGAACAATAAAGTGTTTTCGCAAAATGTTACTGTAAGTGAATTCAATTTCTTCCTCCCATCTCTCCTTAAAATGATATTTAATATAAAAAATGAACTACAATTTCACATAATAAGTTATTCAAACTAGCTAACTAGTGTTATTGTATCATGCCATAATCAAATGCATTTCATTTCTTTAACATATTGAATTAATCAAAAACAAAGAGCGTTATACTTTCTTTTGCCCTTTAGTTTATATACTTTGTTATTATTTCGTTTGAATGTTTTACAACAAAAATCTATCCAAGACCCTGTCAAATGATCACATGTGCTAAAGCTACATTCCTATATTCTTTGTCAAATAAAGATGATATTGAATGCATTGCCAAAGCAAAAATAATCTTCAAGTGCATAGGAAAATAAATCGGTTTAGTTGTATTCCACTTGGAAATATTTCTATGTTCTATTTAAAAAAAAAATGGCATGTTTCTTCAACACAGTATTTGACATTTCGCTAACAAGAGAGATATAGCCATTTCATGTTATTTAGTGAAATAATTCTTTAATTTAAAGGTATAAATTTTATGAATGAACTACTTTGGTTTTGGCAGCGTAATCTCGTAATGGTTACATGTATGTGGAATAATTTTCCAAACAAATAAAATGAACAATAGTGTTAATACACTTTAATTATTGTCATACATGTCTAAAACTAATGCATCTCATTTTATCAGAATCATTTCCTAATCATCAGACCATTTGAAAATCAGAAATTTCAAATTATTAACAAAATGTTTAATTTGTATTCATTATCTTCATTTCTTACTTTGTTATTAGTTTGTAGGAATGTTTTACAAAAAAATCTATCCAAGACACTTTCAAATGATCATCTGTGTAAAAGCAACATTTGTTTATTCTTTGTCAATTATACACTATACTAAATACGTTGCCAAATCAGAAAGAATCTTGATCATGTAAAGAGATATCAATCAGTTTATTTTGTATTCCAATTGAAAATGTCTTTCTATGTTTTTACTAGTAAAATACATGGTATGTATCAACAAATTAATTGTCATTATTTTAATTTACAAGAGATACATAACCATTTTACGTTATTTAGAGAAATGAAACCTGTAGCAATCAATCAGTTCCATACACTAACTTAAATATATTTTCAGGGAACCTAATCAAAATGAAACAAGTAATTGTCACAAACGTGACCATGTTCCCCGCCGCAATTAAGAAATGAGCTAAAAGAATGGACACACAGCTTGTACCGAGTAGTGACATTAACATGTTCGATTCAATTATTGTTATATCGGGCAAAATTTTAAAAATGGTCAAAGTCTTGTAGTGACCTTGAAAACTGGGTCAAGGTCACCCAAATCGACTGGTGTCTGCGTATTCCCCAAATGAAGACAGGTACCAAATTTGAAGACTCTAGGTACAGCAGTTCATGAGATATCGTGCTAACAACATTTGACAATCAGTCTTGTAGTGACCTTGAAAATAGTTTCAAGGTCAACTAAATTGACTGGTATCTGTATATTCCCCAAATAAAGACTGATACTAAATTTAAAAGCAATAGTTCTAACGGTTCATTGGGAATCGCACTAACACGTTTCAAAACTGGTCAAAGTCTCGCCCTGACCTTGAAAATGAGGTCAAGGTCACCGAAAACTGTTCAGGTCTACTTATTCCCCAGATGAAGACTGGTACTAAGTTTGAAGACTCTAGGTCGAAGGGTTCATGAGATATCGCGCTAACAACATTTTCAAAATTGGTCAAAGTCTCGCCGTGACCTTGAAAATGAGGTCAAGGTCACCGAAAACTTTTCAGGTCTGCGTATTCCCCAGATGAAGACTGGTACCAAGTTTGAAGATTCTAGGTTGAGCGGTTCATTAGAAGGGACATCGCGACGATTTCCAAACTCACAAACGCTGGGGTAAATTGTTCTGAAATACGTGGCGGATAATACTCCTTATCACTATGAAGTCATTGCATACCTTATTGGTTGTTGAATCCCACATGGAGCTTTCAATCCATCGTAGCAACTGGACCTCTCGAGCATGTAAAAATGAGTTTCAAAACAATGCCTGAAATGCCCTTCCGGCTCTATTCCGGAAATGCTAACTATAAGGAACTCAGTGACGAAACAAAACATTGTTTTCATTGATTTGAGGCAACTTTTGTATGTAACACAATTCATAATGCTAAAAAAAAAATCAAATTAACTGTACAGTGGCGGACCATTTAATTCCTCCCCTGACAATTATTGAATCCCGCAGCCATACATGTCACCATATCATCAACTTTGTTTTGTTGATTCAAATTTTTGTAAATTTATTAGTATCTAAACATTTTCGAAACATTAACATATGCAATACATATTCTGAGAATTCAAATTGTATTCATTTGAAATATTGTTTAAATTACTACGAACGTCCTCACAACAACAATCTCAAACTCCCGTTGTTATCAGCATTTTATTTCATGTCCACAAGCGCCACATCGATGAATCGCTCCCGCACAGCTAATTGCTAGGCAATTAATTTGATTCGCTACATCAGACAATAGAGCTACGAACCGAAAATCCTGTTTAATAGTAAGATATACGCCACGATATCATGACTGTCAATCAATCTTTATTATCATACTGAAAGGCCTCAGGCCTGTAGTACATATTACATTTATTCATTTGGTGGAAGCAACACAGTTTGTCTAAGAGTAAAAGCTTTATGGATGTAGATGGACAAATTTTCTAATTGAACTTTAGAAGAAGTTTTCATCAATGATATAAACTTAAAAGTTTCAGGGTGTTCATAATAGTATTTCTTTATATATACAGTTCTTAACGATAAGTATGCTGGGCAAACACACACAAAATGATACTCATCTTCGACATTATTCAAATTGCACATTTGACATAATCTATTTTCTTTTTTAATATTTTTATATCTTCCAGTTTCAATATATAAATCATGCGAAGAGCAGCGTAGTCTAGACAATGAAGATTTATATTTCCTTATTGTCAAGATCGAAAGGTAATGTTCTGCATGAATTGAATCTTTTAGCATTTTGTAGTAGAAACATTTATTAGACAATGAGAGACTTGTTAACCAATTTTGCAGAAATATATCTTTAAGTCTTTGTTTTACTAGGAACACAAAATGAGAGTGGGATTCTACAAATTGATCATGCCAGGCATTACCGAAGCCAATAAATGATAACAAGTGTTTCGTGTGTGTTACCCAGTTAGTTTTACCGTGGCTATCATAAAGTAACATCATATCATAACATTTTCTTGGTATTCTATGTGAAGGCATTTTTAATAACCTTAACCAGTATTTAATTATTTTTATATTAGACTCAATGTACAATGGGTATCTGCCACATTCTCCATAAACCATACAATTAGAAGTGGCTGTTTTTACACCAAGAAATTTTTTTACATGCATACAAATGAACTTTTTCGATAACATCAACTGATTTAAAACCCCATACTTCCGCACCATATAACAACAATGGGTTGATTTTGGTGTCAAATATTTTGAAAAAGGAGTTGTAGGACAAGTCACCTAAGATATGTATATATTTTATTATACCTATTAATATTTTCTTTGCTTGAATAGATGCCTGTGATGTATGGACTGACCATGAAAGATGGTTGGTAAAATGCACACCAAGGTATTTATATGAAGTGGTTGTTTCTAGTTTTTTTCCTTTATAAAACCATTGTTCGTTTTTGGCGAGTTTCCCTCCATTTTTAAAAACTACCACCTTTGTTTTAGCCTGGTTTACATTAAGTTTCCAGTTATCGCAGTAATTTTCTAATTCCTCAATTTCTTTTTGTAGACCTTTAATTGTGCTTGAAAATAATATGATGTCATCGGCAAATAATAACAGGAATATTTGTATTATATCTGGATGCAGTTGGATACCGTTTGAACAGTTGGTTTGGATTTGTGTTGCTAATTCATTTATTAAGAGTGTAAATAGGAAGGGGCTTAATATGCAGCCTTGTCTAACTCCTACTTGGCTCACAAATGTATCTGATAATTCATTGTTATTCCTTACACACATTTTCACATTTTCATACATGCTCCGCAGTAATTTCCCCATTTTGCCACTGACGCCTTGTTCATCTAAGAGATTCCATAGTTTATTTCTGTTAACTGAGTCGAAAGCCTTGGAAAAATCTACAAATAGAACATAAAATTTCTGTCCTTTTTGATTAAGGTATTTTTGGATGATAGAATTAAGAACAAATATGTTATCAGTAGTGGAATATCCTTTTCTGAATCCAGCCTGTGATTCTGTTATCTTATCTAAAGTGTCAGCCCATTCAACTAATCTCTTATTTATGATAGATGTAAATAGTTTGCCAAATATGCTTAATAACGTTATGCCTCTATAGTTTTCAGGGTCATTTTGGTTACCTTTCTTATGAATTGGAACTATTATACCAGTTGACCATGTTTCAGGGAAGTAACCCTTTTCTAAAATAATATTAAATATCAGTTCTAAGTGTGGCAATAACAAATCGGCAGAATGTTTAAAGAATTCAGAGATTGTTGAATCTGTACCAGGTGATTTATTCGATTTTAAGTTTGTGATACTTTGTAATATTTCTTCCTTACTGATTTGGGAGTCAAGAATATCTTCTCCAAAACTTGAATCAATATCTGTACGATCAGAATGTATTGCTTCTCTATCGCACTGGCCATATAAATCAACGTCACTATTAAACTCGGAAAATAAGTTGCTAAAGTGTTTGTACCAGTCTTTAGTTTGGATATTATTTCTCGAATATACCTTTCCGTTTAATGTCTTCAGCATGGACCAAAATGTTTTGGAATCATGTATGCTATTTTCTAACTTTTGTTGTTTTATCTTATAATAATGGTTTCGTTTTTTCCTACAAAGTGCAATATATGCGTTCCTACTGCTATGATATTTGTTTAGAGAATCTAAGTCTTTTACTTTCCTGAACTTGTTTAGATATTTACATCTTTCCTTTTTTAAAGTTCTACATTCTGCGTCGTGCCATGAATCTTCATATGTTCTATCGGGGTAATTTCTTTTTTTCATGTTGGCCGCAGCTGTACAAAGAGCTTCAGTTATTAAGTCAATACTTCTATCTATATCAGTAACAGCTGAATCAAGTGAATCAGTGAGTAGTTCTTGTACATTTTCTGAAAGAATATTTTGTCTAAATTCCTCTACTTTATCATGTTCCCAAATGAATCTATAGGACTTATGTTCTTTGTAGTCGGGCTGCTCACCCGTATGAAGCGCACGTAAACGCAAAGTGAGTGGTAGATGATCAGATTCTGCGCGGGAGGGAATTGAGAAGTCGCGCACACTATCAAACAGTGTCGACGACGCTATGATATAATCGACTACACTCGTGCCGTTAACACCGATATAGGTTGAATCACCTACTTCAGTATCTGTGCCACATCGACCATTCATTATGTGTATATTCAATACAGAACATAAATAGAGAAGACACTTACCAAAGTTGTTTACAACTTTGTCAGTAGAAAACCGCTTGGTGTTAAAATTGTCTAGAAGAAAATCCCACATTGAACACTCTCCGCCCTCCGTATATTCAATGATACCATCTTCAACAAAATCTAGGTCTGTACCGGTACGCGCGTTAAAGTCCCCTCCGCACAAAATATGAACATCTTGCATATTAGACAGTACCTCTAGTAAATTTTCTTGAAATAAAGTGATACCATTTTTACAAAATATACCAGCTTTGTTATAAAACGTGGACCCCTCTGGGTGTATATAGGCGCATGCATACAACAAATCACGGTTAAGTTTAAATAGGTCCTTATCAAATTTGAGAAAAACACAATTTTCAGTAATTTTCGACCACAGAATATATCTAGCCAAATGTTTTTTCACCAACACCACTATCCCACAAGATAGTCTTCCGCGTGTAGAGATCTTTTCTGCTGGCTTGACGATATTTTCATAGTCTGAAAACACTTGATCAATGTTATCGCCTGACGTCCATGTTTCAGTTAGACCGATAATATCAAACTGTTTAATAAAATTTACAAAATCCATATCGGCTAGCTTTCTTGTTGCACCTGCTATATTCCAGAAAATAAAGCTAACTTCGTCCTTGCTGTGAGTTGGTTTCTCAGTGTCACGCTGTGTGTCATGATGAGCCGTAAAATCACCCTGGCCTAACCTCTATCTCCTGTCTGTTGAGTGGGGGCTAGATCTCAGACCCCGACGCTTCTGCTGTTCCCTGTTGAGTCTACTCCTGTCTGTGAGCGTTGACTGATCAGCATGAGAAGAGTTTTCCTTGGGTTCATGACTGTCACAATGGCATACTCTCAAAATAGTCCCGTTCCAACTTGTATCAGCCGCCATTTCTACTCGCCTGGGTGTAGCTACATATGAATAAAGAGAAAACAAATTATATCACACTGTAATATAAGAACAACACAGCTATTCACATATTGTAAAGTATGTTTCCGATAAAGTGACGAATAGTTATTCAACATTCTTTTGGTTTTAAGTGTGAACAACACGATTTACCCTTCATTATCCTGACATGTAGCCGAACGCCATAAAGAAGCCGACATAAAATCGCATACAAGACAAGTTTTAATTTCATGTCATTGATTTTGTGAAAACCGGAAGGAAATATACATTATACAATTAGTTACAATTGCAAGGGGGTAGGTATCGGGTGAGTTTGTGTGCAAATGCAAAAGGTTTAAAACATTGAATCTACTGTACACGAGAAACCATTTTGAGACCGGGTTTCTAATTTCCCGGAAAATAAAGGAAACCATTAATTATGCTAATTACTGCAATCACAATAAAACGTCAGCCAATCAAACCGTGGATAATCAATAACCGCGAAATAATTTTTATGAATAAAAACTTTACTTACTCATCTTTCTTGGTTTTAAACTGTCAAAGGATCTTCCCATAAAATAAGAAAAATTCCGAAGTTAGTAATTATTTTATTCATGCTTGATTTTACACTCGAAGGCATGGTGATGTGCACGTGCAAAACGGGCTAAATAAAATCACGTGACTCAGTCCCATTCGGCCATTTGTGTGGGATCATGAGCTGCTCAGGTTGGATATCCCCGAGGTCCCTATCATTGGATATCGTGCTAACAACATTTTCAAAACTGGTCAAAGTCTCACCGTGACCTTGAAAATGAGGTCAAGGTCACCAAAAACTTCAAGGTCTGCGTATTCCCCAGGTGAAGACTGGTACCAAGTTTGAAGATTCTAGGTTGAGAAGTTCATTAGATATCGCGCTAACAAGAAGCGGGACGGACGTACGGAGCTGAATACTATGTCCCCCGCTCCGCGCTTCGCGGCGGCGGGGGACAATAAAGAACACTAATTTGAGATAACATTGTAAGTTTTGATTTGCAAGACCAATTTATGCACACTGTGGTATCCATTACAGTTATAAGGAAGCTTTCCTTTAGGTCAACCACTTTACTGAATTGAAAGGTTTTTCAATGATTTTCATTTGTGAATTTAACAAACAATGACATTGTTAACTATTACGACATTCTGTATTCATTAACCTATAACATATTCAAATAATTTCACAAAAGTAACTATTTTTGTAATTGCAATTGAACAACAGCATTATACGTGGGGCGAAACCGAAACTACATGTCCCATGTACATGAAAAATGTTTCTGGTCTTTACAGGCTGACAAAAATGATGCGATGACGCTACTTTTTGAAGAGTTAAGCAAATACAATGTATACAATTATTTATATAAATAAAGAACAAACCCTCTTAATTATGTGTTACTTTTCAAAATAGTCAATAATCTCACCCAATGAAGTTGCATTGTCCGGTTTTCGATCAACAAATCTAATTTTTTATCTTTTAATATCGTCATTATAGTGACTGTCTTGGATATCATCGAACTTATAAGGTCATTCATTAGGTACCCCTTGATATAATAAAACCATTTATAACGTTTATTATATGCAATCCCAAACAGCACCTATAATGAAATATACACCTTCACTACAGTAAACTGACTTTCATTCAGCTCAGCTATATCATTCCAATTATGTCATATCAATGTAAATGTTACACTTTAAGAACAAAGTTGTGAAATACGTACCCAAAGTTATTAAGATCTCCAATTCACATAAAGTTAATGAAAGCCAATGCAAGTTCTGCCAAACAAACTACTCAATTTCAGTCTTTAACATTGGCGAGGCGTGTGCAGTAGACCGCGACCATGTCTGATCATGAATTGCGAGAAACACGTGCTGCATGATTTATACATGCAACACAGTGACCTGTTCAACAGCATTATTGAGAGAGACAGTTCTAACACTTTCATTACAGGGTAAATAAACATATTATTTGAAGCCAAATGTTTATAGAAGACATATTAATTGTATTTACACTTCCAATAAACACTGTCATTTTGCAGCCAAATTTTAAAGCCATGTGGGGTAAAAAGCAGTTTAAAACATTTAATGCCAAACGCTAAGAGTTAGCTTAAGGTGCCAAGAGACCTTTTTTAGGCTGTAATACAATGAACCTGCATGCACTGTTTAAACCAAATTGGCTAAATATTCAAAGGATAATAGAGAAAAACGCACTTTCAAAAAAGTCGTTTTTGGCTTATCTCCCCTTTGTTTACAAGGCATGTCTTTCAAGAATTAAGGGGCCCTATGTACCTTTTAAGCTTCATAACATACTTGAATATCATCCAAATAAGAATTGTGATCTGTAGCTCTGGTAGAAAAATCGAGAGAATAAAGATAATAATAATCTGAGCAATAACAATAAGGTCTTCAAGAAGTTTGAAGCCCTTAATAAAGTTGTTTTATTATGCGTGCTAGATCTCTGCTACCTATACTGTTGGATAGATCGCCTTTGAGCGATTCAAAAAATAAATTAAAAATGGCATATTTTGCATAACTGTGACCTGTAGAGGCCAAAGGTCACAGGGGTCAAATAAGGTGTTTCGCATGTGGATCCCTTAATATTGGACCTAGAAAAGTGTTGTTGGGCTCATTGGAAAGAGGATTTCAAGGCACAGAAGGTGACATGTTGTGTTTTGATAACAACAGTTATTAAAAATAATTTTAAAAACGTTTAATAGCTAAAAAAAAGTCACAACTGTTTTGTATAAAATATATTATAAGAACTAACATGAACATAGTTAGATCTTGAACATCTTAGATGAGTTTCATTGAGTTTCAAATCGTCATGTGTAAATGTTTCTAGTTTTATAATTTATAGCGGCCATCTCATTTGCATTTTGACCAATGCATGTCTTTAAACAGATTGACATATCTTAAAAGAGTTTATAATTCTCAAAACTAAACTTTATCTTCAAAAGTTAAGTTGAAAACTGCAGAAGATGAAAAAATGAAGGAAGCTATAACCTTGAGAGTTAAACCGTTAAGTAGAGCAGTAGAAAAGCATTCTGACAGCATATTTAAAAAAAATGATGCCCCAGAAAGTTTTTGAGATATAAGCAAAAAACTGTGTTGATGCTCAAAAAAGATGGTTGACTACGTATTCAAAAATGGCTGTTTAATATTTATGTTACAGAAGTAACAAAAGATGTTGTTTGAAGCCAAACGTTTATAAAAGACATCTGAATTGCATCTACACTTTCTAGAAACAGTCATTTTGCAGCAAAATGTTAAAGCCATGTGGGGTTAATTTAAAGCTTTTAAATCATACCTTTGTTATTACTTGCTCGATTTTTATGTTTAATGGCTTAAGAGAAATATATTGGATTTGGCGTGGTATATATTATTGAATGTTTTATATGATAACATTTTGATATATAATTTCAAACGTACATGGGGTGTTGACCTCGTTACATCCCTTTACTTTTATTAATAGTATATGGGGCTGGATCGTCGACTTCATATGCTTTCTAATCGCTAGTTTCGACAATACAAGCCCCTGTGTTAACAAACGAAGTGATCGATTGTGTTTATAACAAGGATAACCGGAATATTTGTGTGAACATGTAATATTAAATTATAATGATAGTAAATAAATTATGTGGATTCTGTCTCATGTTTTCTTTCATAAACGCGTATTTGCGAACTTTGATATTCTTTAAATCAGCTTATTTGTCATATTGTGTGTAAACTAAAGGAGTATATTGGCATAACAAAACTGCCTGAATAAATTATTTAAAGAATGTCGAAAGTCACAAATAGAGGCAAAGGGTAATTTAGACCCGTAAGCCGAGGGTAAGTCTTTTTTCGAGAGATTGGTTATCAAGATAATGGGTATCAGATAACCGACCTCTCAGTTGCTTTGGGGGGGGGGGGGGGGGGGGGGGGGGGTCTAAAAATAACTATCTCTAATATTAACCTGATAACCACACCACGTGGTGTATGCCAGGTAATAAGAGAGCCAATGAAGCCAATGTGTGAGCTTCATTTTCAGCAATCTCATTGAAATCAGATCAAACATAATTCGATAAGATTGCATTTTCTGGCTAATCTTCACTATGTTTCAAGTCCTCCAATCAAAGTGTGTTGCGACAAGTTCACGCATGCGACTGTCTTCCCCGACTGTTTCAAGGCACTCGAACGATGTGCATTATGATGTACGCCTGTTTGGAAACTTTAATCCGTCAATATCTATGACATCGGTGGGCCAGCAAATGGTACAAATGTCGAGATTGTCGATTGTTGAATTCCAATACAATATTGTTTTTTAATATAATTGTTAGTTTTGATATGTTAGACTTCCTGGCACCTCTTCAATTTCTCTGCCTTTTCTTCAACTTTGGATTGTATTTTGTTCAAGGGTTTTGTTTGTTTCAACATTTGTGTATTAATATTAATTTCCAGTTCAATGTTTCTGTTCTCCAGTCTGGAAATTGTGAAAATATCTGTAAACTTTGATAGCATCTGGAAGGTACAATGTGTGTTACTACTGATCGTCATATTGGGACAGTGTTTTTAAGTGATTTGTTTCCGGCGCAATTTCACTGATATATGAAGAATCTTCGACATTAGCTGTTCGATCTAAAGGGCCTTCTTATTGAATCTTTACATGCTTCCATGTTTTTGGAAGATCAATGACGACATTAGAATCATAGCCCAAAACATTATAAAACTTCTCAAAAGTTACCACTTATCTATTGGCAGAGCCGACTCGCTAACATGGAATCCGCACAAGATGATGGGAGTTCCACTTCAGTGCTCCGCCATTCTCACCAAACAAAAGGTAAGATCAGGTTTGAAAGTTCAAGTTAAACTGTTGTATAAAAGACGTCGACAAGCTTGGGCATTTATACCAGTTTAACTTCCACCTTTCAAACCGTTTATAAGCCAGTGAACCAACACATTATGAAATCTATTTCTTAAATATCTTCAGCTTCAGCTTGTAATCAAGGGCATTACACAGTCACAACTGCGTCATGAGTATGCATGTACATTTCCTGTAGGACTGTCAACACGTGTCTTTTTTATTTAATGCAAAGAATAACAACAAAGTGCCTATAACGGCATTGGCCAAAAATTGAATGTTATATGTATAAAAATTAAACTACAGACAAACGACTTCATAAGGTCAGCAGAACACAATGTTATTGCCGATGTCATTTTAATTTGTATTCAAAGTAAATAATTACCTAAGAACAGGAAGATTTTCTGGATAACTACTTTTTTTAATGTGAATATACACTTTGAAGAAGTAGCTATCCAGAAAAACCTCCTGTTCTTATGTATACCACCTCTAACTGCCCTTCAATAGCTAAATAAATACGATTGAAAAAAATAACATTATGAGATTATCTTGAATGCGATAGTTCTGAAACGTTCACTTGAATTGGGAAGTTTATCGCCTCGAAGAAGCATGCTTATATCACATGTAAGTTTGAAAGTTAAAACAGTGCAATATGACACAGATGACTTAACAATGGAAATTCATGTGAATTACTGAATTTTTTTATTGGCCCCTAAAGATCGGACCAAGCGACTGCATTTGAGAACGATTGACACAGTGTGCATGGTGTTGTACATTTCAAAAGTTTCCCGAGCAGGGCCAATTTAACGTTGTTATGAATGACAGTTGACATCTGTCATCTGGTAATGTGTAATAACATTGTAGATTTATTAAACAGTGATATCATCAACGTTAGAGTGATAATGAAAACTGTCTGAAATGTCAGACTATTACTGTTTACAGGTTGCAGTGCTGTTTTATATATGTGTAAGCTTCATAAGAGTTGTATCTATTTGTAACAAATGGATCTTCGATAGATCTTCGGCCATAGAAGCTCGCAACTTTGGCCACATGAACTTGTATTCCCATGTCAAGGTTATTTGCAAGCGG
The DNA here is from genome assembly GCA_936450465.1 of Gibbula magus. Lineage (NCBI taxonomy): Eukaryota > Metazoa > Mollusca > Gastropoda > Trochida > Trochidae > Gibbula > Gibbula magus. Next base: position 61,612,606 of record OW388297.1, read on the forward strand.
TCTTACTTCTATATCAGGAATATTGGAAAGATCAGGAGATGTTTGGATGAGAGAACAGCTGCAGCACATTTCAGTCTTGCATAACATCTTAACATCACTCTTAACGTAACTCATTTCTCTACGGTCTCAATACACACCGTGTCAATACACTGCAGCGAAATCACTGTCGAGCCCATCACCCAAGTTTTTTAAAGATAATATCATCTCTCTTTGTTTTTTCAATGTTAATTCGTGTATTCATATAGACAATACTTTCAAGTAATCAAAACACAAACGATTATTTCGAAGCTTCGCCTACTTATCAAGATATAGTCTTTCAAAGTGAGTAAATTTGGCCTGCTCATTATCTCATTCTTGAAACAGTTTTCCGCGGCCCCTCAGTGTAGCATAACCTTCGTTAGCGATGTGACGTCATACACAGGAGTTGCTTAATGAAATCCTTAGGCGATTTGCCGATTTTCGTTGATAATTCGTTTAAAACATAATAAGAACGTTTTGACATTACAAGTTTCCAATAGAATGGGTATTTGTGCGGCCGTAGGGAGTAATTTCGGAGTTTTAGGAGCATTTTTCGATATTCAACCGCTGATTTTTTATTTGTCTTTTCCCAATCGAGTGGAGTGTTATGTTATCTTATAAGCTACAATATGTTTTGAAATGAATAACTGACAATTCAAAAATGAAAAAGGATATTTAATTTTTTTTATATTATAAACGCCATTATTAGTTAATTTTTTGTTGTGCTTGATTTTGTGTTTGAAGAGTGTCTATAGCTTGAAATCTACTGCGTCAATATTTCTCATGGTGACTTTATTTTGCTAATAGAATAGTTTCATTACAACTAAGAAAATCCTATAATTTTCATCAATCTTACTGGTTTACACTTTTTAGAAGAACATATTCGTTCTATCTTTAAATCTATAGTCGTGTACATTTACAATTACTTAGATTCAGTGTAATATCACTACCATTTTCCTAGCATGTTATATAAAAGGCCTTGCAATTGGTCAATTCATATGTTTGTGGAAATAAAATAATGTTTAAATCACTTCGGATAAAAATATGGAAAATGTATCTTTCCCAATTTCAAATGAAAGTATTGGAACTATAGAACTTTTATCAACTCACCATGGCCGTGTGTACATGTGTTGTTTGGTTCTCAATTTAAAAAATATTACCCCGGCTATAGTTCAGTCGTGTAGATTTCCCCTCTTATTTAATATTTATCTAAGTTAGAGTGTTAATAACGCAACTACATCACTTATTACATATCGCTACATTGATAAACAAAAATACTGAAAAAATATTTTGTTATTTTGCATAAGGACGAATGTGAAAACAAAAATTATTCAACATGAATGAGGCATGTTAACACCGTTATAATCCGTATGAAGTGTGTAATAGATCTCTGTGACGTTTGAATATCTTCATCATCTGACATGCGTGCCGCCGCCATATTGGACAACGATAAGATTTGTTCCAAAACACATTGCAGAATTACGGGTCCCGCAATGGTCACATCCAGTACTAAACAGTGTTGACATCTGCTGCCATTTGTAGTACGTTTTACGGGGAGTGTATATATGTAATTTTGTTGTATAAGGACAAAGGTAAATATGTTATTTAGGCAGTTATGTAAGGCTAAATCTAGTGGATTATGCCATTAGACGCCAAGCGACTCCTGTGTATTACGTCACAAGGCCAAGCACGCGGAATTCGCTCTCGTCTAAAGTTTTATGAGGCGTAATTGAGCGGCGTTCTAAAAGGTGTTTATTGGTTGAATAGACAAATATCAAGTGGAATCCTCGTCATCTTGGAATATGCTTGAATAAAAACCGAAAAGTGATATGGTCGGGGTTTGTGGATCTTTAAGAGGCTACACTGGCTACCCACATAATGGTCTCCGGTTTATCTATGGAACTCCGGTTGAGTCCGAAGTTTTTCGCGACAATAAAATATTTTTTTACAAACAAATTTCATAATTCAAATGCCTTACGTAAGTTCTTTGAAATGTTTTAGGTTAAACTTATTTTTTTAATTTAAAAAAAAAAAATTTCCAATGGAATATTTTTTTCCAAAGGATTTTTTTTTTCAAATGGAATTTTCATTGTAGGCAGTTTTTGCTTATGATCAGTTTATGAAATATTGATATTTCTATTTATTGACTTTGGTGAAGTTTTCAATGAAATGTTGATTTTGATAATAAATATTGAGTTTGAAAATGTTGACTTTGGAAAAAAATATAGTGTTTGTGAAATGTTAACTTTGGACAAAATATAATGTTTGTGAATTGTTAACTTTGGAAATATTTATTGACTTTGGTGGAGGTTTTACTCTGATAAAATATTGACTTTGGTGACATGTTGACTTTGATCAAGTATTGACTTTTGTGAAATGTTGAATTTGGAAAAGATATTTAGAATTTTGTGAAATGCAGAATTTGATCAAGTATTGACTTTTGTGAAATGTTGAATTTGGAAATATTTATTGACTTTTGTGAAAGTTAAATTTATATGAAATGTTGACTTTAGTGCCATGTTGATTTGAAAAATATATTTTGAATTTAGTGAAATATTGACTTTGATCACTTATTGACTTTGGTGAAATGTTGACCTTGGAAATATTTCTTGACTTTTGTGAAAGTTTAACTTAAATAATATGTTGACCTTGAACAAGATATTTTGAATTAAGTGAAATGCTGACTTAGATCAAGTATTGACTTTGGTGAAATCTTGACTCTTGAAATATTTATTGACTTTTGTGAAAATTTAACTTTATCAAGAATGTTGTCTTTGGTAAAATGTTGACTTTTAAAAGATATTTTGAATTTTGTGAAATGTTGACTTTGAAAATTTGATCAAGTATTGACTTGTGTGAAATGTTGACTTTGAAAATATTTATTGACATTTGTGACAGTTTAACTTAAATAAAATGTTGACTTTGATAAAGACATTTTGAATTAACTGAAATGTTGACTTTGATCAAATATTGACTTTGGTGAAATGCTGCCTGTGAAAATATTTATTGACCTTTCCTTTCACGTGAAAGCTCAATTTATATGAAATATTGACTTTGGCAACATGTTGATTTTGAAAAATATATTGTGAATTTAGTGAAATGTTGACTTTGATCAAGGATTGACTTTGGTGAAATGTTGACTTCGAAAATATTTATTGGCTTTTGTTGAAGTTTAACTTATATAAAATGTTGACTTGAAGACATGTTGGTTTTGAAAAAAGATATTTTAAATTTAGTGAAATATCGACTATTGAATTGATGGCTTATGATGACTTTGGAAATATTTATTAAGTTTGGTCATGCAATATTAATATTTACATTTTATTGACTTTGGTTCAGTTTGAAATGTTGACTTTGATAATATATATTGAGTTTGGTAAAATTGTTATATTGAAATATTTATTGACTTTGGTGGAAGTTTTATTTAAAAATATTGACCTTGAGAAAATATTTTGAGGTTAGTGAATTGTTTACTTTTAACAGATTGACTTTGGTGACATGTTGACTTTAAAATATTTATTGGCGTTATTGAAGTTTGAATTTAATGACGTTTTGAAAACACTAATGTCTGGCTGAAGGAGCGCGTTTCAGACAGTAAGTGTTAGATCATTTGACTACGATATTGCCTACAATACACCAGTCACTAAGACTCTTGATTTATACACAACTGATTGCAGGTTATAGATAAATAATATACCAGAGTTTTTCCCATCAAAACATCCTGTCTGATAAACGAGCATGTCGTGGTATTACGTAACATGTCAACTAACCCATCACAGAAGTGTCAACTCATTAAGGCCGACAGGTAATTGATAGTAGTGCGCCTGTGTCGGAAGGCTAGGACACACATTTGAACGCTCCAACAACAAGAAGGAAAATATTGATTTTAGTGCGATTTAATGTCGGATTATAAACATGTTATGATGAACTGGTGAGTGTACATTTCCAGAACATTTACATTTGCAAAAAAGTGACGATTTTAAAGTTTTTGCATACAACTTTGTGAATGATTTTGTTGACTCTGTAATGGCTACTCCGACACACACACAAGCTTCCTGTGAAGATAAAAATTATCGGAAAAGAGGTGGAGAAAGTTGTGATTTCGAATAAACTTGCTGATGAATCAAAGAAGTTGAAAAGCTCGGACAAAGTCATGGTGGTCGCACAACTTTTCAAAATATCCAAGCGGACATGATGACATTAATGGTATGTTCACTATTAGTCCGGCAGAATGGTGCAGAAAATCAAGGCAATTGTGCACTTTTCGTGAAAAGTACCAAACTTGGCACAAAGATAGCTTATGTTATTGTGATTAAATTTGGTCTGAGGGCCAAGTCAATTTCGATCCAAGATGGCCGCCAAATCCAAAATGGCCGCCACTGTTAAAACGTATCTGCTTTTACATGTTTCTGCATATCTAAATGATCCATTCATGTTATTTTATTGTTATTCATGCTAGCTTGGAACCCAAGAAATACAAGGATTGATACTGTATTGATAAATCCATTGTTGACGATGGTACAAATGATAAATAGAAGAAAACAACCAAACTGGCAGCAAATTTTGTAATCTAAGGTGATGTATGTTTTTGTACGTTTCTACATCAAATTAGATTGTGAATCTTGCTTGTTATCCCCCGCCGCGCGTTAAGCGCGAAGCGGGGGATATAGTATTCGGCTGCGTCCGTCCGTACGTCCGTCCGTCCGTCCGTACGTCCGTACGAAATGGAATAACTCAAATACCATTCACTGGATTCTTTTCATATTTTGCATATGGGTTCATCATAGGAAGAGTAATGTTCCTACAGTAGTTTGAGACCTTGACCTTCATTTCAAGGTCACAACGAGACTTTGTCATTTTACCCTTGTCAGCGGGATATCTCAATAACCATTCGCTGGATTCTCTTCATATTTTATACATAGCTTCTCCAAGGCAAGACGACGGGTTGATAAGATTTTGGTGACCTTGACATTATTTTCAAGGTCACAGCGGAACTTTGAAGTTTTCAACATGTTAATGTACATGTAAAGCTTGTCAGCGGGATATCTCAAGAACCATTCACCGGAATTCCATCATTTCTTGCACAAAGCACCTTCTAGGGATGATGATGGGCTGATTAGATTTTAGTGAAATTGACATTATTTTCAAGGTCACAGCAGCACTTTGAAGTTTTCAACATGTTAATGTACATGTAAAGCTTGTCAGCGGAATATCTCAAGAACCATTCACTGGAATTCCATCATTTCTTACTCAAAGCACCTTCTAGGGAAGACGACCGGCTGAATAGATTTTGGTGACCTTGACATTATTTTCAAGGTCACAGCAGAACTTTGAATTTTTCGACATGTTAATGTACATGTTAAGGTTGTCAGCAGAATAACTCAAGAACCATTCACCGAAATTTCATTATATCTTACAAAAAGCAAAAGGACTGATAAGATTTTGGTGACCTTGACATTATTCTCAAGGTCACAGTGGAATTTTAAATTTTTCGACATGTTGATGTACATGTGTGTAATACTTGTCAGCGGGATATCTCAAGAACCATTCACTGGAATTTCATCATATCTTACACAAAGGGTAGATTAGATTTTGATGACCTTGCCATTTTTCTCAAGGTCACAGTGGAACTTTGACTTTTTTAACATGTTTGACGGTCAATTTTGCTGATCTTGACATTATTTTTAAATTTTGAAGTATTAATTTGCGGCGGGGGATCATGTCACCTTAGTGACAACTACTTGTTTAGACTAGAAATACCATGACTAACAATTTATTGGTAATCCCATTGTTGACAGTAGCAAACATAATCCAAAATGGCGGCCAACTTGTCACTGAAGGGCATCCTTTGATAACCTAGAATTGAATTGTTTTCCTTAATCTTATTACGTTTACATTTAGGTTGGCATTCTTAGCTTATGGTCTTCAAATAGATCTGGTCCAAGGGTTTAAATGATTTTCCTTCCAAGATGGCGGCCAAAATCAAAATGGCGGCCAAAATCAAAATGAAAGTCACTGTACGTCAACCTTATCTCTTTTGGCATATTTATGGATATTTAAATGATTCAATAACGCATTGTATTGTTATTCTGAAGATAATGGTCTGTCCTATATTTTGCAAATAATGATTGACTTTTTGCAAGGGAATTTATTCTTACTATTTATCAAGGTTGGTATTTATAGTGCCAAAAATCCCTTCATAACATAGAAGACAATCAATTAAAGCTATGCAATGAATCCAATGAAAGAAACTGCAAAATACCAATTTCATAGACAGTCATAGACATGATGTTCGCCAAATCTTTTACACCGACATTATGGAGAGTCATGACACCTATTTGGACTTCCCAGCCAAGTTATAGAACTAGTTCTATCAGACATAACATAATGCACTAGGTTTGGGTCGATTACTGTAAACAGTGGTTCTTACAACAGACGAACAATACATGTATATTTAAAAACAACATTAATTGATTGCACTGTAAAAGACTATAAGTTGTCTAGTTTGTTCCATTTCTTTTATTCGACTGTTACTTCTGTTACCTCTCTGGAAACACTGATCAAATGCATCATCTCGGGTTTCTCAGTTTCCAGCGTGTCTAGAACATTGTTACTGGTATTATGACTCTCACTCCAAGATACCATCACCTCACTCCTATTCCTCCATTCACTGCCAGTGAAATACAGGGTACACACCCTTTATCTACAATCAATTTAGGATAAACACATATATAAGTTATCCCTTTATGCCCTTCGCCTACCAGATCTCTTAAGCAAGTATCTGATGTAATGAGTTACCTCTCTATAAGCATCGCCAGTGCTCCCACAGGAACTTAATTGTCTGTCTTTCATGAGGACAAACATATATTGCAATTGTTTGCATTCATTCATTCATGGTACAGAATCCCAAGAGTTGAAAAAAGCTTCTACAACGTCAGTGAAAATTTTTGCCTGCTTCAATGTTGTTATTTCAATTGTCGCAAATTAAGGTTAGATCACAAACGATATAGATATGAATCGTTTGAGACAATCTTTTACGATCCAAGGATCTTGGTAGCAGTATTTGCTGGTATCAATCTGTGATTGTTTCAGTAGCAAATGCTAGTCAGAGAGCAACGAGGAAGGTTTGACTGAACAAGGGTACAGCCTCTGGTTTCATTGAGTAATGACATTGATTGCATGCAGCAGTATGCAGCCTGCTATCAAATTATTCTAGGAGATATCACTATCAACAATTTCAACGTACCTATACTAGAACTAACATATGTTTACCATTGTACCCCAGCAATTGCTACGTTTTGGTCAGTAATGAAGGCAAACCCGTGGTATCTTGATGATATAAATGATATAAATCAAGTTCAGATATAGTGTTTCAACAAACAAGGAGATCAGTATATCAGGCAGGACAGACCTATTGAAATGTGGTTGTAGTAATATTCACAGAGGATGTCATTGTGGATGCTTGTTTCAAACTTTCATCGTGCTTCAAAGTGTTCTCTCTGGAAATATGAGCTATATGATTACTTAATCTGATATGAAATCTATACTGAAAACAGAATGAAAACCTAAAAGAATGACAACAAGATGAAAGAAAAATATTACCTGGAGAATCGATGGATACACTTAAGGTGAATGTGGCATCTTAGAACTGTCCAGTTCACATTGTGTACTTTCAAATATTGTGTAGTAGTTTAGTACTGTGTATTATGTATGTATTTTAAAACAATTGAACTAAACGATATAGTTATATACGTTTCCTAGTCAACAGTTACTGCCTGCAAAAATATGAACAGACTATTATCTTCAAAACAAGCAAGAATACTAATAAAATTGGGTTATTGAATCATTTAAATATGTGTAAACATGCCAAAAGAGATACATGTTGACAGTGGCGGCCATTTTGAATTTGGCCGCCATCTTGGAGGGAAATTAATTGGACTATATTTATTTGAAGACCATAAACTAAGAATACCAACCTAAATGTAAACGTTATAAGATTAAGGAAAACAATTATGTTTGCTACTGTCAACAACAGGATAACCAATAAATTGTCAGTCATGGTATTTCTAGTCTAAACAAGCAAGATTGACAATCTAATTATTATGATAGAAACACGTAGAAACGTACAAAAAGAAACATCACCTTAGATCACAAAATTGGCTGCCATTTTGGTTGTTTTCTTCTATTTATCATTTGTACCATCGTCAACAATTGATTTATCAATACAGTATCAATCCTTGTATTTCTGGGTTTCTAAGCTAGCATGAAGAACAATAAAATAGCATGAATGGATCATTTAGATATGCAGAAACATGTAAAAGCAGATACGTTTTAACAGTGGCGGCCATTTTGGATTTGGCGGCCATCTTGGATCGAAATTGACTTGGCCCTCAGACCAAATTTAATCACAATACCACAAGCTATCTTTGTGCCAAGTTTGGTACTTTTCACCCAAAGTGCACAATCATTTCACCATTCTGCCTGACTATATGCTTTTGACACAAATGTCTCAAATGAGAACTGATGGTAACCATCGAATGACTGATTTCGAAAATAACCTTGAAACCAATCTACTCCAAGGTCAAACCAGGCATTAAGGATCGGTAATGACTCAATTGACCATGTACAATCTTATATGTATCTCGGCATTCTCCTGACTGAACACTTAGATTACCACGCCATGGGTAAGAATGCTGCCAAATCTGCGGGACGAGCCCTAGGATTGCTGATTTCAAAATCTAAATCGATGGGTGGTATGTCATACAGTTTCTTTAGTAAGCTTTATGATACCATGGTATGGTCTACGCTTAACTATGGAGCTCCTATCTGGGTAACTCATGATATATCGGCCGTGAAGGCTGTCCAGAATAGAGCACAACGTTTTTTCTTGGGTCTGGGTAAATATGCCCCAAACGCTGCCATCAACGGTGACATGGGTTGAAAACCAACTTATGTTAGACAATGGTCCTCTGTAGCAAGACAATGGTGTCGTTTTTATTACATGCCAGATCGATTAAACAAGCACGTTTTTAATTGGGCGAATTCTAAAACAAGGAACTGGAACTCCAGGGTACGTAGTAAATGGACGTCATTGGCTGTTCAAAGCACTGACGGTAATCACATGGACAAACGTAAGTTTGTTGCTGACGTCGAAAACCATCTGAAGAAGGAATACCTGGAGAAATGGACGACAACGTTACAAAATGAAGGGGGTCGACATGAAAGAAACAAACTCAGGACTTACAGAATGTTTAAATCTGAATATCACAGCGAACCATATTTAACTAGACAAATGCCAAAATTACACAGATCAGCACTTGCGAAATTCCGATGTGGAGTCGCCCCGATAAAGATCGAGACAGGAAGATATGAAAATATTCCTGCGGATTCTCGTTTTTGTTTTTACATTAAAGAATAGGTAGAAGATGAAGAACATGTTCTTTTACACTGCCTCATCTATGATGACCTGCGTACAGATCTTATCTCTTATTGCAAATCTATTTTTTTTAAATTTTAGTGAATCAAGTGAAGATTTTATGTTGGCCACCATTTTACATAATGAAAACTTGGATTTTATCTCAGTCAAAACCTGCAATAATATTTTAGCAAGACGTATAAATATTTTATATAAATAATTGTCTCTCATAATTCTTATACACGAATGGCATTGTATTTACTCATATCTTTTTATGTGACTGTTTTTTTACTTTGTATGTATTATATGTTTTACAGTGGTGAGACATAAATAAACATGTGTCTGTCTGTCTGTCTGTCTGTATAAAGATATTACATCGCATGATAAGCTATTGTTTTGAGAACTCGGTGTCACCATCTCAGTGGGGGAAGAGGCTCGTCAAACCGATTCCGAACAGTAAAGCCTATCTTCCATCATCATATAGAGGCATAACGCTTACATGTATATCAATTCCTTGTAAAATATATGCTTGTGTTTTTAGATATAAGACTCAGGAACTGGTTAGAAAAGAACGAGTTTATTGCAGAGGAGCAGAACGGATTCCGAGCAGATAGAAACTGTATTGATCACCTGTATACTTTGTGTAATGTCATAAACAATAGAATATCAGCGGGACTATCTACCTTTGTATGTTTTGTGGACATGAGAAAGGCATTTGACACTGTTGACCGAAATTGCATGGTAATTGAAAATTGTGGTACAAACACATGTCAATGGGGACAAGTGGAAAACTTCTGAAAGCAGTGCATAACCTTTATGATGATGTGAACTGTGCTATTCTGCTAAATCACCATATTACTGACTATTTTCCAGTATCCAAGGGTGTGAGACAAGGCTGTAAACTGTCCCCAACGCTATTCTCTGTGTACATAAATGACTTAGCAAAGGAGATAAATGCTTTACAGTGTGGTGTAAACATTGACGCTGATATGTTATCTAACCTATTATATGCAGATGGTATTGCTTTTAAAGCGCCTGATTAACAATCTCTTCAAAGGATGTTACATGTTTTAAATATCCGGTGTAACAATTGGCTTCTGAATGTAAATCTTGATAAAGCTAAAATAATTCATTTTAGGAAAAAATAAGTTGTTAAATCTTCTTCTGCTTTTACTTGTGGCGTTAACGGTACCGTTAATGACACAATTTACCGTTATTTGAGCCTGTGCCTGAACGTGCATATGGATATGCATCTTACTGTTAAAGAATTGTGTAAATCCGCCAGTATGGCTTTATCAGCATTGTAGACCAAATTCATACACGCTGGAGGTATGTTTTTACCAAATTGTATAATTCACTTATTGAACCTGTATTGTTTTATGGTGCGTGTATCTGGTGTATTAATAAATATAAGGAAGTACAGGTAGTTCAAAGTAAGGCATGTGGAATGTTTCTAGGCATTGGTAAAAGTGCTCCGATTAATGCAATAAGGGGTGATATGAGTTGCTACTCCGTAGATGTTTCACAGAAGGTTGAATCTTTTCGTTATATTTTAGACTTAAATTAATGGGCAATAGTCGCATCTAAAAAAAATGATGCACTTATGGTCTCTTCAAAAAAAAAGCTCTTTGGATTAAAGTTTTTTTTATGTTGTTATCTCAATTTAACTGTGGATTTTTACTTTTTAATGACTGGGGTTCCAAACGTTGTATTACTTATATAGAGGATCTCCTAAAAATGGGTGTGGATAGTTGGTGTGCCTCATAGTGGAATGATGATGGAAAAGTTAACGCTAATAAATTGCCTAGCTATCGTTTGTTTAAAGATACTCCCTTTATTATGTCCCCCGAATTTTTTTTGGGGAGACACAAGGTTTTCGCCTCTGTCCGTTATTCCGTCATTCCGAAATGCTTTCTTTTCCGGGTCATATCTCCAAAAAAGTTCAATATTTATTCACGAAACTTATGATGTGGTTAAACCTTGTGGTGAAGTGGTGCCTTTTGCTATTTTGGTTATTCTGAACAATTTTTCTTCTGGTTTCCATGGAAACAATTTGAACTTAGTGCAAATTGGAGTAGGGACCTTTTCCGGCCTCTTTCTCCAAAACCATTCAATATTTTTTCACCAAACGTAGTATTTGCTTAGACCTAGTGATAGAGCAGTGCCTTTTGCTGCTTTGGCTATTCTTTTTTAAATATTTTTACTGGTTTCCATGGCAACAATTTCAACTTAGTGCATATTGGGGGTAGGGACGTTTTCCGGCCTCTTTTTCAAAATCTATCAAGTATTTCTTTACGAAACTTGGTATGTGGTTAGACCTAGTGGTGGAGTGGTGCCTTTTGCTATTTTGGTTATTCTGAATTTTTTTATTTGTTCTTGTTTCCATGGAAACAATTTGAACTTAGTGTATATTGAGGGTAGGCACATTTTCCGGCCTCTATCTCTAAAACCATTCAATATTTTTTCACCAAACTTTGTATTTACTTAGACCTAGTGATAGAGCGGTGCCTTTTGCTGCTTTGGCTATTCTGATTTTTAAAATTTTTACTGGTTTCCATGGCAACAATTTGAACTTAGTGCATATTGAGGGTAGGGACCTTTTCCGGCCTCTATCTCCAAAACCGTTCAATATATTTTCACCAAACTTTGTATTTGCTTAGACCTAGTGATAGAGTGATGCCTTTTGCTACTTTGGCTATTCTGAATTTTTTATTTCTCGTTATTAATTCAGTATTGAACTTAGTGCTTAGCATAAGTGAAAAATAAGGGTAATATGAATAGGTTGGATTGAAAGTTGAAGCGGGGGACATCACAGTGCATCACATGCACATATTTCTAGTTGAAAACTATGTTAAGCATTTTATGTTCAGAGTTCGTCGTCGTATTTTATCCAAATTTAGATGTGGTGTTTTATCCTTGTACATTGAAACCGGCATATATGCCAAGCCCCCTGTTCCTCTTTTACAAAGGCATTGTAAATATTGTATTGTAGATGGTATTGTCTCCTAGGCCAGTTTGTGGCCTGACGCACTGTTTTATAATATTGTACAATATATATGTATGTAAACTGTTCTGGTGCGTGTGCCACTTAAATAAAAATCTACTACTCTATTTCTACATTAATTACCGGTTCTACGCCTCTGACCTAGCTAGCACCTGGGTGGGACGAGAATGCCAATATAGCCAGACGCCCCAATATGTAGACAAAAAAGCCTTTATTACATGGATGAGTGAACAAAAAGCACAAGGTTGTTATCCATTACGAAAATGAAAAAGTCCATTTCTTACTTCACTTGTTTGATTTCGAGCAGTTTTAATAATTGAATAGCACAGAAGAAACATACGTATATACGTACATGTATTTATGGCAGTGCTCAGTTGTCCCAAGCGTCAACATACTGCTTTGCCTCGTTTGAACAAGGGATTACTTCACAAATATCATGATCACTAACCTAATATCTTTATTATTCGTTTTGTATCAATAATCAGCGGACATTTTTACTTTTAGAAATGTAGTGATGTAATGAATTCAGAATGTCTTAATTTGTTGCGTTATCCAATTCGCCAGTACCGCACAAAGTTTAATTATGTCGACCTCTTGACGCACTCACTGTTAGATTGTTGACAGCAATGAAGGGGTGCATGCAAAGTCTAATTTAAACATTTTCTTAATCATTTGATTTCTTTACAATTTCGGCCCCTCTCTCAATACAATACACTGTTTATCCAAAACATCTTTCGATTCTGACTGGTATTATTAAAGAATAGCCTTTTCACACAAGCGTCCTTCCCCTAAAACATACATTGAGTCTATAGATATGTAGTATTTTTTAAAATAAACATTTCCACAATATAATCTCCGGTTTCCATTCAAATGAAATCCAAAAAGAATATACCACTTTTTTCTTAAATCTCAGAAAAGTCTTTAGCGTTTATCCACCAAGTCAGTGAACCATATCTCTTGAACATCCCAGTGACCACTTGTGTGTATCTCTGAGTCAACTAAAGACGTGTCAAAGTACTCAGATTGAAATAACAGTATTGGCGACAATACACACCCGTACGTCTTTTTAGATTGGTTCAATGTAATACCCAGACAGACTGCCCCCTTGCAATACACACATATCCCAGTATATCCGGGCTTGTATATTCTAATAAAATCGTTAAGAGCGCGACTTGGCTCCTCTCAGGACGACTAGTGCTTGTAATAAGATACTACAATACTGTTCTGTATACACACTGGTTCGTTTACTTTTTTTAGAGCTTAATGAATAATTTACATGTTTTTCTTGTTATGCCCCTGCATCGGAGATTCCGGGGGTATATTGTTTTTCACCTGTCCGTCTGTCTGTCTGTTTGTCTGTCTGACCGACTGTCTATGTGTTTGTCCACAAAAACTTTAACCATGGCCATAACTTTGGATTGCTCAGAGCTTGGGCTTTCCTACTTGGCATGTGTATACCTTGTGATGAGACCTTTCAGATGAGGTCATCATATTTGACCTTGTGACCTTGACCTTGCCGCAGTGGACAATATTCAGAAAACTTTAAACTTGGCCATAACTTTGGATTGCTCAGAGCTTGGGCTTTCCTACTTGGCATGTGTATACCTTGTGATGAGACCTTTCAGATGAGGTCATCATATTTGACCTTGTGACCTTGACCTTGCCGCAGTGGACAATATTCAGAAAACTTTAAACTTGGCCATAACTTTGGATTGCTCAGAGCTTGGGCTTTCCTACTTGGCATGTGTATGCCTTGTGATGAGACCTTTCAGATGAGGTCATCATATTTGACCTTGTGACCTTGACCTTGCCGCAGTGGACAATATTCAGAAAACTTTAAACTTGGCCATAACTTTGGATTGCTCAGAGCGAGGGCTTTCCTACTTGGCATGTGCATACCTTTTGAAGAGACCTTCGTGATGATGAGTACGGAGATTCCACGAGTGATTTTCAGCGCTAGCGGAGCTGTTCTCTCACTCGGGTCACTGGGACCTTTAATAAAGTTCCAAATTGTTCCTAAATTGGATAATTTTGATGCCACGGCCGACAGGTTTTTAGGCAAATTTGGAAATTTTGAGATTTGGAATAGTGCCTAGGTTAGGTTAAGCCAGGGGTGGGAAGGGGAAGGGAGGAGGATGGGAAAGTATAATTGTTAGGTTGGGATGGTTTATTATTTTGCTGGTTTAGATTCGGTCCAGGAGTCCCGAATCTTTTAGATAAATGCCAACCGCTTGGAAGGGACTTTGGTTATTTTTGGGGTTTAGGATAGGATAGATATTTTGGGTTTGGATGTTGTTGGCCCTTAGGGTTTGGTTTAGTATTTGACGGAGGGCCGTATACAGTGTGCATTCTGTAAGAATGTGGTGTATTGTTTCTGCTTGTGATCAGTGTGGGCATCCTGGGGATGCTGTTAATTTTGCTTTATCTAGATGGGAAATCAATTTAGTGTGCCCTGTTTTGAGCTTAATTATTGCCCTATCGAAGTTTTTATTTTTGGAATAGCTTTTTTGTTTGGTTAGGGGTTTGGAGAGGATTTGTTTGGTGTGATGAGCCTTATTGGAGTTTGCATATTGCAGATGCCATGCGCGTCTGCGTGGGATTTTGAAAGGCTTTTGGCTTCTTGTTTCGAATGGTAAAAAGGTACAAATTTTGAAAGTTTAAGGCCCTTCTTTGCTGCTTTGTCGGCTTTTTCTTTGCAAAATATGCCGACATGAGCTGGTACCCATAGCAGCTTTACTGCCTTGCCTTGATTGTTATGTGATTGAATGCTGTTAAGAATTTTGGAGATTAAAGGTACATCCATTGTGGTGTTGGGGGACAAATATGCCAAACGTTATAAATGGTGTTATTTTATCAAGATGTACCAACTGTTACCGAAAACTACCATTTTGATGATATTCGACTTAGTATATTGACGATATGAAGGTAAAAGTATCGATTTTTGATCGAAAACCGGACTATGCACAGCGTGTGGCGCGCGCCAATGAGTCAATCGTAATTTTGGAATCTTATTTAAGCCAGACAACATAACAAATTCGGGTTGATAATGTTCAATAGGTCATATAACTACTGTGCGTGTAAATAGGACGTGCACTTTCGGTCTCTGCACATGCATATTGATGTTACTCGATTTTAATTGGAAAATAGTAAATATGATATGTTTAGCGATTCGGGATGAATATGCAAGCTGAGTGAATTTGTTTGTATTGTAAACAGTGCATATGGTGTGTTGGAACGTATTAAAGCAAAATAAAATTTTATGAAACACAATGGATGCACCTTTAAACCAGGATGGTTTTTAGTTGATTTGTTTTTGAATGCTTGAAGAGCACAAAGAGAGTCCGAAAGGATGAGAATTTTGTCCTGGTTTTTTAAGTTAGGATGGGATAAAGCGATTGCGATGGCCATAAGCTCTGCCAATTGGTCGTTGGGAAGTCTGTTGGAGTAAGTTGTGGGTTGTGGTTGCTGGAAGTGGATGCCTACACCTGTTGTGCATGCTTCGGGGTCCCGTGACCCGTATCTGTAGATGTGACACCAGTCGGACCAGTCTTCTTGTATGTTGTTAAGTGTGGTTGCTTGCGCGAGTTTAGGGTTTTGTTTAGAGGTGATTTTGCTAAGATGGAGATTTGTTTTTGGGGCCAGAAGTTGGGGAATTGAGTGATGCACCGCATTATTTGAGGGGAGTTGAATATGGCCCATGTTAGCTTGTGAAATAAGTAATTGAATGCGGCGGGAGATTGGTGCGCGAAGAGGGCATTTATTGAAAATTGCACCGTAAAATTTAGAGGGATTGCTGGTAAGCAAGTCCCTGATAAGGGGGTCCTCTTAAGTTCCAGCCCAGAAGTTTAAGGTGAGTTTGTCCCGTCTCGTTGCGAGGGGAATTTCACCAGTTAGGGCTTGGATAGCTTCAAGTGCGG
This sequence comes from Gibbula magus, assembly GCA_936450465.1. Lineage (NCBI taxonomy): Eukaryota > Metazoa > Mollusca > Gastropoda > Trochida > Trochidae > Gibbula > Gibbula magus. The sequence goes on from OW388297.1 coordinate 61,628,960, forward strand.
TACCCTTTTGAGTGCGAGTGGCCACTTTTAGTGCCTGATATTAGATAGAATTAAGGGTATTGATAATAGTAGGTTTTAGGTAATTGTAGATAGGAGCACCGTAGTCCAATTTGGACCTTATTAGGGAGATATAGAGTTGGAGAAGGGTTTGCCTATTTGCTCCCCAGCCTGTGCCGGAGATTGATCCATGACATTAAGGTCTTTCGAGCATCTAAGTTTTTGGTCTTTGACATGAGCTTCCCAGGTGAGATGCTCATCAGAGATTAGCCCAAGAAATTTAGTTTGTTTTTGGAATTTAATTTTGTTATGTTTGAGATACAGATTGGGGGAGATAGGACGCGAGTTTTTATTTCTAAATACTACCTCTTTTTCCGCATTTATTTTAAAGCCCCATTTGTCGGCCCATTTGCTGTCGACTTTATTTAGTGTGGATTGGAGTAAGGAATCAGCGTTAGTTAGGTTTTTACAACGTGCCCATAGGGCACCGTCGTCTGCAAATTTGGAGGTATTAATTTTTTGTGAGATGCCTTCGAAAAGGTCATCCACCATGATGTTGAATAAGGTAGGGCTAATGATGCTGCCTTGTGAGGTGCCATTTTCCAAAAGGAATATTTCGGATTTTTGGTTTTCGACCCCGACAGTTATTTGCCTATTGTGTAGGATGTGATTGTGTGTTTGGGTTTAACGTAGCTTTCAAGAGTATTTCACTTATATCGCGGCTTATAGTATTATGGCAGGGAGAAAGCCCACAACGCCATGTGGCTATGCATTGCGTTGAAACCTGGGAGCATCGGCTGGAACTAGCGAACCATGGGTGGTACTGCACTGAACTTCAGTGTAGCATTGCACCCAAACCTGACTGCGTGTAGAACAGTTCTCTACTGCAGACACAGTTGCCGTGCCCCTGGCGGGATTCGAAACCCGGACCTCTTGATCCGAAGCCTATTTTGTAGGAAATCCTGGATGTAATTAATTATGTTGCATGAGAGGCCTTTTTGAGTTTATTTTTGGATGAGGCCGTTATGCTACACCATAACGAAAGCTTTGGAAAAATCCAGGATGATAGCGAGTGTATAATGCTTTTTGTTTTGTGTGTTTTTTTTATATCTTGCTCTTAGCGAGCAAGATTATTTTGGGTGAAACGGCCTGTATTGAAGCCACTCTGGTCGTTGTTTGAGGGTTTTTTGTTTAAGTGAGCTTGGAGGCGATGTTTTACCATCGATTCCATTACTTTACATAGGTTTGAGGTTAGGGAGATGGGCCTACAGGAATTTGGGTCCCCGGAGGGTTTATTTGGTTTAGGTATTGGTATTACTAAAGCTTCCTTCCAGTTGGTAGGAAGCTTGCCCTGTTGCCAAATGGTATTATAGAGATTTAGGAGAATGGTGAGGGTGGAGGGGGTAGCTTCTTAATTATTTGGTAGGAAGTAAGGTCTAACTCTGGGGCTGTTCCTTTTTTCCTATTATTAGTCGGAGCTGCTATCAGTTTTTGTGCAGTTTCCATCGCCGCCGCCGCCGCCGCCGCGTTTTGTATTGGCTATAACTTTTTTCCTATTAGGTTTTGAGAACTCATATACATAACTTCTTACTTATACCCCTGGGGAATGTTTTTGACATGTTCACATTCAAGGTCAAAGGTCAAGGTCACGAGTTCTGAAATCGCTAAAAAAAATCCTTGTAAACACGATAACTTGAAAAATGTTTCGAAACACACTTGATATAATGTAAAATCCCTGGTATGTCAAATACAGTGTCCCTCATGTTATAATTCTTGCGCCATCTGATGCACCAAATACTGGGCTTTGTAACTGGGTCACTATTAGATGACAGGATATTATAAAGTATTTTATAATAATTTTTTCAAGCGAATATTTTATCATTTTGGTGGGCTAGGCAAATGGCTCACATGAGCAATGTGCTAATATTTTTGGGTTTGAAAAATCCTATCCTTGTTATTATCCGTTCGATTTTTACGTTTGATGGCTTGTTTTAAAGACAAATGTATTGGCTTTGCCGTGGTATATAACATTGAATGATAATATGATGACAACATTCTGAAATATAATTTCAAATGGACATGGGGTGTTGACCCCGTTACATCCCTTTACTTTTTTTTATAGTATATGGGGTTGGATCGTCGACTTCATATTCGTTGTAATCGCTAGTTTCGACAATACAAGCCCCTGTGCCCTCAGCAATAACATATTATGTAGCGTGACATTTTTAAATCAACTTCTTCATACCATGATTTCTGACCCTGCACATGTATATTTCGGTCATTACTTTGAACTGGTATCAATTCCATTCCTATGTGCCTGACGGTGGCAATCCAGGTTATTTCACTAAAAATTGTATTTCGTCCCTTTAACATATTCACTGCATCATATATTGATATGACCAGTTGTCTGAGACAATTATGCCAATGAAAGCAGATAAATTATTCATTTGCACTTTAAATTATTAGAGATAACGGGCAACAAGTTTTGAAACATTTTTTCACAACCTGTGTAAATTTTTAAAACTTCAAATTGGATTAAATAATTTACATACTTTATTCAAAAGCAATTTATGTGTTGAAGAAATGTGCAAAAGATATATTTCAAAACATTTTAAAGTTGATATGCAAAGTAAGAATGAACTCACCACGACGAACTGATGATACCTGTAGTATTCATATTTGCAACTTTAGCACTAATTTCAGTGCAACCAGAGTCAAACTTAATATGTGCATATTATTAACAATTTCATCTTCAACTATCAACTTCATTTGCATTTACACTGATTTGACTACCTTATTACGAGAAGAAAACACTACGTTTATAAGTTTTGTGTAAAATAATGAAACAAATGTTTAGAGTGCTGTGAATGTAACAAACTTTTGTTCAACAGCTGTATGTTGGCTTCTGTTTGTCTTTCTCATTTGTCAATTAGGGATTACTTTGAATCACTGAGCGGTGTTCGTCAAGGTTTTGTCTTAAGTCCATTCCTGTTTGCGATGTTTATTACTGAATTTCAAGATATGTTACAAAAGTCAGGTCTCCTTGGTATCTTTATTGGTTCAGATTATATGGATTTATTGTTACTGTTGTATGCAGATGATCTTAATTTATTTGATGACACTGTTATCGGTTCGCAGAGAAAGATCGATGTATTACATAAGTATTGTAGCTCTTGGGGTTTAGAGGTTAATATGGATAAAACTGAGGTGCTAGTGTTTCGTAATGGCAGTATTCTTCGGTCATATGAGAAGTGGTTTTATAACGGTATGCAAGTTAAAACGTCAACCTATTATAGTTATTTAGGCGTTCTATTTTCAACTTGATTGTTGTGGACAAAATGTACTCATCATCTTGTTAGTAAAGCTAGTAAGGCTCTGGTCGCTTTGAACTCCGCCGAGCCTCGTAAATTGATTAATGATGATTATCACTGCCACTAAATGAATTTATGAGGTTTATTACATCGCCAAAAAGACATGTTTATGTAATAATTGTGTAATTGTCATCTGCGGAATTACCTATTTAGATACCTAAACATTCTGTATATGGGAAATTTAAGTTGGTTTATTGAAGATTTCTTTGTGAAATTAATAATCAAAATGTTGCCAAATTACGTTGAATTATGACTATCGCCGAAAATCGGATTCTTCCAGATACATCACAGAAGTCATCCCTTCACCGGCCACACCTCCGCAGACTTTCATTCTGGTCGCCGGGGCTAAATTAGGCGGTTTTTTTAAAAAGCCGTATATAAGTATTTTTTAGACCGATTTCAAGGTCAACATGTCACCAAAGTTAATATTTTATTGAAGTTAAACTTCCACCAATGTCAATGAATATTTCAAAATAAACATTTCACCAAACTCAATATATATTATCAAAGTCAACATTTCAAAATTCACCAAAGTCAATAAAATAGAAATATTAATATTGCATGATATAAGCAAACCTCACCAAAGTCAGAAATATTTCCGAAGTCAACGTAAGCCACAATTCACTTAGCTCAAAATATCTTTTAAAAGTCAACGTGTCACCAAAGTCAACATATCACTAAAGATAAACTTTCACCAAAATCAACCAATATTTCCTAAGTCAATATGTCAACTCGAGATATCTTTTAAAAGTCAACATGTCGCCAAAGTCAACAGTTTATATAGATTCAACTTCCACCAACGTTAAAAACTATTTCAATATCAACAACATCACTCAATATATATTATCAAATTCAAAATATTAATATTTCATGATTTAAGCAAACTTCACCAAAGTTAATAAATATTCCCAAAGTCAACATAAGTCAACAGTTCAATAGTCACTATTTCACTAAATTCAAAATATCTTTTTCCAAATCAACATGTCACTAAAGTCAACATTTCATATAAGTTAAACTTTTACAAATTCAATAAATATTTCCAAAGTCAACATTTCACCAAAGTCAATTTGTGATCAAAGTCAATATTATATTTCACTAAATTCTAACTATCTTTTAAAAGTCAACATGTCACTAAAGTCAATATGTAAGAAAACAAAATTAAAATTTCACTAAATTCAAAATACCTTTTTAAAAACCAACATGTCTCCAAAGTCAATATTTTAAATAAGTTAAAGTTTCTCAAAAGTCAATAAATATTATCAAAGTCAACATTTCACCAAAGTCAATGCTAGATCAAAGTTAACATTTCACTAAGTTCAGAATATCTTTTTCAAAGTCAATATTTCACGAAAGACAACATTCTTAATGAAGTTAAACTTAGACAAAAGTCAATAAATATTTCAAGAGTCAACATTTTACATAACACAAAATATATTGAACATGTCACAAAAGTCAATATTTTATCAAAGGAAAACTACCACCAAAGTCAATAAATATTTTCAAATACAACATTTCACAAACATTATATTTTTTTTCCAAAGTAAACATTTCAAACTCAATATATATTATCAAAATCAACATTTATATAAGATAGAAATATTTATATTTCATAAATTTATTATAAGCAAAACTTCCTTCAATGACTAATCCTACAACCCACTTTCACATATATTGGAAAAAAATAATTCCATTGGCAAAAAAAATAGTTTTAACCTAAAAATTTGCAAAGAACTTATGTAAGGCATTTAAATAATGACGTTTGTTTGTAAACAAATATTTTATTGTCGTGACAAACTTGTAAACTGTCAAAATATGTTTATTGTGACACTTCGGACTCTACCGGATTTCCAAAGATAAACCGGAGACCATTACATTTATAAGATTCTGATCCTAACCTTCAATGTTCTGCACAATCTTACCCCTGACTACATTAAAAAAATTGCAGGCTATGGTCATCGGGTTAAACTCTGCTGGCAATACAAAGCTCAAGAACCAAGGCATAGACCAAGACTAGTTCACTTCTCTAGTAACTAGGATTGACACGTAAATACCTACGTCTTCAAGACTTCTACTTGACCTTGAACTCCGTGGTGGACTCCCGGTTATTCACCAGTTTTTTCTGCTTTAAAACGCGCTATCAAACATGTCTCTATCTTTAATAGTTATTTTACAAAAAAAATCTCCAAAGAAGATTCACCTCTAAAAATGGAAAAATCACATATTAATGTAACCCTACATGATCTTTCTCACGATTAAGACAAAATGGTTAATATGTTTCAACTAATGTGTAACATGGAAAATGTTTTGCTTTAATTTCCACTTCAGGAGATTTTATCATCATGAGGATTGCATACATAAGTAATGCGTTATGTTATTCTGAATGTTAAAGAAACTACTAAAAAATGCTTCGATTTGGACCCCTAGACAACTTTTGCGATGTTCGGAGCTTAACTATCAACTTTTTGATGAAAGGGTTCAACAGATACGTTAAAGTTGTTGTTCTTGAAATTGTACATCCGACGGTGTAAATACAATTTTAATATCATAATTAGTTCATCAGTAATGACCCTTTTAACTATGCTAAAATGACAATATTCTATGACTTGTCACATATAAACTATGACAGATACGTGCTCGAAAAATATTGTCCTTAATAAATGACGTTTCTACATCAAAATGAGCTATTAAAAGTCTTCCTATCTTCATTGGTTCATGATCAATAATTCTCCAAAGGATATTCCTCTCGAAAAGTCTCAAAATCACAACATTTTACATTTTTGGGAATATGTTGTAAATGTGCCGAACCTATCAACCGTTATATTATAATGATATGTTATAGAATTGTTAAACAAGTTATTAGAAAGATATGACAATAAGAAACTTGTGCGTAAGTTCATTCCTAACATTCCTGAACTTTGTTTTAAAAAAGGACCATAGAGGCCAAATTACTCGAATTCAAGATCAAAACTCAAAATTTTCGTGACTTAGCTTTCAAATGAGCTAATACAAATAGCTGTATGTGTTGCCGTGATTGAGGAAAAGATTTTTGAAAACTGTGAAAAAAAAAATCTGTTATTACGGCGGAAAACCGCTATAGGTCTATCCAATGGGGAATGTTGTTGTCCACATATCAGTGAAAGTTTTATGAACATATCTTGATTAGTTTTCAAGGAATTGAGTTTTTAAAGTTTTTCACGTTTTGAGTTATCTCCCCCTTTTGAGGCCGAAAATCAAAATTCGGCCAACGTATAAGGGCTAATTTTTGCCACAGGCTATCATCCCTGAAAATCTCGTGCAAATCGGTTCAGCCGTTATTTCAAAATACTCTGAACAAAAAACTTACAAATAATAATAAGAAGAAAACTAGGATTGCCACAGGCAATTCTTAGGTCTTCAAGACTTCTGCTTGACTTTGAACTCCGTGTTTGACTCTCAGTTATTCATCAGTTTCTCTGCTTTAAAATGAGCTATCAAACATGGGTCTATCTTCAGTAGTTTTTTAACAAAAATTCTCCAAAGTCAATGACCCTCTGAAAATGGAACAATGACTTATTAATGGACCCCTACATGATCTTTCTGACAAAATAAATACAAAATGGTTAATATTTTCATACTTAGTTGCAAAATAGAAAATATTGTACTTTAATTTCCACTTAAGTAGATGTAATCATCATATAGATTGCATACATAATTAATGCGTTATGTTTTTTCTGAATATTCAAGAAAATACTCAAAAATGCTTAAATTTTCACCCCTAAACAACGGATATTCGGAGCTTAACTATCATTTTTATGAAGAGATCAACAGAAAGTTGTTGTCCTAGAAAGTGTGCATCCGGAAGTGTAACTGTAATTTACTTATCTTGATTAGTTAAGCAGTTATGATCCTTTTAACTTTGCTGAAAATGGCGATTTTCGAAAAATGATTTGTCACACGTAAAGTATGACAGATACAAGTTTGAAATTTATTGTTCTTAATAAAGGACATACTTGCTTCAACACGACGTATAAAACATAAGTGTACCTTCAGTTGTTTACAATCGAAAATTCTCAAAAGAAAATACCCCTCGAAAAGTATCAAAATCCCAGAAATGATATTGATATATTATGGAATTGTTTAACTTGTTATATGAAAGAGATAGCAATAAGTAACTTTGACATAACTTCATTTGTAACAGAGTTATGCCCTTTAAACATGTAGTCGAAAAACGCACTTTTCAAAAAGGTCCATATTCAAGGGCATATTCCTGAAATTTGAGGACGAAATTCAAAATTCGGGCATGGTCACTTTTATGTATATTCATTTAGCTTTCAGATGAGCTATCACGCATAGCTGTATGTATTGCCGTGATGTAGGTGGAGATTTTTTAAGATGCTTACCCTTAAAAACGCGAAAGTTGAAATAGCAAAACATCTATTCTGCCGGCCGAAAACAGCTATAGGCATAATCGATGGGGAACGATGTTGACCACATTTTGGTGAAAGTTTTATGAAAATATGTTTATGTGGTTTTGAGTTATTAAGGTTTAAAGTTTTGACTTCAAGGGGAGATAATTCAAGAAAGAAGTCGAAAATCAAAATTCGGCCGACGTACAAGGTTAGTATTTGTTACAGGCTATCATCCCTTAAAATTTCATGCAAATCAGTTCAGCCGTTATTTCAGAATCCGTTTAACAAAAAACGTACAAATAATAATAAGAAAAAACCTTACTAGGACTGGCAAGGATATACTTAGGTCTTCAAGACTTCTACTTGACCTTGAACTCAATGTTGCACTCTCGATTATTCAACAGTTTCTCTGCTTTAAACTGAGCTATCAAACGTGTCTCTACCTTAAATCGTTTTTTTACAAAAATTCTGCAAAGACAATGACCCTCTGAAAATGGAAGAATCGCTTATTAATGGACCCCTACATGACCTTTCTCACGATTAAGACAAAATGGTTAATATTTTCATACTAAGTTGCAACATACAAAACATTGTGCTTTAATTTCCACTTAAGTAGATGTAATCATAATTTAGATTGCATACATAATTAATGTGTTGTCTTTTTCTGAATATACAAGAACATACTGAAAAATGCTAAAATTTGAACCTCTAGACAACGTTTGCGATGTTCGGAGTTAACTATCAACTTTTTGATGAAAGGGTTCAACAGAAACGTTGTTGCTCTTGAATGCACAGCATTTCAAATTCAAGTTTAATTAGTGAAATACTTATGATTGTTTGAACCTTGCTGAAAATTGCGATTTTAGAAACATGACATCTTCTTTGACTTATTATATGTAAATTATGACAGATATGTGCTTGGCATTTATTTTCCTTCATAAATGACGTTTCTAATTGAAAATGAGCTATTAAACATCTTCCTATCTTCAGTAGTTTACGATCAAAAATTCTCCAAAGGATGGACTCTTCGAAAATGGTCAAAATCACAAAATTTTAGTTTTTTGGAAATATGTCGAAATTGTGAAAAAACTTTCAACTTTTATATGATAATGATATGCTATGGAAATGTTAAGTTGGTTATGATAAAGAGATTGCCATAAATAATATTCTCATAACGTTATTTCCAGACAGAGTTATGTCACTTTGAACAAGTAACCGACAAATGAACGTTTACAAAAGGACCATTTTCAAGGGCAGATAATTTTAGTTTTAGGACAAAATTCAAAAAATCGGGCAAGAGCATATTGTTGAGCAGTTAATCAGCTTTAAAATGAGCTATAACACATAGCTGTACATTTTGATGTAATTTAGAAGAAGATTTTCAAAGACGCATACCCTCATAACCACGAAAGTTAAAAAAAAATCAGTTTTTGCGAAATAGCAAAAAAATCTATTATTATGGATGGGGAATGTTGTTGTCCACATATTGGTGAAAGTTATGTGAAAATATCTCAAACAGTTTTTGAGATATTGAGGTTTAAAGTTCCAACTTAAAGGGGAGACATCTCGCGAAAGAAGTCGAAAATCCAAAATCTAGTTGAGGTCATAGACTATCATCCCTGAAAATTTCATGAAAATCAATCAAGCCATTAAGTGGAAAACCTTCAAACAAAACATGATAATAACAATAGGTCTTCCAGACATAGTCTAGAAGACCTGATAAATATAGTCGCAAGCGACAACAATCGGATTCAGCGCAATTCAGTTTCAATGTTTTAATTGAATACATCTGTCCTATGTTGTCGCACATTTTTAAAACAAGTATCAAGTCTCTAGCATATCTCTAGAAGTATTGACACCCAAAGTTTACATGTTAAAATCAATTGTGTGACTATATACAATGGTGTGAGCGCATACTTATGTAAATGAATATACCGGGAGTGGTTGTTTCAGATCTAATTTGAGAAGGAAGCAACTGGATTATTTGTCAGGTAGAATACGATTTAATAATGTTTGAATAAAAGGAATAGAGAACGAATACAATTGAAATAATTTAGAAATACAAGGACAATTTGTGTGTACAGCAGGGCATTAAATTGTTAGAAACGGTAGAATAAATGTTTGTGAATTTGAGATAATGATGACTCAAATCCATTACCCTCAGCTGTTTTTAGAGTTCGCATTTATTGGTTACAATAAGTATACTGTGAGAAGGACTTGCTTAAAAAAAGCGTAGTTTCATTAATGAGTTTGTTAATAGATACATGCGCAATGTATGAATTATGGAAGCGGGACTCTTTTGGCGCAGGAAAAAAACATTTTGCCTTATATGGAATTAGCGTATTATGAATCTTGTTTATGAATAAATAAAGTGTACTCAATGCGAATCATATAAAATTATTGAAGTCTACTTTGTGAACTGTTGCGATTAGAGGGAGATTTCATATATTCCACACAGTGCATGCACCTCTTTCTGTTACTAATTCCCAATTAAAATCGAACAACACCATTATGCATGTGCAAAACCGAAACTACAGTCCGACGATCATGCACATACCTTTCAAGCATAACCAACCTAAATTTGTTTGTGTCACAGATGAACTCTCAAACTTCGGTTTAAAAACTCACCTGTTTTATCATGCAAACTTAATTTCAATGTACTTATGTTGGACTCCAAAAAGCTTCAGAGCAATATATCTCTAATTGTAGCGTTAAAGAAGTGTTTCTATTTTGATGATGAAATATACGTTTGTTTTCTCATTATTTTGAAATATAGTTGTATATGTTGCTCCATAACATAACTCTTCTGGCGTATTGCAATGCAATACATTTTTGGCCTGCTGTCACCGACTGGGTTATTTTGCTGTGTTTGATAATGAAGCATGTCTGTGTCCGCCCTGTTTATGCCCCTATTTCACTATAAGCCTTAGGGTGCGTTTACACTTGCACGAATTTTTCATCCGCATTTCAAGACCCCAGTGCGTGCCAATGCATGGTGCATTGTTTATATAATCTGTTTACATAACAATGCACACACCTTCGTTTGGGCATTATTCGCACGTTTGACGCGCAAAATTGCACACAAAGTGCCACGAATTGACCCCGCATTGCACGCATAATTCGCGCACAACCACGACTATGTTGCGTTCTGTGCACGCATATGTTGCGTCTATGGTCCGATGAAGTTGTGTTTTGTTACGGACTAAGCGTAAATGCCCGCGCTGGCACGACTACATCACGCATGTTCGTCAAAATCGTGACTGTCGCATTGGAGGTGTCTATAAAGGCAGCACCCTATTTTAAATCAGTTCATCCTCTAGTTTCACAATGTGAACACCATGAACAACTCATTAATGAAGAGAGGAAAGGCTCATGTATCTGACAGTTGCTGCACTTCTACTTCTTGGAGAAAAATAAATAATACAGGAGGCAAGAAGACGTTGGACGTAAGAGGAAAGCTCGAACAAATTAAAATTGGTTTGGGAATGCATATGATTGACCAGAAGACACTATTTTGGACACTATGAACAGTAACTCACTGAATTTCACCATAAAATTTCTCCGTAGGGCCTCCAAGTAAATAATCCTAGAGGTATTCCCAGAAATGATTGGTAAGTTAACTCATCTGGAGAAGAAAAAGACTTTCATGAGAGAACCACTTGAGGTTGGGCTACAACTAGCAAACACATTCCACTTCCTTGCCACTCGTGATAGCCACACAAGTCTACAATATACCTTCAGAAGTATATTGTTTTTTAGAATCTGCAAGTTCCTACCCAAGGTTTGCAGAGTCATCAATGATGTGTTCAAGGTGGAAATAGTGGGGTGCGCGTGAACCCCACAATAGTGGAAGAAAGTAACTCATGGTTACAGTTCGAGGTGGAACTACCACAAATGCTTAGGAGTTTTGAATGGAAGAATGTTGCCATGAAGAAGGCACCCAGTGCTGGATCCTTCTACTACAACTACAAGGGATTCCACAGCATTGTACTTATGGCCCTTGTCATGAGATCCTGTCTACAAATTCGTATATGTAGGGAGTTTGGGATGATATGGTTGTCCATTCAGCGTGCACATTGCTGATTGGTTCGGCCATGTGATTGAAATAGACTTTTGCAGAGATTGAGTACTGGAAATGCGTGAAACATCATTGAAGTGAATATACTGGGGAGATGAAATTCGTGCCAATAGCACGAAAGAATACTCACGAATGTTGTCAATTGCCTGAATAGCGTGCCAATTGCTTGAAATGCTCAACCTAGTCTTGCCTTTATCGTGACACAAGAACCCAATCATGAACAGTTAACGAATTATTCACGCCCGGTTACGATGAAGATGTGCATTGCCACAAATTAATGCATGCAAATGCGGATTCGAAAATCTTGCAAGCGTAAACGCTGCTTAATGCTCACGAGTCATCACGAAAGAGAAACTTTTCACATTCGTGAACCTTCGTAGACAATTCGTAATTAATTCTTGGAAATCG